>WKFP01014305.1:466845-514427 GCA_011057875.1 Pterocles orientalis | reverse complement strand
AATTTACAGAGAAGACGGTCACAGTTAGCTCCAGGGCGGCGGCGGTCTGTGCCCGGGTCCCTCTGCCTGCGCTGGTTTGCCAGATGCCTTTGGGCGGGTGGTGTGGTGGCTTTGCCATTCCTCTCTGTTGCTGCTTCCCAGGCAGTGACAGTGGGGCAAAGGGAGAGGGAAGAGTTTGCTCAGCTTGGTGTAAGAGCTGGCTGGAAGAAGGAGGCCGTCTCAGGCCGTTGCTCCTAATGACTGAGCTGGGCTTCCCAACGATGTATTCCATCTCCCTTCCTCTGCCTTTTCCATTTTCATGGTAAATGGGCTGTAAAGTCACAGCAGATTAAAGTTTGTCTAAGCCTTCTATAAAATATTGAAGGTGCAGCTGGCATTAATCTAGTCCTTTTGTGGTATGAGGTGCATGTATAATGGGACTATAGATCTACGTGTGGTCTGTGGGCATTTAAAACACCCCAAAGGTTGTTAAAAGAGGTTCTGAGGAATTTGATCCCTCACTGGGTATTAAAAGCACTTCATTAGTGCTAATGTACACTAAATTAAGGTGGCAATTAGACTGAGCATATTTGTCAGGATGGGGTGTTTTAATAAATTGTGTATTTAACATGATTGCATTTTATTGACTTCTGCAGTAATTGCATATTTTTCTTTCACAGGGCGAGCTTGGCTCGAAAGAGATACATGGGACACACAGACAATTAAACACCAGAATAGTCACTCTGCTTTAAGCCCCAAGATTTGTGAAGGTGAGTCTTGTTTACGGTTCTTTCTTTCTCCGTGCCAGATGCTTTCTTTGTACCTCTGTCAAGCCTGGCTAGGTGTAGCTCTGGTTGCGCAGGAGAGGGCTGAGACCTGCACAGCTCATCTGCCGTCGTGTCACCTGCGAGGTGTACTGCAGCAAGTTGTCCCCCTTTGGTCTCCTAATTAAACTGCCCCTCTCTGTGTTCTGTCTGGAGGCACAGACTGTGCGGAAATAATACTCTTGAGAGGGTTTTCTGGAAGGTGCTACCTGTTAGGTGTGTTCTCTTAGCAGACCCCACCACTTTTGTTTAAAGGAGTTGGATATTGCTTGCAGATAGTGAACACCCCTTGGGAGAGGAGTACTCCGTGAAGGAAGGCAAGCATGCTGAGCCCAGTCTCCATACCAGCAAACCAAAGGATGGGCTCCCGTGTTGCTGGGGGGATGATGCAATGGGGCGATGCCAGGGTGTGGTGGTCCTTCACCCCTGGTGCAGCTTAGAGCTTAAGGGACATTTCTAGTGACATCTTCAGCTAGGACAGCTTCTAGAAATTGGTGCACTGACTTGGAAGAGAATCTGCTCCACATTCTGTAATTCCTTTTAAAGCTGTCTGGCAGTGGTTCTGGAGAGCTTCAAACATGTCTTCTGCTTTTATTTGATTGCATTGTGCGTGAATATGAAAGTAGGTGTGAGTACGCACCATTTGGTCCTCAAGCCGTTGGCTAATATTTTGTAGGAGGTACTGCAGAACTGGGTCTTAGGTTTTAATGGAAGCAACAGCTCAGTTCAGTGGACAAGGTCTTCATGGATGTTGATGGCAAAGAGAGATTTATGTGAAAAGAAGATGTACATGGACAATGTGATAGAAGTGAGAGAAGAAACCACTGAAAAAGTGGTTTGCTTGAGGGTTGGACAGGGTGACCTCTAGACATCTCTTCCAATCTGGGTTGTTCTGTGATGTCTATTGAGCATTTTAGGGGGGGAGGTTGTGATGAGCCATCAAGCAAGTGCCCAGTGTCTGAATTTTGTGTAGTGAAATATGAACTGTCTGCAGAGGTATGCTAGGGGTGGGGATCCCTTGGTTGGGATGTCGGGCAAGGAAAATGGTTCACACATTGTTTTCAGTAGAGGGTAGGAGTGGTGTGATATGGAAGATGCAACGACTGAGACTCTTGAAGTTAAAGTGCTCCTGAGAGTTCTGGTAGATGGGCACATCCGAGGGATGCGCTTGTTCCTTTCCCCTCAAGGTCGCTTGGACACACCTTGGACAGCTGTTCTGAAAAATCTTCTCACAAGGAGGGTGGTCAAACACTGGAAGAGGTGCTGGGGGAGACTGGGGAGTCTGTGTCCCCAGAGGTACTCAAAACTGATCTAACGTGACCCAGAGCAACCTGCTCTAACTGTGGAACAGACCCAGGTTGGAAGCAGTGGGTGTCTGTACTCAGTGACATCCCGAGGTCCTGTCCAACCGGAGTTTTTCAGTGATTCCATCTCCAAGGCGAAGGAGCAATCGAAATGAAACCACAGGTTTCAGTCCAGTGTGGAAGGGTTTTTGGAAGTGCGGTCGAGCAGTTGCTTTTAGGTATGTGAAGTTCAAGGTAGCTGCAAGGCATGCAAAAGCAAATGTCAAAGAAAAGGAAGGAAATAGTGGCTGGAGAACAAGAAAATGCATTGCCATGAAAAACTAGACTTTATTCCTAACTGATTACAGCAGCTGGGGTGTGTCTCCTGGCCACACTGCTGGCGATCACTTTGCAAGATAAAATTCACAGGAGGGGGAAGAAAGGTAGAATAAAAAGCTGAAAATTTACAGCTACGTTTCAGCTGAAAACAAATGCATATCATATGTCTCACACATCTGAGATGGGACAAGCCAGGGAGAGCATCTGTCAGCCGCTGTCCCCTGTGGTTCTGACTGTTAGTGTTTGCTTAGCATTGAGTGTCTCCTGCGGAGGAGAACTTAATCTGTCACAAATTTGGGGCCTGGAGAAGGGGAGAGAAGATATTTTTACAAGGTAGATTAAGACATATGTGTTCAGTTTTTATCACACTTGCATCAGTGTGTCGTAGGAGTAACTTACAAAATTTGCCTTTTGCGTGTATGGCTTAAAAAGAAAAGTGGAAGGAAAAAGCCGCTCTGCAGGTCAGGATTATCCTTCCACGTCAGTTGCTTTCTCCATGCAGCCTGTCCTCAGGGACTTCAGGTACCTCCAGCTAATTAGTAAGGCAGCGGTTGGCACAAATTATTTCATAATTACATTATTTGTAAGCAACATATTTGCATTTTGCTCGCATTGTTTGTAAATGAACATTAGTTGTATACCTTGTCGAAGTCTGGAGCACTGCTGCATGTATGAAGTAGGTGGTGATGTATTTCACACACGCTGGAGTGCTTGAGCTCTGATGTGCAAGGGTTTTACGTGGTACATCAGAGGTCAGATCATGTTTTTGGTTGGTGTGCCCTGTTTTAATCAGTGCAATCCCAGGATCCAAACGCTGATGGTGCGTGTGCTGTTTGGGAACCTGGGTCCCCAGCAGGCACTGGAAAGGGTGTGTTATGCTGGTACGTGCAGGTCTCTCTAAGTTTCTCGGATTAGATCAGTGGGTTGGCATTTTTTGGACGTCTGCATTGAGCTCTTACCATGTGGAAGCTCTGACATGCTCCGTTCTTGGCTTTGCCAGCCCAGACCTCGCCCTGTTGCCAGCACGTTCCCGTTGCCCATCCTGAGCTGCAGGACGTGGGGATTTGGAAGCCCCACTGGGTGTGTTCCTGGCTTGGAGCACAGCACGATGAGTGGGGTTCCACTGCGCTGTTGCTTTGCTGTGTGAAGCACGGTGGGCTTAGAAATTCCCTGCCAGTGAAGTGTGCAGGACCGGGTTGCTCAAGGGATTTCGAGTCTGCCTTCAGTGCTCACGCCTAGAAAACATTTTAACGTACTGAGTGGATGCGTGGGCAGGAGCGATGCAAGGAATCGTAGCTTAGGTTTGTCTTTGAAAAGAAAAGGAAGCCTGGACTTAGCTCGTGTGGATCAGAGAGGTTCCAAGGGAGCTGGCTTGTCTTGCAGAGGAAGCAGACCCACACGTGGAAAGTAAAGTGAGGCAGGAATGTGATATATCGACTCTGAAAAGAAGCAAGGCAGGGTTAGACTCAGGAGCTGCTGCTGCTTCTCAGGCCACAGGCAATGTTTTCCAAAGCTTTCTTCCAATGTAGGTTCAGCTGCTCAGGGTTTAGCTGCGCTTCCAGTAGAAGTACTTTCCTAAGTAGCCAACTGTCCAGAAATCCATGCTGGTGATCCTTTAAAATACGGCCTTTTTTGGCGTGAAGTAGGCAGGTATATTCAGTGCTTCTTAGACTTGATAGGCTTCATAGACTGTGGGGGGGGTGGAAATCCTCATGTGCAGAGAGATATTCTTCCCTGCGAACAAAGCTAGAGCTTTCCTCTCCTGCGTTCTCCTTTAGACCTGGGAGAGTGCAGAGGGACTTAGCAGTGATGGTTATCTCCTGCAAGCCGGCAGTATGTTGCTTTGTTGAGGTGAGAAGCGAGCCCTTCTGTATGAATAACTCCATGGGATCTGGGGGAAATGCAAAGAGAAGCAGGATCGTGTCACTCCCGTAAAAAGCGATGGTGCTAAGGAAGTGCTGGTGTTTTGCAGGAAGAATTGAATCAAGGAGCCTGAAGACCATGGAGGGAGACTGTCTGAGCTGCATGAAGTACCTGATGTTTCTCTTCAATTTCTTTATATTTGTAAGTATTTCGAACCCACTTTCTCTCTTGAATCCGCCTGTTGCCAGCAGCCTGCTGCTCCCCAGCAGGGTAGGCTGTAATTTGGTAAAATTGCCGCAGTACAGAATATCCCCTCGGCTTTGCACTAGCAATTACTGAGGGTTTTGCAGCATCCAAAGATGCTCAGGCATTCAGAAAGCCAGCGCCGTGGTCACTGTTGGCCGAGTTATTCCTGTCCTTGGCAAGGGCAGACCAGAGGGAGAGATATAACTAGTGGTGTACACGGTCTGTCTTTGGATGGCAGAAGAAATTGTTTTCGAGTCCTGGGTGCCCTGCTGAGGTTGTCACTAGAAAACACATTCATTTTCCTACCACACGTGGTGTCATTCTTGGTGACCCTGTCACTTTGGTGTTTGAGAGGAAGGGTGGGAGCGCCCAGCCACCCTGGTCTCTGCGGGGTGGATGGTTCACATGTGCCCCATTCCTGGGCTGTCCCCTATGGATATGGCAGCAGCTCGAGACTCAGCCTTTCAGCGTTACGGAGGGAGTAAATGGTTGTTTTGCCAATTGACAGGGTTAGCACAAAGGACACAGGCACCAAATAAAAAAAATAAGCTCATTTATGCTTAAAGTGATAAAATAATGATGAAAATAATACAGTGAAAATGAATTAAAGCAAGGTAAGATAAAGCAGCAAAATAATAAGCAAACGACTATAGCAAGCATAAAATAAGGTAATGCACCTAGTCATTACACATAGAGTTAGCGATAGTGATTAAGATCCATCACCAATTGCCCTATTAATACATTATCATCATCCAGATCCGCAGTCGCTGGGGAGCCCGGTTGCAGTGAGGATTTGGAGAACCCTTCCTGGCAACTGGGAAATCTCTGTACAGTGCATTCACTGTATAGATGAGGCTTCCAAATTTCCCTGCAAACGTTCCTGCTTTTATACGGTTCAATAAACAACTTTGTATCTTAAACTGCAAAAAACATAGAATCATAGAATGGCCTGGGTTGAAAAGGACCACAGTGATCATCTAGTTTCAACCCCCCCGCCATATGCAGGGCCGCCAACCACTAGACCAGGCTGCTCAGAGCCACATCCAGCCTGGCCTTGAATGCCTCCAGGGATGGGGCATCCACGACCTCCCTGGGCAACCTGTTCCAGTGTGCCACCACTCTTTGGGTGAAAAACTTTCTCCTAATCTCTAACCTAAACCTCCCCTGTCTTAGTTTAAAACCATTCCCCCTTGTCCTATCACTATCCACCCTCGTAAACACTCGCTCCCCCTCCTGTTTATAGGCTCCCTTCAAGTACTGGAAGGCCACAATGAGGTCTCCCCGGAGCCTTCTCTTCTCCAAGCTGAACAAGCCCAGTTCCCTCAACCTTTCCTCATAGGAGAGGTGCTCCAGCCTTCTGATCATTTTAGTGGCCCTCCTCTGCACCCGCTGCAAGAGCACCAAACATCTGGTGTAGCTTTTTGCCCTTGTTAACTTCCATCTCGAGTTTGGCCAGAACATCGAGAAGAAAGATAACAAGACCAAAAGCATCTGGTAATCTCGATTATATATCTCTCAACAAAGCCTGTCATGGCCCCACACATTATTTCACCTGGAGGTCTGTCTGTTGCTATAGGCACGTCTGTTTTTAAGTGTGGGTACTGTTACACAATTAGCATCTTTCTGCTGACGCACCTTACACAGCAAGCGTTACAGCAATGCTCTATAAGCGTTTATAAATTGGCATATATTAATAAGGTAATACATTGCATATGTGATCGATATTATACATATCAGATATATCATTAGGTTGTGAGGTTCCAGAGTCACATGTTGAGGAAGAAAGGTGCTTCTGCTGCAAATGTTTCATGTAGTGAGCAAGAGAGACTAAGAGCAGCATGTCAGCAGTCACCGGCTTGGCAGAGGATGTATGCCATGGAGAAACACAAATCCTCCCAGTGAACACCTTTGATCAAAAGACAGCGATGACTCCAATTTTCCTGCAGCGGTTGGTTTATATTGACCTTTCTCCCTCTCTCTCCCTCTCCTTGTGCTGTGACAGCTGGGAGGAGCATGCCTGCTGGGAGTTGGGATCTGGGTCATTGTGGATCCCACCGGTTTTCGAGAGATAGTGGCTGCCAACCCTCTGCTCTTCACGGGAGCGTACATCATGCTGGCTATGGGAGCGATGCTCTTCCTGCTGGGTTTTCTTGGCTGCTGCGGTGCCATCCGGGAGAACAAATGCCTCCTGCTTTTTGTAAGTGTCCTTGTGGTTTTCTGTTGGCCTGTTGGTGTTTCCCAAGACTGGGGGTGACTGGATGCTGTGATCAGTGTGTGAATCGCTGTCTGTTATTGTAGCTATTATTCCTTTAGATAATAAAAAAACTTAGAGTGCTTTTACATACAACTAGAAATACAGAGAATTTGCTTCTTCCCTGTACCAGGCTTGAGACCAGTGGATATGGAGTCTAGGAGTGTATTTTGGCTTGGTTAAGCTTTGCTTCAAAATGATCCTATTTGCTGGGTTTTTTTTACTTTTATAAAGTGACCAGAAATGGTCCTCTTGTCTGCCTAAAACCCCACAGCTCCACTCATGGGTTCATTCCTCCCTGGTTCATGACAAAGCAGAGGGAATACATGGGGCAGAGCATCTGTGTGATGGCAGCAGAAATGCCCAGCTCAGAACTGCGTGGTGGCCTTGCCTTAAATTTCAGCCCATGTGGTCATCAAGTACTATTTACAAAGAGTTAGCTTCTAAAATAAGTCATTTTTGACCTCCACCACGAGTTCTGGTGCTGCAGGGTTTCCAGCCATTATCTCTTACTGGAAGGCATGATCGGTTATGTGTTGAAACACAAAGATCATGAGTTTTCTCTTTCATTTTTGTTAAACATGACCTTTTGTTTCTCCCTCTGGGTCTGTTGGGGTTTGGGGGTTTTGTCATTGACATCTTCCCAGAGGAACCTAATAAAATGCAAAGGATCAGGCCCAACCGTGGGTTGACGGTTGGACTTGATGATCCTTGAGGTCTTTTCCAGCCTTAATGATTCTATGATTCCATGATTCTGAGGTTACTCCAGAGCCTCTCCCTGTCAGTGTAAGGAAATAAAAGTTATGTTTGATGAGGATTATTGGTTGTAAGTGAATGGGAGAGTCATATTTTCAGTTTGGACCACATATGCTACATACAGGTTGGGGACCTGGCTGGAGGAAGGGAGCTCTGGGCCATGCCCTCTCCTGGTTTGACGTCACAGAGTGACATTGCGGTTTGAATGCTCCTCCTGGTGTTTTAGTTATACTCCAGCACACTCAATTTTGTGGTTATTATTTTTCCGACTCTTAAAGATAGTTCTGAGCCATGCTGCTTTATTTATTTACTTCTATTATTATTTTATTTTATACTTGGAGTGTGAGAAATATATGGGCCTGGAAGTAATGCCCTAGACTAGGAGAAGCTCTGCAAGTCTTTACTGGATGAGGAATTAGTGTTCTGCTTTGATCAGGTCTGCCAGGGCTTCTGCTGTCAAAGCCAACTCTGTTAAACAACCTGCCGTCTCATCTCACGTCCAGCAGCAGTGGAGCCCTTGGACAAGGATCTGTGCTGGTGTCAAGTGAGAGGATGTATTACTAATTTCTGCTTTTTTGGGGGGCTACACCAGCTGGTGTTAAAATGCATAAAACATCTGTGAAATCAGAAGTCTGATGGGAGTGTGTTCGAGGCATTGGAAAGGCAAATCGTTCGTCTCGGGAAGACGAGGAACACCCTTGCAAAACGGAGAGGGTTAGGCTTCAGAGGGCTGGTACTTAGGGAGAAGTTGGTAGATCAAGTCAAGTCCTCTTCTAAGTTGTGAAAAGAATTGACGAGCCAGAGAGCTGCTTGAGTGGGATTTCCCAGGGATGCATAATGTATATCTGACGCTTTTAGTCCAAATGTGTGCAGAAGATAGAAGGGACAAGACAGATGCACAAACGCATGCTAGCTTCTGGCTTGTGTATTTACAAGGACTTTTATTTTTCATTAAGCTGCTTGTCTTTTGTTTAAAAAACCACTGTGGAACCGAGCATCCTGCATTAAGCACAAGGCTGTGAAGGGTTTCCAGATTTCCCAGCATTTGGACTTGACTCACAAAAAGCAACAAGCATTGGCCTACAAATCGGACATAGGATAACCTCAGGGTTGTCCTCTTTAGACCCTCAGACTGCAAAAGAACACCATAAAAGTCAGAATCCAAAGTGCTGTTGAGAATACAAAAAAATCCCACACGTGTGCAAATTTTATTTTTTTTTCACCAAGGGACTGAATTCAGCTTTGCAACAGGAAGAGTCCGTGTTAGCTTCATTTGGCTTAGTTTTGAGTGCAAACATGCTGTTTTGTACTCTTGTCAAATGGATGCAGTAGCCCCTGGAACTTTCCAGCATGAAAACGTGGGTCCTTTGGTTAGAGGCCGTTACTGCTGGTTTTGGAACAGCATTGCTGAAACTGGAAGAGTAGGTGAGTTCTGAAAAGGAAACATGAAACACTGACTCGTGGAAACTCCTGATAAACCTGTAACCATCACCAGGAGCCTGAGGCAGGTCTTTCAACCACCATGGGAGAGCCCACTCCTCGGGATGTTCACCTCGGATGTGGCTGGTACCTGTTTTTAAGTGAACTGGAGTGTGAGGTTGCCATGTCCCTTACACTGCACTCACCAGTTGGCTGGTTAGTGCTCTCACGTAGCGGTAATGCATTTAACTTGGAGAGCCAAAACATAATAGGCAGATGTTGACTCTCCTTAAAATGCAGAATGAGAGCAAGTTCTGAAACGCTGATGATCCGTCTTCCTTTTATCATCAGCTCTGATGGTTGCTCGTGTTTCTTCTCCAGTAGCTGTTAACAAATCTGTAACACAGGCTGCACAATGCGAGCGTAAATCAGTTTGGGAATGGTAATGAAGCTTATCAGAGATAATCTGGGAATGGCTGCTTCCACTTCTGCCTAGACCTGTGCTGGAGGTTGGGTGAACATGTGCCGCCCAGTAATCAGTAAATGAAATGCAATTAGCGGGGTGATGGGATTAATCACTTGATCACCACCTTAGACCTCTTAGTGGCTATGCTGAGATCCCTTGATGGATGATGATGGGAATTTGCAAAGCACCGTTCATTCTCATCACTTGTTCTTTGCCCTCCTGTGGTGAAATTAAAAACAAAACAGCCCCCGAGCAAGAAAAAAAAGAAGCAACACAGAAAACTCCAGCAGTAAGAATATATTATAGCATTAGCTACTTCAGCAAAATCAATCAGCAGCATTCTGTCAGCAGCCGAAGTCCCTGCTCGTCTGACTCTCCTCGTTTTGTCATTTGAGCCCGGGCTCCTTCTCTTTTGTTTCCACTGCAGAAGCAGGAAAACAAATGGGACAGGGTGGTGCATGCACTTTTCCAGTGGGGAAAAATCGCTTATAGCTCTGATGATTGACAACAAAACAATATTTTGCCCATTCCAAGCAGGCAGTTTGAATTCTCCTCCATCACCGAAATGCACGGTGATTCACATGCTGTTTATAAATTCTTGCTTGGGGATCACAGTGCTACTTCTGACCCCATCTGCCTTCCTTCTGTTTCAGAAAGGACCCACGTTCATTTCTGAACGTTCACTCAGTTTTGTAACATCATCTTTGAGTCTGTGGGATAATTCTTGGGATCCTGGAGTGTTAGAAGGGCTGGATCTCAAATGGTCATTTCTTTTTAGGGCTATAAGAGCATAAATATCCGTCTAGTTCAGGCTTATGATTCTCGAGCCTGCTGTTTTGTCTCCAAGAATGTCAATAAATGCCGTTTCGGGAGAGGGTGTGAACCCAGCCACTTCCTGCTCTGTGCCCAGAGGAGTCTCTCAGCACCAGTGCTGGCTGTTAGAAGGATGTTGGAGGGCACATCCCTGCCTTCTCCTTTAACCGTTTGCTATGGACTGGAGCAGCATCAAGCTGGCATCAGTGTAACTGAGCTTTCTGCGCCACAGGATGAAAATAGAGTTCCAGCTCAAACTGAACAATCATATGCCTCTCGGCTTTCATCTCTCTTCCCTAGAATTATGATGACATGTGGAGTGGTTTTAGGTCAAACTGGATGCCTGTTTCTCTTCTGCTGCCACTCAGTCTTTCTGTCAGGTCTGCAGCGTTGCCCCTAATTTAAGGCTGTGGCTCTGCACACTTTGGGTATCGTACAAGACATGGATGGTGACTTGCAAATCAAGCTGCAACTCTGATGGGGTGCTCCCAGCTTTCCGTGGAGGTTCTGCATGGTTCATATGGATGGGAGACCTGGTTCTACCTGCCGTGTCTGACTGTCTGCATGGAAGCAAGTCCTCAGCTCCCCTTTTTCCCTGCAAAGTTTCCTGTGGTTCCCAGTGGACGGATGCCGTGTCACCATGTAGTAACTTATTTCATCCCAGCTGAATAACCAGCGTACTTAACTCAGTGCATTGCCATCGTGTGGATGTGGGTGTTAACCAAGGCTGATTTTGTCCTGAAATGCAGAATACTCAGTTTTGGTCATAGGTGTAAACACCTGAGTACATGTCCCACTGCCTCCTTCCGTATAAGATGAGCCACGATCACATTAGAGTTAAGTGGTTTCTGTTGTGATGAGGAGGGTGTGTGCGTATGTAGGTGTATGTGTGTGGTGTGTTACCTGCCCTATGTTCCCTCACAGCGTCAGGATGGTTTAACCCCGTATCTACGCAATCATAGAACTTTTTCCATCAAAGTTTACAGTTTTAACCCTGCTCCAGGTTACTGTCTCATAGCTATTTTTGATTGTCAAGGGAGAAAAAAAAAATTCTCTTGGTTATTTTTTTTCCATCTCTTTGGTGAATTTCAAAACCCTACGTTCCTGCTGCCTATTGCACGCACCTAATAGTATGTCTGGGTTTTTTCTGTGTCTTCTCTTTTCCAGTTCTTCATGTTCATTTTGTTAATCTTCCTGGCGGAGCTTTCAGCTGCAATCCTGGCTTTTATCTTCAGAGAAAACGTAAGTATCCTATGGTGGGCAAAACCTGAACTGGGGTGGGGTTGTACATAGCTGGAGCGTGATGTTTGATGGTGTCTGATTCATTTGTACAGCAAATACCAACAAAACCTCTTCATTAGTACCCCCGAACGGCCAGCAAGCCAGCGCAGGCTAACTAACCTGGAACGTGCAAGGTGGATGGTGGATGTACACAGGAGGTGTACACTGGGGGAATACTTAAATCCTACATTTTTTAGAGTCTTCCTGATTCTTCTGTAGCCAAACCAGCTGCACGTTCTTTTCTTTTTTCAGTTTAGCGTGTGTTTAATGTTAATAGTGAAACCTCCCGTTTCTCTCACAGAGCCAGTGCTTGCTCTGCGGTGCAGAAACTCTCTTGTGCATCTTCTAATCATATTACTTCTTGCATTCTCATGTTGTGGTGCTCGCCAGATTCCTCTCAATGCTGCTTGTAAGATATCCCCCCTGACCTGCCCTGAGCAAGTGTCCTCATGTCCCATTTCAAGTCCCATTGATGGATCCATCGCCTATTGCCCTGCTTAGAAGTTTCTGGTCATCCTTTCCACGTATGATGTGTCATTTCACATGGTGTAGCCTTTCTTTACTCTGCTGCTGTGCATAGTATCGTGTGGCCATCATCCCTCCCCTATGCTAGTAGTAAGCTTTTACTCACTGGCCGTAGGCACGGTCTCATTTCTCTAACCAGCAAGGGTTTGGGTGGTTTTTTTCTTGTTCCCACATGTGCGAAGAAGAGCCTGACTGAACTAGGTCCATCCTTCGTAAGTCAGCCCGTCTTTGAAATACGACGCTGAGTGATGGTTGTGAAAAAACGTTGGCTAGGAGAGGTGGTCACTAGTGACTGTTAGTATTTATTTTGTTTATTTGGCCTCTGCCAGTAGTAGGAGAAAATACAGCATGTTCCCTGGACTGAACATGACAGAAAAGTGGCGTGAGCGCAGATGGGCCACGTAAAATGATCATTTTCTTGAGCCAGGACATAGTTTTAGTTTTATTCAAATACAAAAAAAAAAACCTCAATAAGCAAAGGATCAAGGCTTAGCAAGCTCACATCAGGACAGCATGGCATTTGTGCAGTTGGATGGTCTTGGGGAGGCAGTGAGAGGATTTTATTTTTTTTTTCTCTTTGTCTTTGCCTCAGCTCTGAAGGCAGTGGGGAAGGGACAGCATCCATCCCAGCTGGGGCTTGGAGACCATGCCTCCACGGGAACAGCTCCCGCTCCATAAATAGGCTGCAGCATGGGGGGTCTGGTGTGCTCTGGTCATTACAGCGCTGCTATTGGGAGTTTGTAGAGAATTCCTTTGGTTCAGCACAAAGCAGCAAGACCGCACACATAGAGACTGCCCTGCAGCCCCAGGTACAGGCTTCACGGCGCAGAGCGAACGCAGTCCTGGTGAGCCGGCGCTGGGCAAGCTGACTGCTCCCACCTCCCGCCTGCCCTGCGGGATGCTGGCAAGAGGTACAAGAAATCAGAGAGGCTTACGGGGAGTCCTGTGTGTGGGGTGACTGCAGGGTCGGCTGTGTCCTCGTCCTTCGGTCGCTAGGAGCCTGCTTACATCTTGCTCCTGGGCAAAACATCGGGACCTGCCATTCCCGTGGGAGCCGTGGGATAGGTGAGGACGTGTTCCCTTGCAGGAGAAGGTCGCGGTGGTTATTCTAGACTTCTGTGGCATCTGTCAGAGTGTTGTGAGATACAACTTGAAGGGGAACAAACTTCTGTCTTTCCTGAGCTTGTCTCGTTGTTTGCATCCCCAGCTTCCCACTCTGTCAGAATGATTGACGGGAAGGACGTAAATGGGAAGGAATGAAGGACGTCAAATCCCAACAGAGCTGGAGGTGGCTCTGTGCAGAAGTTAAACTTGGTCTGCAGATTCTTGTCATTTGTTCTCTCCTCAGGTTTCTTCTGAAAAAAAAAAACAAAACCCAAAAAAACCCGCCACAAAAAAACAAACCCACCTTGTTTTGCTGTTGCTGTATATGTTGGTAGTAGCTCCTCTGGCTTGGTCACTAGTGGTTGCTGACTTTGCTGTCATCTTTGGGGTAGGGTGAGGCTGGATGGCTGGACAGGGTGTCTGCAGGGACAGGGCTGGTCTTTCAGTCAGGAAGAATTCTTCACAGTAGCAGCTGAAGGTCAGATTTGGATGTGCTTTTCTCTTCCCTACAACACAAGTTGCTTTCACGGGGTGGTCACCGCATCAGTGCCTATGGCAGTGGCCCCACTGGGTGTATACAGTGAGACAAGAAGAAGAATAGGCTCTATCTGTTCACTTCCCAGATGATGTTCAGCGCAACATTCTCTGGCGTAGCGTTTTACATCCAAGCTAGCTCCCAAACGCTCAACAGAGTTAAATTATTGATAGCTGAGGGAGTGAAAGAAATTGAGACAAAAATAAGGGAGAAAAGAGATGTTTTCTGCTGGGATTTGACATGAGCTGAAGCATCAGTGAAGCAGTGTGGTGGTGGGGTGAGTGGAAGTGGTGTTAGCGGTGTTGCGCTGCTGTGGTCTGAAAGCCCGGCTGGGGTCCCAAAGAACTGTTTGAAAGCTGCCTCCGAAGAGGACGGCTGTTGTGAATCAGCTAGGGGAGTACTGGAGTTTCTCTTCCCTTGTAAAAGAGGTTTTGGAAGGTGGAGAGCCCTTTTCATCTAGAAGACTTCCCGTAAAATGATGTCTGCTGTGAACAACAGAGAGAGGCTGTGGGAAAGGGATGTGACTTGTGTTCAGGAATTGCGCTTTATATGCCCTCCAGAGGTCTGGATGGGGAAAACCTCGAAGGGATACTTAACTCTTTTTCGTAGTGAATTGTCTTGGCAAGTAAGCCAGCCGGATGGTAGGAGCAGATTAGTCCAGTGGCAGGGCTCTGGATGGAGTCAAGGTGTTTGGGGTTTTAGCCCCAGTTCTGGCACTTAATAGACAAGTCGCTTTGTTCAGGATACCTCTGGTTTCTCAGGCATAAGGCAAAAGCTAAAGAACATGGACCGACCATCCTTCAGCCGAGCAGCTGGGGGTCTCTTGGCTGGAAGCAACAGCAGCTTTGGGGACCGTATCTCCAGTACAAGCTCTGTGCTGTGTCAGAAAAGCCGGGATGCTCCGGGCAGGTGCCGATGGGCGCTCCTGTGTCCTGTTCTCCAAGCAGGCACTGTGGAACCAGCTTCTCATACAGCATTCAGTACTCTGACTGAGAAGGCTGTGACCTTCCCGGCCAGTGCCAGCGTGCCTGCGTTGTGCCGAAATTCCCTCTTTCTCCTAAGTCCTTTTCGTTTGGCTGCAGCAATCCCAGATAAGCTATTTTTTGGAATGAGCGTGACAAAAAAAATTCCCACGTCATTCGCTGGTGTATAAATGTACACATGCACGTGCTGCTTCTCTACTGGAGGTGTCCCCCCTGAACAGCTGGGAAAAAACCACAGCTGGATGGCTCTTCATTGTCCATGACTACAGCTGATACGACTGTGTTGTTGGAAGTGTGTGCAAAGTTCTAGTTGTGTTACTGGATCCTTCACTCCCTTCTGAATAGCTCCTGCTGTCTGCTCCCCTGTGCACAGACCTCAGCAGCTTCAACAAGAGGGGGCCACGGGTGTCTGCACAGGACTTGCCCTGACTTTTTTCCTCCTTTGTCAGCAATTTTTTTAAAAGAAGGAAGATGCTTCTGCTGATCAATTTATTTTTTTTTCTTCCCTCCCCCTGGAAATGTCAGATGTTCAAGACAAACAGTGTAAGAGCAACAAAATGGAATCAGTTCTTTTCCTGGCAAACGTACCCTTCCAGCACTAGGCTTTGTTTTGGGCCAAGTCTCGTAAAAAAATCACACACAAACTCTGAACAATTTCCTCTGGGGTTGCTGCTGTCAAAATAAAGATTTCACTTTATATTTAAATGACTCTTTTGTTTTAGACCCCGCCAAAGGCAGTCAGCTAGGATTATTACCAATGGTAATATCAGTTTCAAAGTCTGGGCTTCAGAAATAGACAGGCATCAGAAAAATGTGCTGCTGTCTCTGCAGGGTGGATAAAGTATGCAGAGAAAGGAGAACAGTGTCTCCTAACCTGTCCTTCCCTCAGCGCTCTGATATTCCCAGAGGAGAACGCCAGTCCTCTTGGATCCTCTGGTATTTTAACATTCAAGAGAAAAAAAAAAAAAGAGTTAATCTCTGTCTCATAAAAATGATTTAGGAACTTAGCAGCATATCTCATTAAAAGGCAGTGAGACCGAACCGCCTGCATCATTGCAGTCATTGTGGGAAAGTCTCAGCCAGTATTGATTTAGTCATTAACTCTGCCCTTAGTTTGTGTTCGTAAAAGAGAAGTCAATATTAAGTGGTATTTGGGGTCTTCTAAAGAGTTACCACAGCCTTCTCTTTTTTTTTTTTTCCTTAAATTTTGGGGTTTTTCTGTTTTTTTGCTTTTGCTTCTGTGCCTGCCCATACACCTCATCCATATGTATGTGTACGTGCGATATTTCACGTTGCCTATCGAGAACCTGAGAACAGCTCATAGCGGTGTGTGTTCCTGCGTCCGCAGTGCCGTACGAACAGCAGAGAGAAGGGCTGGTTTTCAGGCAGGTTTGATTTCTGATCCTGCAAACGCACAGCCTCAGAGCAGTGCTGCTGCCAGCTGGGTGCAGCCCCTTGCGCTGAGGTTTTGCAGGGGCAGAGAGATTTCTGCCTGTGTGCATCACAGCTCACAAGGTGTTCGAGAAAACAGACCACCCAAGTCAAGACGTGCTGGGAACCCGCAAAGGAGATTCCTTGAAGTTTTCATCCTGGAGTGACGGGAAGGTGACAAGCTTGAAGTGGGGTATTCAGTTTACCGACTCTTAAGCTTATGTGTTTGCTAGTTCTCCAGAGAGTGATCCTCAGTAAATGTAATTTCAAGGTGTCTGACTTTGTGAGAAAACCCTGAGCCAAAATGTTTGTTCGGTTTTTCTTTTACTGTAAGTGTAAATAGGAGTAAATTAAATTCCATTTGTTTTTATTGCTGACCTTAGGAGAAAAATGTTTAAATTATCTAAACACTGGAAATATAAAGAGGATATTTTTCTTTGTGTGAGCGGGTTAGTTTAGATAATCTAAAGCATTGTCAGGGAAATCATATTTTTCTGTGATTTGTAAGCCATTACATATTTTTTTAGTTCCTTCTCATCCCAGAAAGTTTGGTATTAGGGCTTGGTTCTGATTTCTCACCCATGGAAGTGAATTCAGAGCAGTTCTCCTATCGTTAGTAGGAAGTTAGCTGGTTTAAAATGAAAAGTGCGGGGGAAATCATGCTTCAATTGCAGACCTCATGATGCCCAATGAGTTAAGCTCCTATTTGGGTGTGGATTCGAAGATCTTTCTGAAATCTGTTTCAGTCCCGTTTCAACTAATGAAACGCTTCCAAGTAGTGCTGAGTGTTTAAAAACCCAACAATCTTTAAATGTAACCATGAGCTTACAACAAGTATAGATATCATCCAGTCCCTGATTTTTAATGAGCAGTGGTTTTATTGAACAGGGACGATTCCCGCGGGATAATAGTTATGGTTCAGCCATGCTTCTCCCCTGAGGTTTGCAAAAAAAAGAAAGAACAAAACCAAAACAACTAAACAACCCCCTGTGTTCCCAAAAGGGAGCTTTGGAAAGCGCTGGGGAATGAGGTGTTGGCAGTAACCTTTGTGTTTCCACCTGTCTGTGCGTTCCAGCTGACCAGAGAGTTTTTCACCAAGGAGCTAAAGAAGCATTACCTGAGGAACAACGACACGGACGTCTTCTCTTCCACCTGGAACTCTGTTATGATCACAGTAAGTTGGGTCTTGCCAGTCCCACACTGCCCGTGGTCAGTGGCCACCAACGCGGTGCTCAGCTTGCCTGGGGTCAGCCTCCTTCAGCCATCCTGTTGGGTCAGCACTGGGGTTTGTGGCCGTGGTGGGAGGAAGGTGAGAATTTGGCTGGTAGCCGATCTGTTCTCAAAGAGAGCCGAGATGCTCCCCATGACTGCGCCAGCCTTTGGGGTCTGCCTGAGCCTGAAGCATTGGACCCAGCTGGGTACCCCCAGCTTTCAGACAGTGGGCACAGAAAGCCCTGGAGCTGCCTGCAACCGAATAGTGCTGCACCTACTCTGGACCTTTCGCATTGCAGGCTACTTCAAAACCATTCCCAGCCAGCAGCAGCCAAAACCTGGTGCTAACTAGTGGCTTTTTGTTAGCTCTTGTGAAAGGAGTTGGCAGGTGGCAGATTAGGCAGGAGTGTGCCTGATGGTATTTTCGGTATGGACGTGTTTGCCATCAAAATGGACTTTGATATTACAGCCCTCATCAGACAGGTTAAAGATCAGCTGTCATTGGAGTCGAAGTTGTGATTATCTGTGTGTGTACACATGCGAGCTTAGCACTCCATACGGCCCGTGGGGTATCTCGTCAGGAGAGAAGAGGAGGATGTCAGAATCTGCAGATGAAAAGTCTTTAAAAGAAAAAGATGAGTGGTGCCCTTCGTGCTGATTCAGGACTTTAATAAAGACATTTTCGTTTGCTGACTGAAAGGAGACAGAGTGTGACTTGAATCCTTAAAAAGGACCTGACTTGAATCCTGAAAAGGGACCTTATTCGAATCACCGAGCAGTGCCTTTGAGCAGCAATGATCCTGGCCCTTAGTGATGGGGAGAACGGGCAGCTGGGAGCCTGGATCATACCGCTGGCTCCCTTACAGACCTGCTGGGTCATCTCAAGCACGTCATTCTGGATGTGCTCCAAAGCCCTGTGTAGTTCATGGCAGTATTCCCAGGGGTGTGCCTTTGGAGTCCACAGTATGACATGGGAATAGTGGGGCTTCATAAAAAGGCTTTGATGAAACGGAAGCTCCAAGGTACGAGCACAACCCAGTTGTTTGGAAACAACAGTGGTTTTGCCTCTGTTTTGACTACAGCTTTGATCCCTACAAGAATAGGTCTTTGCTAGATTTCTTGCGTCTGCTTTCAGAGCAAAGTGTCAACTCTGTCTTCCTTTCTTCTCCACGCCTCTCCCTAGTTTGCCTGCTGCGGGGTGAACGGACCAGAAGACTTTGAAGCTGTCCCTCACCTTCCACACTCCTCTTTGGAGAAGGCGACTCCGGAGGCTTGTTGCCAGAGAGAGCTCCAGAGCCGGGAAGGGATGTTTATCAACAAGGAAGCCTGCCTCACAGGCGTCGAGAGGTTTCAGAACCGACAGGTAAGGGAAGCTCAGCGCCAGGAAAAGGAGTTTCACATCCTTCCAGAGAGATGGCTGTGGTGGTCAGGAGCAGCTAGTGCAGCTGGAGCTCGCATCCTCATCACACTTCTGCTGGCAGCTTTTGAAGTCGTGGCATATGTCTGGTTTAGAAAACCCCCTTTCGTTGTGTGCGCTGCTGAGTCCATGTTGGGCTGTATCAGTGGAAATATGAAGATTTTTTTTCCCAAGGGACTAAGAGGTGGGGTGAAAGTTTATGACAAGTTTTATTGTGTTTCTGAAGGTTAGTACTGTCTCTGAAAAATTAATTAACAAGTCAGCACAGGTCAGCAAGGGTGGGATGGGTCTGGCTCTTACTGGCTGCGGTAGTGGCTCCAGTTCACAAAGACTCTTGAGTTTCCTCATCAACAGCATATGCAGCCAAGAAACTGAGGGTTAAAGAGGCACAGAAAACCATGCCTGTTTTCCAAGGTAGAGGAGTGCTGGAAAGCTCCATTTCTCTGCGTTTACTCTTCACAGTAGAAAAAGGGCATGTATTTTGACAAGCCTATAAGCTTAATAATTTTTCCCCAATACTAGGCTGGAACAAGGCAGTTCATTGTCATGTCATTGACACTGATGATTACCTGCTGTGTTTCCTTGCATTGTCACCAAGAGGTGAAATTTAAGAAACTTCCTAGCAAAGATCCTGAGTGGAAGACCTTGGCATTAGTAAGGCAGCTGAGCTCCATACTGACCGTATACGTACCAGCCTCCTCTTCTCTCCAGGCTAAGCAGTAGTTCTCTTTCCAGCACTTGATAGCAGATTGTGAAAGGGAGTTTGGAAGCAACGTGTGAGCTGTTCCTTGCCTGGCAGCTGGAAATGGTTGGCAAAGGCGCTCTGGGTGAGAGATCATAGAATAGTTTGAGTTGGAAGGGACCATGGACCCGCCCATAGCAGACAGCACTGTCAGCTTCTGCCAGGTCTGACTGCCATGAGGAGATGGGGTGACAAACAGCGGGGAGGGAAGAGAAGTTAATTTTGAGAAAGAAGGTTGGGACAGATAACAGATTTAGCTTTCCCTAAGTGGTGATGCTGAGGCATGGCAAGGCGAGCCCTTGTCACCGCAGAAGGTTGTTGGGAGACGCAGTGGGCACAGCTACACAGTGAGGCAGTTCTGCAAAATAGGAGAGACACTCCCAAACAACTGATGGCTGAATTCGGACATCCCTGGAGCAAAGGCAGGCTTTTTGGACATCATGCTGGTAGGAGAGCGCTGCCCACGCTTGTGCTTTACCCTGGCTTGTAGCCATCTGAGCAGGGCGCGCTGGAAGTTGGCATAACGTTGGAGTTCTGGCAAACACCCAAACATTTTGTTGCTGGGCTGGATGCTTTTCTGTGAAAATTGGGTTGAAACATGGCCAGAACAGAGCTGCTGCTGAGCGGTCTCATGTTGACAAGAGCGTGGTTTTAACAGCTCAATTACTGACTGCCCCAGTGGTCTGCACTCCCTGGGTCTGCCTCGGGAGTGGATCCCCTCTGCTCTCCCTTGCTCTCCTCTGGTTGTGCCTCACCCCCAGGGAGCAGGGTCTGGCATGGATGCCAGCGTGTAACTGTTGTGTTGTCTTTGCAGTTCAAACATTTTCTTTTTTGGGTGGAAGGAAAAAAAAAATCAGGTGATTGAAATATCCCAGGAGTGTGGATGGGACTAAACGTGTATGTGTGAAGTATGGGCTCAGCGGGGAGGAGAGCTACCTTTTGCGTTGGACAAACTCCAATTTACGTTTCTCTTGATGTATGACCTACTTGCAGAAATTTGCTGGTGGGTTGGAATGTTAAGGTGGGAGAACTGAGGCCAGGATACGCTGGTGATTCTCGGAAACATCTTGAAACCTTTGCAGATCTACCTGCAGTGAATTGTATGAGCAATAATAAATGACACTAAAGATGATGGTGGCTATGCTGCATAAGTGGGAGGATTCCTGTAGTGCATCTCCCCGAGTTTGTAATGAAATTAATTCTCCTGTGGCCAGAAGATGAGCAGGTGTTCACCCATGCTCTTCTGGGGGAAGGCACAGAGAAAAGGTCCTGGGTGTGAAAGGGCTGCTGGCTATGAGAGAGGATTCCAGATTCTCCTGCCTTGACTTTAAACAAATCATCCTGGGGCTGTGGGGCAGGGTGGCAGGGGGAGGAGCCATGCTTGTGGTGAGAACATGTCTTGTGGGGAGGGCTGTGCTGTGAGAACAACGCCATATGCTGCTCAGATGTCCCTCACCACGTTTCATCCCTCCTAGGGCTGCTACACCGTGATCCTGAACTCCTTTGAGACGTACGTGTACCTTGCAGGAGCCCTTGCCATCGGGGTCTTGGCCATTGAGGTACGTGCTGTTGCGTGACAAGAAGAAAAGCGGTGGCGGGAGGTGTCCAGCAGCCAGGCAAACAGGAGGGGAGGCTCCCCCCATCACCAGGGGAAGCTGCTCCTGCAAAGTGCGAGCAGGTCATCAACATGTGGTTTTAATTGCTTGGAAAGAGCTGGGTGCCATCGCAGGTTAGGCCAGCCGCAGGGCTTACACCCTGCCACACCAGCCACAGGAGCTTCGGGGACCCACCGCCTGCCCCAGGGACCCCCACGGGCTCTGCCCTCCATCACAGTGGCAGCACCCCAACAACCTGACTAATCCGTGACTTGGTTATTGTGTTCAAACCCTGCCTTTGCTTTAAAACCTTCTGTTTAGAGTCTGTTTAGAGATGTGCCAGAGCATCTCCATTGTCCTGCATTACTGTCTGGCTCTTCAGTAATGTTTCAGGCTTCCACCATAGAGGCAAAGGATGGTTTGGGTTGGAAGGGACCTTAAAGCTCACCCAGTCCCACCCTTCTGCCATGGGCTGGGACACCTCCCACCAGCCCAGGTTGCTCAAAGCCTCATCCAGCCTGGCCTCGAACCCCTCCAGGGGTGGGGCATCTACAGCTCTTCTGGGCAACCTGGGCCACTGCCTCACCCCCCGCACAGGGAAACATTTCTCCCCAATATCTCATCTCAACCTCCCCTCTTTCGGCTTGAAACCATCCCCCCTCCTCCTATCACTCCACCCCCTGATCCAGAGCCCCCCCATCTCTCCTGTAGCCCCCTTTCAGCACTGGAAGGTGCTGGAAGGTCTCCCCGGAGCCTTCTCTTCTCCAGGCTGCACACCCCCAACTCTCTCAGCCTCATATGGAAGGTGCTCCAGCCTCTGACCATCTCCGTGGCTCCTCTGGCCCTGCTCCGGCAGCTCCGTGTCTGTCCTGTGCTGAGGACCCCAGAGCTGGGTGCAGCACTGCAGGGGTCTCACCAGAGGGGAGTAGAGGGGGACAATCCCCTCCCTCACCCTGATGCTCATGCTGCTGGGGATGCCCCCAGGACACGGGTGGTTTCTGGGCTCCAGCACACGTTGCCGGGTTCAGCTTCTCATCCACCAACACCCCCCAGTCCTTCTCCTCAGTGCTGCTCTCAATCCATTCCCCTCCCAGCCTGGGAAATGGGAATGAAGCCAGGCTGCTGCTGTAGCCACCAAGGGTTTGGGGGAAAGGGGAAGGAGGGGCTGGATCACCTTCAGGAAAAAGGTTTTTCCACAGCCCCCCCCAGGTGGTGGGAAGGGTCCCCCTGCCTGTGCCACTGACTGCTGGGCAGGAGGGAGCAACGGGAGTGGTCCTGGGGCTGGGAAGGGCTTTGCTGATCTGCTGGAAGATGCAGCTGAATCTCATAGTTCTCTGTTTTGTTTTTGCCCTCTTCTTGTCACCCCCCCACCCTTCCCAGCTTTTCGCCATGATCTTCGCCATGTGTCTCTTCCGAGGGATCCAGTAAGAGGCGACCTGTGAACCAACACATTCCCGATGAAGTGCTCAGAAGAAAGAAGGAATATCAGAAGAAACAGAACCTGAAAACACCCCAAAAAACTTTATTTTTTTTAACAAAATGGGGGGGAGGGGGGAGGGGAAGAAAGAAAGGAAAAAAAAAATAAAAAGAGGGTTGTAATATATGAATGACCAAAAGGATTGTACTTCAGGGGCTGGAACTTTGAGGTGATGTGCACTACACTGTACACCGGACCCTTGCCCAGAGCCACCCGCAGGAGCCCAGCGCAGCCGATTGCACTAGAGACTGAGCGAGCCGGCGGCGGGGAGCGGCAGGACAAGCACAGCTGCCTCTCCCGCAAGGCTGTGCCTGCCGTTCCTGACTTACAGCGTGTTTTAGACAGCAAAGGACTGAAGAACAGCCACGCAGGGGCTGGGTAAAGCAACAGGTTGGCTGAACTCCGTGACTGTCCAGGTGGGTTTGAAGCAAGTGGTGGTGGCTCATCTTAACAAGGAGGTAGTCGCTGTTGGCGCAATTTTGGCTTCAGCTCCCAGCCACAGAACGAAAACACCCATTCTTCTGCGGAAACTTTGCCCGTCACCTGACTTTTCTCCGGAGCCCCAGGCAGGGGCAGCCTGGTCTCCCTTCACAACGGGACTCAGCTAAGGCTGGATGATGGTCAAGAGTTTGGTGCCTACCTTTCTGTTTTTACCAAGATTTACTGTTCATTGTTGTGAAAGAGAGCAAATGGTTCCTGCTGTGTTCCCATCTCCTGGGGAAAAATAATGGCTCGGGTCAAGAATCGTTGATACTGCTGCCTTCCTGAGAAAGGGAGGAAATAGTTTTTAAATCTTGTCAGCCTTTGCCTTTCCCTTCATACTTGCAAAAAAAAAAATCAAAACAGTTTGTGGTGCTCTGTTAGCATAAATATTTGCAGTGGTTCCTACATGCTTTCCAGCCCTAAGGGATGGTGCTGGATGGAGGAGGCTGAGGCTTGTCAGCCGCTCCCGTTTTGCCTGAAACAGTCTGGTGGCGGCATTTCTGCGCAGAGGATTTCCCCCCACATCCTCCCATGACGAAGCCATCAAGTCAGAATTGTTTTAGTCTGCCTGTTGGCTGAGAGTGTTTCCTCCCTTGAGACAGTTTGACATTTAACTAATGGTGTCATCTCCTTAATTGTTTGGAAGTAAACTCAAGAAGGATGCCGGGACTGGGCCGTGGTCAGAGATGAAGATGAAGATGCTGAGGCCCCAGGCAGGCTCTGCGAGCACCCCGCGTGCAGCCAGACCGCGCCAGCTCCAGCAGCTGTGGTTATCGACCCAGACAGGTCACCGGTTTCTCCCTGGAAGCCTCAACCCCTGTTGCCTTAATTGTTTGGTCACTCCCTGACCCCAAACTCATTTTACCTGGGGGAGGACAAAAGGGGTTATAGCTTAGGGCTTTTTACAGGTTTGATAGGCTCAGATGATGGAGCTCTTTTATATAGGCTTAAACCAGCCTCTCAGGTTGGGGAATCAGGATTCTAAGGAACAAGGAGGCGTGAAAGCTTTTCCAAGCTTTGTTTGAGAACAACAGTGTGCTCAGCAGCAGCAGAGGGTTCAGGCAGGTAGAGCTGCAGCTCCGCCACCCCCCACCTCAGCTTATTCCAGCACCAGAATAAGAGGCCAGGGCTGCTGAGGAGCCTCAGATGTTGCATTAAACCTCATAGAAAGCTTTTCTGAACTATTTCCCTCTGGAGCTGCTTTTAATGAGGCATTTTAGCATTAAATTCTGGTCTGTTGTTTAATGAAGGAAAACAGTTTTGCTAGCCAAAACCCAGCAGTATTGGTACCCAACAGCAGGTGCCTGTGCTTAAGACGGGAAAAATCTGTTGCATCTGAGTATTGCAGGGAGCGGCTGAGCAGAAGGGGAGCTTATCTGTTCTGCTTCTGCCTCAGGACCTGGCGGCAGTGACGGTTCTGGGAGAGCATTTTCCCAGGGGAGGAACAAAACCGTGAGCAGAGATGGTCATTTGGCTGGAGGTGAGTGAGAGAAGAACTGCCTCCCCCCAGTCTCCAATTTTTTTTTTCCTTTCCCCTCCGTTGATTATGCAAAAAAACAAAACAACAAACCTTTAAAGTCTTTTTCTGGCACCAGTGGCATGGGGGCAGAAAACTGTCAAGAGCCGGGGGAACCAGTCCAAAGCAGTAGGAGCTCTGCAGGCTTATTTCTCTGTGACTTTCCTAACTCTGTACTCATTGCTTTGTCTGTTTTTTGCTTTCTCACTTTCCATCTCTCCTAATGGTTGTCCCTGTATCTTCAGAAAGATCTCTTTATCCATCGGTTATTCTAGTCTTTGCACAGTTTCTCCTCTCTTCCCCCTGTCTGATTCCCCCATTGCTCTTTTCTGCATGAAACCTTCAAATCCTCTCCGCAGCAGCCTAGCGTGCCGCTGGGAACACGGCATCAAACCCCAGCACCAGCCGGGCAGCACGTTTGATAGATACCTGGAGATAGCCGCAAAGATCCGAGAACTGGAGAGAGCTGTAAAGAGCCCTGCGAGCCTGAGAGCACCTGTGGAAGCCGGTAACAGACAGAAGGAATTTCCCCTGGGGGAACTGAATGACCAGGCAAGCCCAGAAAGCAGGCTCCTGCTGGTTGGCAAAGCATGTACAGTTGTTGGGTTTTTTGTCCCTTGGTTGTATGGCTGCCCCCCCCCCCCCCCCCCCCTAGTTTTCAGAACAGTAGGCAGGAGAAGCAACTGTATTTTTATATTTGTTTTTTAACAGCTCTGGTGAATATGGTGGGGTCAGGGGCTCAAGCTCGATTCAGTGCTTGCTGGAGAGCTCTGGGCAGGCTGGGGATCAGAGGGAGCTGCCGTCTCCTTCGCTGTAGCACTGTGACCACAGCCCAAGCACCTTGGATGGAAAGAATGGAGAGCAGCCTGTGCCTGCGAGCCCACAGCCCCTCTCCGTGCCCCGGCCGTTATTTAATGCTCAGATAACTGTCCCCAAGGCCTGAGAAAAGGGCTGGGTGTGAAATAATGTTTGAAATCTATTTTAAAAAACTGTAAATGTTCTTTTTATTAGATAGTGGAGCTAATTTATCCTGTATTCCCTACTGTAATGCTTTTTTATATTGAAAGGAATTTTTTTTTTTGTAATATAAACCAGAACACAAGCCTGAAGCACTCTCTGCACGGTTTTTGTGTGCATTTCTTAAAAAAATAAATAAAAAAATAAAAGAAAGATATTGTGACAGTGAAGTGAAACGGCTTTAATTTCCACTATTTGCTTGGTGTTAAGTACAGTCACTTTCTTACCAGAGGAGAAAGAATATACTCAGGTACAGCAGCTAAAATGAGGTATAAACTGAAGTGTCCCATTCTCCCCTGCCCACCCCCAGATAAAAACCCTTGACCCCAAAGGAGAGGCCAGCTTAGGACAGACAGAACCTCTCCTTTGTCACCAGCTCCCCTTTGCCAGACATCGGTTAATAAGGCGATAGGCAGGGAGTTACGTGGACGATGAGCTTTCTGCACCCTCAAAAGCGAGAGCTCTATGAACATGAGGGTTTGGGTTCGTGTCTCACAGGGAAAGGGGTCAGCCTCAGTCCTGGCTGCTCAGAGCATGACCCTCGGGGGAGCACGATGCCCAGCCCTGCACAACATGACACAAATGCAAGCAGGGAATTCATTGCAAACTGGCTCTTGGGGTAGGTGACACCCATCCAAGGCCTCTCTCACAGTTTAACAGGTAGGGAAACGGAGGCCTGGGGAGATGGAGTTGTTTGGTTTTTTTTCTGCAGCAGAGCAATAGCAGTGCCTGAAGTGATGCCTCAGGCTTTTCATCCCAAATTACATGCTCAACGGGCACCTGCAGCTGTGATGCCAGCACTTCTGTCCTGAGGGATGCAGCTCTGTTTCAGTGTCCTCCTTCCTTCCTGAAGATAACCAGCCAGAGCTGGTATCTCGCAGCTCTGCAGATGCTCTGCCTGGGCTCCATTTTAAGCCACCCTGAAAAACTCCCTCCATACTTTCTAGGTGTGGTCCATTTATAGCAAAATGGAGCAAGAAGCATGAAAATAAAACAGCTTCTTCCTCTCTCCCCTTTCAGGACTGGGTACCAAGTAGCATCACATCTCTTACCTAGCCACCCTCCCCAGGCTTTGCTCCATGTTGGAGCAGAAGACCTTGATGGCACACCAGGGAACCAGAGGAATCCGACCTCACATGATTTAAAGCTCCTTTGGAAAGCTGTAACTGCTTCCCCCACCCTCCCTCCTGATCTAACCATCACGTTCCTGGGACCTGCAGCCCACACTGATGGGAGGACAGCAGTTAAGACGACCCTCCACTCCCTCCTCCTGCAAGATTGCTTTTGCTGGGGTTAGTTTTACTTGCCTTTCCTAGAAACACAATTTCCCACCCCACCTCCCCACAAAACCAACAATTAGCCTGTGTATACATTCATGTGACCCCCCCAAACACAAAAAAACAAGCTTCACGTACCTATACCACCAACCCCAGCCAAAGGGCTGCACTGAAGCCACTGCAGCTGCCCGTGCACCAGCCACTGCCCATGCTCCAGCTCCCACATGCAGCACTGCTCAGTCTCCTTTGTGACACCCTCCAGGCTGCACTTGATCATTTCCTGCCTCCCAGGGAAAAGGTTTCCCTCTTACAGCCCAATTCTTTCACCTGAACAGGAAGGCTCCTCTTAAATATAAAATCTTAGTTGCTCAGTATCATATTTTCGGACACGTTGAAAGCAGCTTGTCAGGCACGTGGTGTTGTGAGGCTCCAGAATTTCGCCTGGATGTTGCCTCTCCACTTGATTTACTTCTTAGGAAAAAAACCACCAAAAACTACAGTTGTGACGTTTCCTGGTTCAGCTATTTCCAATATTCTCACCTGACAGAGATTTTGCATGGCCAGTAGGTACAGTGCACACAGTGTCCCAAGTTTATGTAGCTGCTTCTAAATGCCAAAAGCACAAACACAACACACACTGACTATCCACTACCTTCTTCTACCTCTACCACGATACTAAACAGCAGTAGATCCCAGTCTCACCAGTGGCTTTAGGGCTGTGGCTCACACAAGCACTCCTGTTTGTGTAGGCATCTTTCTACCGGGATTTTGGTATGTCCGCTCTATTCCAGGGCTCACTTTGATCCAGTCAACGGTAGCTCACGAGTAAGAAGAGGTCCATATCCTGTACACAGACCTTCTGGATTTAGTCCCATGGAGAACAAACGCCACCTCCTGCAAGGACAGCACTAGGAAACAGGGCAGCCAATGCTGCTGAGCCCAGCAGGCGTCAGACAAACTGGCCAGTGAGTACTAAAGCACATTTAGTCCATCCTTGACTGAGCTAGAGAAGACCATGACGCCTTCACCTTCGTCTGCCCCGCTCCTTGCTGTTCTCCATCCCATTCAAGTATCTGACTGATGCAAACTTTACTCCCGTCTTCTCCAAGTCAGGAGAGATGCGATGCCGGCACAGCAGCGGAGCTGGAACACCACCTCCCCCAGCTTGGGCTCATCTCCAGTGGCAGCTGTACTGCCGCTCGCTCTGCTCTCCCTGCAGCTACCCACAACAGCACTCCAGCCCCTGCTTCACTACCTAAAGCACCCGACGCTACTCCACACCCATCGCTGCCTCTACCCTCAGTAAGGCTGCAACTGCCAAAAGCCGCCTGGGGTGAAGGGGATAAGACTCTAGCCTAAAAAATTCACAAAACATCCCAAGCAAGGGGATGTCTTTGTGTTCAATGGGCTATTCCCGACAGCCTCCTCCACTTCTCACCTCTTGTAGTTCAAGCTGCTCCACTGTTCCCAGCGCTGTCCCTGCACAGGGAGTGAGCAAGGGCTCTCCCTCTTCTTTATCACCTGCCAAACTCTGCACAGCACCCAGTGCAAAGCTACAGACGGGGTGACACTGCGGGCAGCGAGGAAAGAAGAGCCATTTACAAAGCACCGAACTCAACCCAGCCCAGTCTAGCTCCCAGCTCCCTGCACGCTCAGTCCTTGCTAAAAGGGGAAGGGGCTGTGCAGGAGGGCACGCTCCCCCAGGCTGGTGCAATGCTTCCACTGGGGAGTAGCCGTGTCCTTCCTTGGCTGCCTTACCCCCCTGCCTCCCCAGGGATTTGGTTTCAATGTGCTGGTCTTCTTTTGTGCTTTGTTCTAGCGGGTTCAGAGCTGTGATCCCCCCCTCAGCCAGTTCCACCCAGGAAACCAGCTCTTTTCCCTGAGCCTGCCAGGTCCACATGCCTCCCTGAGCCTTCCTCCAGCAGGGCTGGGGCGGGGGGAGGCATCCCTGACACTGCCCCCCCACCCTTTCACCTGGCAATGTCACCAGCACCCAGTTACACACTGATTCATGCCGGTAAGTGGAAAAGAAGGAAACCACTTTAGAACAAAAAAGGGACTAACAACAACAACAAAAAAAGAGTTATAATTATAATGCAAAATTACCGACACACCCCACCCCACCCTTCCCCTGACAAAAAGCCCAAGAATTAGACTTTCTTGGGACGGCGTCCAACTTGGTAATAATAATAAATGCTGATGAGGACGAAGAGGGCGCGGCTGACCAGGAGGAGCACAGCACCTGTGGCTATCCGGCTGCTCTCAACCAGGGAGACAGTAGTAACTAGAGGAGAAGGAGGGAGACAAGGCAGAGAGGTTGGTGATGAAAAAAAACCAAATCGAGACAAGCCGCACAAAGCTGTTTTCTGCTGCCCTCTAACGCACACACACGCTCTTCACAAGTTTGATTTCGCAGCCTTGAAGCTGGCCACAGGCACACAGAGCTTCCCATTACAGCAACCCAGTTTTAAAGGCAGCCCCATATCCCACAGCCCCAGTTTGCTTTGTGGTTTGGCCACTTCAGTGCTGATAAATATTCTTCACTGTAGAAGCATCTCTGATATGCACAACCCGTTGCCCCTTTTCCCAGCATCGCCCGTATCTCAACCAGCTACCTTACTCCACAGCTAGTGAACTACCACCATCCACACACAAAAACCTCCTTCGACTTTAAATATAGCCCGGCTCCCTAGAAATAAGCTGAGCTGTTCTTCTCCGTTTTGACAAGACCAAACATCCCTCTTTTTAGTGTAGGTTGCTACAGCCTTTTCCTGCTAGCCCCAGCATCCGGGCAGCCTGCTCCAGGAGGTGAGCTGCGCTGGCCAGGATGTTTTTAGGGCGAAAAAACAGAGGAATGGTCAGAGGAAGGTATTTCCCCTGCACACGGCCATCCTTCGGTGAGCAGCCCAAGGCAGAGGCTGCTCCATGGGGAGGGAAAAGGCAAAGGAGCTGGCAGGGAGGATGCTCCCACAGCCGGGTGATCTTTGCCAGTCCCCTGCAGCGCACCCCCCCAAAACCCCTCCGCACCCTCCTCCTCCTCCCCACCAAGCCACGCACCCAGGAACTGCACGGCGAAGTAGCAGGCCTCGGTCAGCAGCGTCCAGCGGATCACCACTTTTTCCGCCGTGTACAGCGCGTTCCACATGATCAGCGAGATACCTGCGGGGGGACCGAGGGGACGGTCACCGGGGAGGAGGGGGACAGCCCACGCCCCTGCTCCGGGCTTGGCGGGCAGCCGCGCTGCCTCCGGCCGCTGCAATTCCCGCCGCCGCCGCCAGGTGCCGCTGCCGGCTGCGGCCGGAGGCTTCCCTGCGCTCAGCCCCTGCCGCCCCCCAACCATGGCTTCCCCGGCCGGGGTCCTGGGGCACCCGAAGGGGCAGCCTCTGCAGCCTGGGCACCAGCACAAACCCGCCTGTTTAACGCCCCAGATCAGTCTCTTTCCCAGACCGTTCCTCCAGGCTTCCCTCACCTTGTCCACTGCCCCCCACCCCTTGGGTCCCCGGGATGATGTCACCAGCCCCTTCTGCTCCCGTGAGGAGGGTCTGGCCCCAGCTGCAGCCCTGCACCCCCTCTGCAATCCCCCCTTTGCTGGGGTGCTGCACCCCCTCTCCCAGCCCCTCTGCAATCCCCTTGCTGGGGCACTGCACCCCCCATGCTACCCCCTTTGCTGGGGGCACTGCACCCCCTCTCCCAGCCCCTCTGCAATCCCCTTGCTGGGGCACTGCACCCCCCAAGCTACCCCCCTTTGCTAGGGTGCTGCACCCCCTCTCCCAGCCCCTCTGCAATCCCCTTGCTGGGGCACTGCACCCCCCTCCTTGCCCCTCTGCAGCCCCCCCTTTGCTGGGGCACTAAGGGGGTACCCCACATGTACTCAGAGCGCACTTCTTAGCCTGTCTGCAGCAAGCCTGAGCCCGTTAGGAAAAGCAGCGGTAGCTGAGCTTCTCTAAACACCCCTGACCCATCTCTTGGCTAAGAGTGGACGTTCTGCTCTCCGGATGCAGTTGTCCTGCTGGGCACAGGCTTTGCCCCCTCCTGCCATGGTGACACCTGGTCCCCTCCCTCTGTGGGGCAGCAGGATGCCCCAGGTAAAGCGGCACGGCACTCACTGAGGAGGGCTCCTCCGTAGAGCCGGACGGGAGTCTTGCTGCTCACCGATTCCTCCTCGAAGATGGTGTCATAGAGCTGGTCAGGGAAAGCCAGGGCCTGGCGGAGGCAAAGGAGAGACTCAGCAGCATGCACCGGCCAGTGCCATCAAAAACGTGCCCTCGCGGGCGGCAGTGCTCTGCCATCAAGCCTTTATGGCATCAGAGCCACTGGCCAGGAAATTGGAAATTACAAGAAACATGAGTGTGTCAGCTACTGGCTTCACGGCCGGTTTCTACGGCCGAGGCTGCCGTGGTGTGTGTGGTTTATGACCCTGCTGATGGAACAGACTCCAGGGAGGGGAACAAACCGCCCAGGACACCGCTGGCAAAGCCCATGACCAAGAGACGGTGAGGGCAAAGGCCTTGCAAGAGAGCGTGGTGGCAGTTGCTGGCAGCAGAGCAGGAGGATAAATGCTGGGAGCGAGGAGCTGTGCTGGGTCACCCCTTGGGCAGCCAGGAGCTGGCGGTACCCAGGACCGCATCATCCCTCACTTACCATGATGGCAACCCCGGAAAACATGACGGCGGAAACCAGCTGCCAGACCCTGCACGGGAGGGAAAAGAGAGGACCCCGCGTGAGCACGGGGACCAGCCCATCGCTCCTACTTCACAAAGCATTCCTGGCTGCCTGCTCAGTCATCAGCCTTCATCTTCCCACCTCGCGCGACCCAGGCAGCCACAAGCCCCAGCAGCTCCAGCCTCAGCATGCAGCCCAGCTCCAAGGTGACCCAACACCTTACCTGAGCCCCAGAGGTTCCCGGACAGCAAACTTGATTTCATTTCCCAGTACTTGGCTAATCTGAAATTGAAATAAATGACACAAGGTGACTGAGCAGACCATTCCCCAGCCCTTCGGCAGTATTAGTAAAGCCCAAAAACACATACCTAACTCCACGGGGGAGTTTATCTCCAAGAAGGCTGGAAGGAGGATGAGGACAAGGGACTCACTCAACACCTGCTGAAGGCTGCCTTGATCTCCACCAGGAGCTGCAGCCTCCACTGCTCCCATCCTGCGACCAGCCAGGTGGGGCTGGGGCAGGGTCAACATTAACTCTTTTCTCCTCTTACCTATGTAAGAAGGGAACTGTCTCCTGGAACCCCCCAGTCTGCTGTCACACCCCGACAGAGCACAGGCTCCAGCAGAGCCCTTGGGATGTCACGGCATCTGTCCAACCCTCTCCAGCACGATGCCTGGCCATGACTTCCCAAAAACACACGGAGGGGAAGGCTTCACAGCAACAGGGAAAGCTACTGGGGGAGCTTTTGGTTGCACAGAGCTCAGAGAGCTCTGCGCTGCTCCCCACATGCAGGCAGGAGCCAGGCAATGCCCTGCCAGTGACCACCCAGGACAGGGCTCCTGGGGTCTCAGGCTTGTCCCCCAGCTCTGGCATGTCACTGAAACAGGCTGCTCACCTACAATTCAAAGGCAGCACTGCTTGTGCCACCACAGCCTTCATCCCTCGCTCTGCAGGAGCCCCACAGAGCTGGGCAGGAGCCTTGTTTTTGCCAAAGAGGTGGTAGAAGTTAGATGCTAAAAAAAAAACACCAAAAACAAACCCCACCACCACAGTTTGCCCAGGCAGGTGGTCTCTTTTCTGTCATTACTGCACGTGTCATCCCCTGCCCTCACCTTTGAGCGATGGACTTCGCCGTCATCATCCTCCCCGCCGACCCCCAGGATCTTGCGGGTCTTCAGCCTGCTCACCAGGTCGGTCTGGCTGTGCTTCTTCATCAGCGGCGGGGGCTGCTTCGCCGCCATGGTGGCCCCGGGCCACCCAGCTGGGAGGCTGGCGCGGGGGGGGGGGCGCGGGAAGCCGCTCCGCTGTCACATGAAATTTCACAAGGTTCGTGAAAAAATAAAAAAACCACAAAAGAAAAAAACCAAGCACCACCACAAGATCTTCCTGTTAGTCCAGCAGATGTCTCCTCATCATCCCAGGGCAGGGAGCCCTGGCAGCAGGGCCAGCCCCAGCTATGGACGGCTCATCTCACGGAGATCCTACCGTCACTGGGATCTGCTGGAGGGTGGGGAAGAAAAAAAAAAATAAAAAAAGATCAGAGCAGCATGGCTTTAGCATAGGCATTTAGCTACAAATGCTTCTGACCTACAAACCATAGTCTGGCTTACCCCAGCACCCCACAGCACCTCTTTGCTGTTTCCCAGATGAGGGGAATTAAATGCTTCCCAGACTAGAGGAATTAAAATCATTAAGTGATGCTTTGTCTTTTGTTTTTCTCTGTGCCATACATCACACCCGACAGCTGTCATTTCAGGCCAAATACCACACAAATTTCAGCTATTTATTTGTTCCTCGCCCCTCAGATGCTGCAGCCCCCACGCTGTGCCAGAACATACCAGCCCCATCACAAGAAGCAGCCAGAAGCAAGATTTTCCTTGAGGATATGTTGCTTTCTGGGAAACAGAAGATAACAGCAAGCAGAAACTACAAATGCTACCTGAGATAAGAACAAGACAAAGACAGTAAAAAATTTCAGAATCATAAAAATCATTTAGGTTGGAACAGACCCTTAAAATCATCAAGTCCAACTGCTAACCTGACACTGCCAAGTCCACCACTAAACCATGTCCCTAAGTGCCACATCTATACATCTTATAAGTACCCACAGGGATGGCGACTCAGCCACTTCCCCAAGTGGGGAAGTAAATGACAGAAGCTACAGTGGAAGAGAGAACTTCCACCTTGGAATGGTGGTATAAAGGTAGAGGTGTCAAGGATCCCACAAAATAACTCTATCATCCTGCCATCATAAAACCTCGTAAACCCTTGGTTCAGGAGGGGGTTTTTCCTCCCGATTTGTTTTCATTTCACCTTGGCCCAGCTGAACACAAACACGTTTTTCCATTTGCCACCTCAGCCTCCCAGAGACCCACAGACACCAGGCACAACTAACCCAGACCAGGGGCTCAAGCACCGGCAGCCCCACGCCCCCGCCGAGCCTTCCCATGGCTGCCCCAGGAGCGTCCAATCTATGCTCATGGCTAAAGAGTCTGCAACTCTTTTGGGAGTAATAGAAAACAAGGTGCCGGTTATTTTGGCATCATGCATGCAAGTGTTGTCCCGCTGCCTCACGAGGGATTTCCCTCTCGCAGGAAAACCCTTTCCCATTGACGCCCAGAGAGCATGAACGTAACTCCTTCCGTAAGGCAAAGCTCAGAGTTCTTGCTGGGACTCAAACAAGCTTTAACAAGACCCGTTCAGCAGACCACAAGAAAATGTTTTCCAGTGAGCCAGCTCTCCTCGGGGCTTTGCAGGTGCTTCTTTTGGATTGTAGGAGGGGGTTTTTTTGGTGAGGTGGGTTTTTTTTGGTCTTATTCCACTGAATAACTAAGCGCAGGCTCTCAGAAAGGCTTTATAGCAGACAGCCAGATGCAGCAGCCGAGGTCTAGAAGCATTTCAGAAGCGGGACGATAGAGAAGCAGCTCTTGGTGGAAGCTGTATACTCATGCCTACACTCCAACACAGGGCAAACAGCTCTGAAGGTAGCTGCTAGTAGAAAAGTTTGGAAGATTTATCATGTCTGGGGTTTGCTGACTGAAACGATGACAATAACTTGGGTGTATTCTAATCTAGATAATCTGCACACAAAATCCACCCCCAAAGCCAGAGTGATGTGGCCAAAAAAGCAAAGCTTGAGCTCTTTTTAATTTCTTTCACTGCTGTTTCTGCAGCCCCTTCTGCTCCTGGCAGACCCAGACACAGCGGCTTGGGTTCCGAGTGCTTCCTCACCAGAACTGCTCTGTCCTCTTCATGGGCAGAAACGGCAGGGGAAGGGAAGGTGGGACAGGGGGGGGGGAAAAAATAAAAATAAATGAAGAAAAAAAATAGACGTCTTCCTATCTAGAGGATCTCACCTGAGGGCAAGAAGCAAAGGAAGGTGATGGGGGTTGAAGGGAGGACTCTGACTCGCTGTGATTACAGAGACAGTTTTGCAACTCTGACCACCGGCCAAAAGATCAAAATTTGCTTTCATCAGCTGTCTCGCCAGCTGTTTTCAGGGCAGGAGCTGGTGGAAATATATCCACGTCATCATTAGCGCTGCTCTCCCATGAAGAATTTCCACTGATTTGTGGTAGACCACTGGCCAGGAGCCAGGACAACACAGGCCAGACACAAGTGCCAATAAAACAATCGCCAAAGGCCACCCTGGTACCTACAACCACACTCCCACCACGCTCAGCACAGCTACAGCATGGCCCCGCCACCAGCCCCGCGTCTCATTATCCCCATCTTCCAGAGAAAGAGCCAGTCTAATGAATCCTGAATACTAATGAATAATGAGTTAACGAACGCATTAGTGCTAATTCGGTGACATTCAGATAGAAGATGCCGAGGATCTGAAAATGTTATACTTACATTAATGTATCCTGACATGCTGACAATTTCGAGGATGTTTTCTATTAGCCCGTGCGTTTTCAAAGGGGAACCTCCACCTCCTCCTTCTCCCGTGATTCTTTTCTCCTTAATCCGTTTTCTGAGCATCCCAGGGGCTGCGCAAATCAATCACCATAACCAGACAATTCCTGCTCCCCAACACAGACCTCAGTGATGGGCAGTGCCTCTGAGCAGCAGAAAGGTTTCTTCCTCCAAAAATCCTTTTCCTTTGCAAGCTCCTTTCAGTACCTGTTCCCTTGCTCAGCTGTTCAGTGTACCCCACTCAATTTTGACAGCTACTGCTTCACGGTGCAAAGAAACCCCGCCGGTGCCACGCTAATGATAGCTCAGACTCTCCCCACCTCCACAGCTCTTCCCAACATCTCCGCTTCCCTCCCAGCGCCTGGAGAGCGGAGGAGCTCTGCAGCACGCGAGAGGGGAGGCTCGACCGTGCACACGATGATGCTGCAGCAGCCGGAGCAGCACACCCATGGTGCCTGCCTACAGCTTCGGCAAACCACTGCCCAGCAGCTGATGGGCACTATCCTGCCCGCCTGCGAGGACACAGCTGCCCAGCGCACCCTGGGGACAGGGCTGCTGCCCGTTGCTTAGCTGGACGGTGTTTCGGTGGCACTGCCATCCACGGTGCAGCCTTCCGCTGGACAAAGCGGTGCGGCTCCATTGAAAGAGGTGGCACCACGGCTCCTCTTGCCCCAGGGGTTTGAGAGCACCTCCAATCTGCAGGCAGCGGGCAGGAAAATGAACCGGAGGTGAGACAGGATAACGAGTGAAAGGTTGATAGATTTAAGCTCTGTTGTGTTCAGGCCAGGGGGAAGACTCTTGCTCTCCTGTTTTAGGTATTTCCCAGGTCAGTACACCTGAGACAACCCAACATCTTGAGCCCACTTTGATTTGTTATGCCCGAGAGTTAACCACGAAGGTGCAGCGGATGTATGTGCTTTGTAACAGCCTAACAGGGCACTTGCCTTGCCAAAGCATCTTTCATGGACCACAGGTTGAGAACCACAAGTAACCATGAAGCAGCAGCACTGTCCCTTTACGATATCGGAGCTCCCTGGGAGCACCCTGGCAAAGCCACAAAACACACAGCAGGGCAGAGAAAAGAGGAGAGGATGCACAGGTCAGAGCAGCCATACGAGAGCAATACCAGCCAGAAAGGGAAAGATAACTTTCCACTTATTTTCCACCAGCCAGCCATCTTTTCCCTCTTCATGTCCGTGAGGCTCATTAACAAAAGTATCTCAATGTTTCATAATCTCTTTACGACAGCCATGCGCCTTCAGGACAGATGATATCCCCACTTTGGAAACACCAGGAGATTAAGGACAGGATCCACAGGTACCTTGGCTCTTGCAAACATTAGGCTGCTGCCCAATCGAGTGGGATCTAAGGTTCAGTCTGCTCACTTTTACCTGCAGAAAATCTCTTGGTAAACAAACCTCAGACACTTCAGGACTCTCAGATCCCAAGGGACGAAGCAAATTCCCTGTGTCTAATCCAACAACACATCTGAGAGCCACAAAGCATCTTTGTGGATCCCATCCAAACAGCCTAATACAAGTGTCCCCAGGAAACCCGCGCTGGAGGGGAGCCTGAGGCAGAACTCCCCATGTCCCATGTCACTACCAAGGTACAGCTGTCTCTGTGCTGTACTTCTGCAGCTGCACGTCCCAAACCCACAGCGACTGAACCAGCCCCCTGTCTAGATTTCCATCCAGAACTGAAATGGGAAAAAAAAAAACTCTGGACCACCAGCCAGCTGTGGCAACACATCACTATCCCGTCTCCCAGTAGATTTCTTCCATGCCAGCTGCAGCACGTGCCTTTGCACACTCTAGGATTTTTTGCTTTTTTTTTTTTTTTGCTGGGAGGAATATACTGCCACCCACGCCCTGGATGAGGGGTGTAAATTCTTCACTCTAGAGAAAACAAACTCTCCCAAAGCAGTTTCAGCAGGTCAAGAAGCCTCAGAGACCTGCAGGGAATGAAACTTGATCAAGCCAAAAATAACCTGATGCTCAGGCAATAAAAACAATTAAGCACTCAGCCACCCCGGCAGCATAATGTGGCTGCTGCTCCCACTCAGCCTGGCACAATCTGTACACCTAAGCAACAGGAATACTTCAGATTTCCCACCTGTAACAAGCCAGGTACATGGGACTCCCCTTCCCACATGAACACCAGCCCTTCCACTACTGAAGTCTCTGCAACACCAGCAGGAAACATCTCCTGCCAGAGCTCTGCCACAGCCCTGTTGCTGCCTTGAACAACTCCAATAGGCACAGAGATGCTGTGTCTTCCCTAGGGAAATCCTACAAACCCGAACAGCAGATCTCCTGCCCCTACAGGTGATGAAAACACAAAGCAAAATCCCTGGGTCAAAAGGCATCTTCACTGGGGGCCTCCAGATCATCTCCAACAGCCAAGCTGGAGGAAACCTCGAAACCCAAACCCCCTGCAATGCACAGAGTTGCCTCAGGCACGTCCAAAGCTCACCCTGCAGGTCAGACATGCCCCATGGCTAGGCACGGCCGGGTGCCCTCCAGCGCAGCTCCAGCAATACCAGGAATGTGGCCGGTATCACTGCTCAGCAGCAGACAACAGACTGGGGAGGTAAGAGTTAATTTGTGTGACTTACCCTGTTACCGCTGCAGGCAGAAAAGGACATCCAAAGCCTGCTCAGCCTTTCGCCTGCATCCTGAGCATCCTGTCCCATCGCATCCTGAGCATCCTCTCCCATCCGCCTGCTTTACGGCTGCATCCCTGGGCAGGCTCAGCCCCTGCACCCTCCTCCCCACCGCTCTTCTACTGCACCCTCAGCTCTCCCATGTCCCCAGGCTCCTGCCCACAAGCTCCCCATGGCCATAAAAACATCCTGCACCACGAGCGGGGGCCAAGCCATACCATCCAGCCCAAGGATTTTATTGCCCATTGCTTTCAAATTTCCTTTTGCAGGGAGCACAGGAAAGCTTCTTCCAGTTTCACAGGACACGTTATATCACAACCAAAAGCTGCGAAGCGCTCCGTTTCCCCAGAACAAGAGAAAAAAGCCCTGCTGCTAGTTTCTCAAACAGGAGCTATAATTAAACCCAGCGACCACACTCCTGCCACCCCGCTAACCACCACCTGCAGCAGCGTGCCATCCGCTGCACGGCACACCGAACACGCTCGGTCACGGCTACCACAACGGCACACACGGTTGGGACACCTGGCCCCCAACATGGGGGACAGACAGACTTCACGTTACACCCGCCACACACTCGCATACACCCCCTCGGGTGCGAGCTTGGCTATCCAGCTTTCTCAAGCAGCCCCATCCCTTGCTGCCAAGGAGCATTTTGCCTGCAAACACAAAGGGCACAAGGTACGATCTGCTGCTTCAGCCGCTCCCATCTGTATTCCTTACAAGTCCACCCCCTTCACCACCCTCCTCCCAGCCACAAAGGCTCTCAGCCTTGCTGACCGAAGCAATCCCTCACCCCAAAGCTGCCCTCGCTCTCCCCGATGGCTCAGGCACCCGTCACCCAGCCCACAGCCCCTCGTGGGCATCCCAAACGGCCACCACCGAGCATCCAGGTTTCCCAGGGAGCAGTGAGGATGGAGAGAAAAGGAAATAAAAGGTATTGGGATCAGGTGCTGGTTTTTAATTTAAGGGCATTAGAAGAGAAGAATTCTTCTTTGCTTTCCCAGCTGCCTTAAACAGGTGTTTTTTTGTGGGAGACAGTCCCAGAAGCTTAGCGAGCCATCTGTCCTGCAGATGATTTCTACAGGGAAACATTAGAAGGGAAAAAAAAAAGCAAACCCATATGCACATACACACACAAATAAAATAAAAAAAAACACTAAAAACCAAGTAAACCAACCCTTGCTACTGGAAAAGAGCAGTTTTGAAAAGCCAGGAGAGCCCTGCAGCCAAACAGGGTGATAAAGGTCAATTTTTACAGAAAATCTGATGCAACTCAGTATTTCACCTCCTCTGCTTCACACCTGAGGAATGACACAGATTCAAAGAAATTCTACAGAAAGTAACCCTGGGACCAGGCAGAAGCCCAGACATTTGCTTCTTACCCACAGCACTGCTGAATATGACAAACGGATTGTCACAGGAAAAGGGGGCTTCTTCCCCCAACAGCCTCAAACCTCCCCAGATTCTCTTTCCACCGTGCCCCCAAGCACTTGACAATTTCCACTCGCAAACCCTCCAGGGAGCCGATGCCCTTTATTCCCAACAATCCTCCAGCCTGTCCCCTTTCCAGAACTCAAAAGGCAATGGTAAGAAATGACAGTTCGGGAGATGGGGTCATTTCAAAGCCATCGTCGATGGATTCTCCCCCCAAAAGATGAGCGACATCTTCAGCAACATTATTTCTTTATCTGCAGTGCATTACCTTACCCAGCACAATGCAACGACTGCAATTTACAAACCACCACCATGCCTACAGCCATGAAATGGAAGATGAAATGAATAAGGCTGTGCCACTCCAGCACCCCAAAAGCAGGTTCCCGACCTGTTTCATAGGTGGATTTGCAGCCCCAGCCTGAGAATGGCTGCTGCAGGATGCCCCAGCATCATCAGATTATTTTTTTTTTCTTCCATTTGTGTAGAAAACAAAGGGTCCCTCTTCTCCCATAGTCTGTCATGATATGACCAGATGTGCATTCCAGGCACACACAAAGGGGGGGAAAAAGGGCAGACGAATAAATTTGCATTAAGCAGGGAGATTGCCTTTTGCTCTAGCCAGGATATTTCCTGAGCCCCAGGCACATGGGCACTCACAGGTCTCGTTGTGCAAGCAATAAAATCTGCCTGTATGACAAAGAAGTCCTGGAAATCAGGGCTGATATGGAATGGCCCGAGTGACCGCCAGCCAACAGCTGAGTTGTCACCAACCCTCTGTTACAGAGTATTCCCCATATTAATGGTCACATCCACATACTGCAAGGGCATATTATCTACATAAATATATGTAATTTATATCTAATAATAAGTTATATCTTAATAAATTGGGTCTCTATTATTTTTCTATAAATACAAGCTATGGTTTGAATTGTGTGGACTTCCTTCAGGTCTTGCTGCACCCTAGACACGACTTGGACCCATCACCTGCAGCTTGGGAACACATTCTCACTTCCTCCCTCAACAATTTGCCAATATTAAGCCCTGCTTATTTGCACACAATTACAACTGTGGGTTTACTGCTCCCTCGTGGCTCCTTAGACCCGAAATAAGCACAGCCATGCAGCCAGGCTCGGGGAGCTGCTCAGCACAAGGCTCCCCCAACAAAACGCACACTTTGACGACTTGGTAGCCTATCCCCCAGTGGCAAAAATCTTCCTCTGACACCTTAACAGTTTCTATAGCAACAGGTTAAAATGCTAAAAGTGTTAGATGCAAAATTCCCCGTGTTGGGCAAACAAGAGCTAGGAGGACAGGTTTAGACCAGGGAAACTTCCAAACATCTGCTGGCAGAGCTAACACGGGCTCTGCTCACGCACAACTCAGAGGCAAACTGTCTCAAAGGAAACTTCTAGTGATCTGCTAGCGGGGCAGGGCGTGGGGATGTGTCTGTGGAGCACCAGCCTGCAGCATCCCCCCTGAACCGCAGCATCCCCCCTGAACCGCAGCATCCCCCCTGAACCGCAGCATCCCCCCTGAACCGCAGCATCCCTCCATGAGGAGCAGCATCCCCCCGGCACAAAAAGCACAAGGTCTCTCCCTCCTGCAATGAAGCCGTTGGAAGCAGAACCGGCTGTTTTCAGGAACAGCCCATACAGGCTTTTCCCACAAATGCTGCACCCTCCCAGGAGCTGATACAAACCTGACTTTGCTTTTATTTGCTGCTAAGTCAGAGGAAAAGACTCTGTGCAGGCACGTGTGCGTGTGTACGTGCACGTTTGTTTATGCACGAGCCGTCAGCCCCCGGATTATGCACAGATCAACAAGGCTCTCTGAATTCCCCGACTGTGAAGTGCACGACATTTCATCTCCACCTCCCTTTTGGATTCCATAATGTGCATTATCAGCAGTGGCTATTCAGCACACAAGGACCCTTTGGAAAGCTTTCACCAGAAAAAGGAAATCATACAAAGCAGATTGAAAAAGACAATGTCCCCAGTGCGGGAGAGGTTCTCCGGCTTCCACAAAAGACCGGTGTGTGTACAGTAAGGATCACACACATCTCTCCCCAGGGCAGAATAAAAGCATTGCCCAGCTGGAGAGAGTGGGGCTCAGAAGCATCAAATCCAACAAGAACCTGCAGCTCTCCTCACCCCTCTTTTTGGCTCCCTGGGAAATGGGCAGGGCGAGCCGTCTCCCAGAGGTGCCTGTTCTGGGACAGGATGCATCATCCCCAACGGCTTATCTCTTTCCAGAGACCGCAGGAGGAGCCTAGAAGATCAGCAAGGCGAGGTTTTTGATTGCTCTTATACGGATGGGCAAGACAAATCCTGGACCCTTGCAGTCAAGGTTTCACTACCCAATCCTAGAAAAATCCTGGGTCACTTTTGCCCATTGCACAGCATAGAGTCATACTTTGGGACTACAAAAAAAACCCAACAGATAACAACCTGCAAGGAAAGGGGTTCCCTTCCCTTCTGCTGGGCACACAGAAGCCACATCCTATGTAGACCTCCTCTCGTTAGTCACAGCCACGGAGGACACACACCAGCCTAAGGAACTAAACTGAGATTCTTCTTTTTAAACCAGGGAGGAGACAAAGGGGTTGACGCCAGAGTGTGGCATCAATGGCCTTGGTGGTGCCGGATACCCGAGAGGTCCTACAGACCAGGAGCTCTCTCCCCATCTTGCCTGGCACATGCGAGAGAAGCCTTAAGAAAGGAAGGACAAAGGTGCTACTGGCTAGTCCTTCTCCTTGCCAAATCACACATTGACTCCCTGCCTCTGACTCCTCTCTACCCAGGGACAACGTCATTCCCATGCAGCAGTGGCTCTGGGGATTGCAGGCTGCTCTCTTCTCCCCTGTGTCCTTTGCAAGCGCCAACGAAAGGTTTGCACAGCGATGTGGAGCTGGGAATAAATGGGCTGGAGGAGATCAGCTCAACAGCTTTATTATTCCACCATCCATCAACCCTCAACGCATCTGACTTGTCCAGAGATTTAAACAGCGGATGTTGACGCGGCTCATGGAAGGGACTTGCTGAACTCGTGATGTGCATCAGCCAGGTTTTTGCCAGCAGACAAGGCAAGAAGGCATTCATGCACCGCAATGAGCAAGCGTTTGCACTGGGGAGGGCAGTGGGGGAGGAGGGTGGGATGATGCACTCCAGGGTGCCTGCTGTCCAGAAGCACGCCAGATCTGTGGCCAGCACTTCTAAAGACCCCACCAGCAATGCTGGTATTAAAGACAGCTACATTTTATTCTCACTTATCACAAAAACCACCTAGGAATGTGCAGACAAATGGTTTAAATTCTTCAGTCCTGTTCGGTGTAGCCTTTGACTCCTGGCAGATTTCCACTTTCTATGAAGCTATGTTTGGGCGCTCTTTGTTGTTATTAAGTAGCTTCTACTTTTTTTTTTTCCTAAGCCACAAAGAAAATTTTGGTGAAAAGACAATACCACTCCTCTGGACTCAGTATTGCGGTTTTTGCGTTTCCCTCTCTGCTTGGTGAAGAGGCAGCTTGCATTTCTACCTCCTTGGACTACACTGACCACTTACCCTGCAAGATGTGCCAAGCACCTAAATTAAATGTCCAACAGAAGAATTCAGAGGGACTTAAAATCATGGACCTTTAAGATACCTTGTTTCCTGAGAGAATAGCCTGCTTCCTGGAACTCCCTCACTGCTGGCGACACAGCCCCCCATTTCACAGGCTCACAGCACAGTCTGGGCTGGCAGGGACCACGGAGGCCAGCTAGTCCCACCCCTGCAGGGAGCAGGGACACCTTCCACTCCATCAGGTTGCCCAGAGCCCCGTCCAACCTGACCTTGAGTGTTTCCAGGGACGGGGCACCTACCACCTCCCTGGGCAACCTGTGCCAGTGTCTCGCCACCCTCAGCATAAAATATTCCTTCCTTATATCTAAACCTCTCCTCTGTTAGCTTAAAGCCATCACCCCTTGTCCTATTGCTAAAGACACTGTTAAAAACTTTATCCCCATCTTTCTTAGAAGCCAGCCCAGCTGTGAGCCCAGAGAGACTGGCCATGCCTAACGAGGGCTCAGCCGTGGGATTCCTGAAATAACCTCTGTCAGGGTGAAAAGCTGCTCAAGTCTTTTTTGTGACCGCACACAAGCGGAGAGCAGAGGTTTCCATTTCGCTCCTAAGATGGCACCGCTACAAAAGAGCGCTTCTGCTGAATGAACGCCACTCGGACAAACACGCCAGCTGAGTCACCCACAGAGCTTCCTGAAGGCTTGGGGGTTTTTCTCTTGTTCGCATGCTGACACAGGACTCCAACTGTTTTCTTTCTCAACGCAGGCAGGATACAGCTGAAAACGAGAGAGGGCTGCACGCCTTTGTGCACCGCTCCGCCTGCACCTGCCTTCCTCCTGCCCCTCTGCGCAGGGAACTCCAAGTGCTGCCTGATTTTCATAAGAAAAGGAGGCACTTCTCTCCTGGACACAGCAGCAGGCAGCTGCAAAGGGACCAGCGTGCTCATCTGCCTATAAAACACAGAATCCCTGATTAGGTTGCCCCTGGCCAGTATGATCTGACCGTCCTGCACGTGCATCTCCCGCTACATCAACTCATCCTGCTAACACCGCTCCCCAGGAGACCACGCTACCGAATCACTCTTTATTTCTAACTGGTTTGCTCCCCATGCTCTCCTCAACGCCTTGGACTTCCATTACCTGAATCCAAACCCCCAACAAAAAAAACTTCCAGGAAGCCCTGCAGCAGCAGAGCTGGCTACCAGCCCCTCCTGATTTTGGCCCCACAGGTTCAGAAAGCGAGCACACAGTTCGTGACCACCAGCATCAAGAGAAGCCTCTCGCGTTTAGCACTAAACCCAGCTAACAATCATTTCGACAATTCCTCTCCACCCCAGCAGTGGTCAGTATAAATCTGGATTGAAACTTACAGACTGCAGTTGTGGCTTTGGACGTCCCTTTGTGTCCTTGCCTTTGCCCTGGAAGATGAGCTGGGCAAAGCACAGCTCGTGGGTCCAGCCAAGGTCATAGAGTCACAGAAGGGTTTGGGTTGGAAAGGACCTTAAAGACCATCCAGTTCCAACCCTCTGCCATGGGCAGGAACACCTCCCCCGAGACTGGTATAGACTGGTCTGGTATGGATGAGTGAGGTACAGCCTAAGCAAGGATTTCCCCATCAAAACCAAGGCACAAACATGCTCAATAAATTCCTGTTTTGCATCCAGAGGGACAGAAAGACACAGATTCACCTCACCGAAAAACAACCCGCTGACAGGATGAGGGTGGGAAACGGACCCACATCTGAAAACCCCAAGGGAAAGTTGCCGCTGGGTTTTTAGCGGGAGGCAGGGCTGAGGGGCTAACATGGGCTCCTACATGGTGGGTCACCCAGGAAGACCCTGTGCATCTCCCAGCCTCGTTTTCTCCATCTGTCATCCATGGGCAGCCACACTAACCAGCACCACAGATGGGCACCGAAACACGCTGAAATCCATTAACCCTCGCAGATGGCACAGAGCTTCACAAACAGAAGAAACCCAAGGCAGCCAGGGAGTCATTGATCATTTCCCTTCATGTCTGAACCATCAAGCTGGATTTCGTTATCGCTGGATTTGTTTTTGTGAACATCTTTTAGGATCTTGAGCAAGAGCCCGTCAAACATGGAGTGAACCCATGCCAGCCTGGGAGGCCCAGGACAGAACCAAACGCCTATTTTCCCAGAGAAGGCAGGAAGCAATGTGAACAGGGAACACCTGGTCACCTCTTAAGTGTTATTTTTCCTGGTCTGGAGAAAGTCCCAACGTATTTGGGGGCCAGCATTGGGTCTTTTCCTCCCAAGACTTGTTTTCACATTTCTATGTCAAAAATACAAAACCCAGAAGATCTCCTTTCTATAAATAATGTCCCAATAGTGCCAAGGTCACCGAGCCATTCCCCTTGGCGCCAGGCCAGGAGTGGAACAGAAACAATCACAACATCTTTCTGGTGCATGTCTGGTTTTTTTGTTTTGTTTTGTTTTTTTTTTCCCTGTGCCAGGGGAGAGCTTGAAGCCAAAAACACAGCACTGGGAAGACAGACACCTCCACTTCATAGTCCTGTTGGGTCTCTTCTCACTTTTGCCAGCCCAGAAGAGTCCCAAGCTCCACCCCAGCCAACGTGCAGCCTCCTGGGCAGCCCGGCAGCCCATCCTGCCTGCAGCAGCGGGAGATGCTCTTCGTGTTGTAACAGCATTTGGCAGTTCTTATTAGAAACTTGGGTACTTACTGGATGAGGACCAAACACACACATAGAACAGATCACGATCCAGACAGCTCAAAGCAATGCTCGTAACCTGCACGTGGAACGATCCCTCCCAACCCCAGCCCCTACTGTTAAACGTTTCGGAGAGCCGCGGGACAAACGAACGCCAGCTGCAGATGTGCTCTGGGCGTTGTGCACACCTCAGCACTCAGTGCTCACTGGGAACAATAGCAAGACATTTCCCTCTGGATCGGGCCCCTGCCTCCAAGCAGCTCCAAATGGACAGCAAACCTCAGGGCGGAGCATCTCTGTGGATTATACTCCCACAGATCGATGGCCACCCCAGCCCCCTCCATCACAAGTCTCTGGAGATGCTCTTCTGCCCACATCTCTCTACAACAAATCCTCGCTCCAGGCCCGCAAGCAGAAGGGATAAATTTCCCTCGAGACTATGCAACAGACATCATCTCATCAGCCTGCTGGTTGGGACAAACCCCCATCCCCAGAGGAGAGCTCCCTCACCCTTGCTCTGCGCAGCAGACAAAGAACAAAAACACACAGACACGTCTGAAAGCAACCGAGTCCCACTTTTCCTGGCTGCCATCAGTCCCCAGCCCCTCTCTGCCGAGGGCACGAGGACACTGCAGGTTCACGGTGTCCCCCCCGAACCGCGGTGCACACATCAGGTGTACGTACGCAACCCAGCTGAGATGCGGTCAGTTGAGGTGCCTTCATGCCCAGCCTGAGGATCTTGTCTATTTTTGTTCTTTGCCAAAACCTTTACTAAGAAAACTTCCTCCCAAGGGGGACTCCCCTGCCCAAACTCTAACTACTATTTATGTTTAAAACAACACTTTCCTCATCCCTGAGCCCTGAACGTCATTATTGAGCAGACTGCTTTAGTGCAGACAGAGTTACTGGGCAAGTTATTTGTGCCCAGTCCAGAATAGCCCGTGCTCTCGCATTCGCTGTAGTTTCTCATGGCTTAGCTGTACTGCTGGTAGCCCTAATGTCAACAAGGCTTTGGGTGCCTCGCTGGTGCTTACACCTCCCAGGCTCTGCAGACAGAGGAGATGGATTAAACGGTACCTGCGTAATCACCTGCAGCTGGGGCTTTGCTGGTTCTGTCTCTGCAGCTGCGAGAGGGACGCGGACACGGCTCTGGGAAAGGCTCAGTGGACCCCAACTCCAGGGGCAGGGCAAGGAGCAGGCACTGAGTAACGTGCTGCTTCTTCCTCAGCCTCAAAGACCAAGAGCTGCTGCTGCTGCTCTAGACAGAGCACTGCTCTGCTCAGCTGGGACAGCCAGGCCTTCCGAGCAGCACAGTGGGCATCGCAGAGTGTGGGGACAGGGATGCCAGCACCCAGGCAGGGACGCAGAGCCCCCCGAGAGCTGGCTCACCTCACCTTTCCCCTCCCGTGATGGCAGGGGCTGCATCCCGGCTCCTCCCGTGCCTCTCCCTCCATCCCCAGGCCAAGTACCCCCCTGTCCCCCACCGCCAAGCCCTCCCCAGGACCCCTCCAGGGCTGCACCCCGTGGGAGCGCAGCCGTGCCAGCCACCCTCGTCCCAGCCCCAGGGACAGCTCGGTTGACAAAGGCTGTCAGGACACAGCCCCCCCTTTCAGGCACCCATTTGGGGACCCTCCTGGGACTCCTCCGGAGCAAATGGAAAAGGATGGGCACTTCCAGGAAAGAAGCGACACGGGGGACCCCAGCCTTCGAGAGGACAAAGCTCCCAGCTGAGGGACCCCCCCCCAAGTGCCACCACCTCGCAGAGCAGCATCTCTACCGTCCCTTCACGCCCCCACAAAACCCACCGGCACACAGCGCTCCAC
>WKFP01014305.1:425293-466795 GCA_011057875.1 Pterocles orientalis | reverse complement strand
GTATTTGAGCTCTGCATGTTGGGAGGGTCCTTCTGGGCAATACAAAGGGCTCTGGGCATGGGTGCGTGGTTTTGAGGACTCGCACAGGTCCCTGGAAAAGGGAAAAGAGAAGAAACCTGGGCATTTAGTTTGGTTTTTTTTTTCCCAAGTGGGTTCCTGCAGGAGGAGGCTCACATCACTAGGTCCCTCTGGAGGGATGCTCGGAGAGGAAAATGGGCGTGTTGGCATTTTAACATTACGTTTAGCTCAAACCAGATGAGATTGCGATGAAAAGAGATGACAATGTGGTAAGCAGTGCGCAGAAGGGTGGCATTGGAGCAGGGGCGCAGCTCCATCTCCGTCCTGATGCCTCGGTTTCCCCAGGCGAGGTTTCTGGTGTGTTTGACCCAGCTCGTTTTGCTGATGTAGTTTGGAGGTTTAGAGGAGGAGGACCATGCAAACAGGAGGAGGGCAGCATGCCAGGGTGAGGCACAGGGAGAGGGGAGCCAAGAGGCGCAGATGGGGTGGGAACCTTTGAACTCGCTGTAACCCCACAGACAAGCCCTAATGGGGAACCACATCCCAAAACGTCCGGTGGGATGAGGTCACTGCAAACACAAGGGTGTTCTTTCAGAAACTGAAAGGCTTGTCCACTGGGAACAGGGCTGAAATCTCTCATTTTGCAGAGGCCGAGCAATGAATCTTCGGGAAACAGAACATTTCTTCAGAGGGAATAGCTGACATTTCAATAGCTGGTTTTGCTGCATAACAGGGAAAAAAAAAACTAAAGATTTTGTATTTTCAAGAAAGAAATCTAAACTCCAAAACAAATCCAGTCCTGACTTGGAGCTAGTGAAACATTTTACTGTGATAAAGTTCAAAATTTTCGGTGTGATTGTGCCAGAACATGAAATATTATACATCCTCCATCTGGGCTCTGTGGCATTGAAATATGATAATGTGATACACAAGCACACGGAGCAAAATAAGAAGGCAAAGCTGAAACAGTCATGTTTTACATTATTGAAATGAAATAACTACGATATTGTCAAACAAGGAAAGACAAAATATGTCATGCTGGCTTTTTTAAAGAGAAATCTGCATTCAAGAAGATCTCTCTAAATTGTTTCGAAGAAGTAAAGAGCAGACAGTTTGCCGAGGATAGCTGGGGCTGCTGCATCAGGGTAAGAGTTTCAGCAGCAGTAAACGTCATTTTTCAAAAGTGATTCAAACATTTGTGTCATCCGATGTCACGAGGAAGCTCCAGGGTTATTTCTGACATGTATAAACGTACTTGTGAAAATATTACCCACCGACAAGGTCTGAATTCATAAAGGAGAGCCAGAGGCCTTCTGCAGCAACGGCTTTATTGGAGACCGCCCAGACCTCCCCCCCACCCTCCTCTTCCTCATTCAGAGGCCTGGGAAGAGCCTTTGTCCTCGCTGCTGAGCATCTCAACGGCAGGACAACTGCCACAAAACACGCTCTGCCCCCCTCCCCTCTCTCTTTGATGCTGTATCATCAGGATGGATCGTCACAGCACCGGTATTGCTGTCCGCAACCATGCTTTGAGAAGTGATCCAGGCTTTTCACGTGTGTTTCTCTCCAAAGCAACAGGCAGATGGATGGATGGATGGATGGATGGATGGATGGATGGATGGAGGCTGCATCTCTCCTGTGCCTTGCTGCGGGCAGGCGTGGGGTGTGACACAGCTCACAGGAGGGACCAGCAGCCCTCTGCAGCAGGAGGCACTTTGTGAGAAGATTTACAAAAGGCAGCAGCTGGTCTGCGGGAGGTTTTTCACCTGCGCAGTGTTTGAACCTTACCACGGGTCCAAACAATCTTTAGTGTTTTAGGATGTGTGCAATCAAACCTTCTCTGCAGCATCTCATGCTGGTGACTCGGGGCTGACGTTGTCACGCAGTGTTGTGCCGCAGGATGGAGGAAATTAAACAGTTCAGAGTCACCAGCTCCTTGTCCCCTGGGAGCTTTGGCTGAGGCACTGAATCAGGCGGTGGAGAAGGGAGGATGAAAAGCAAACTGGGAACTGGCAGACCAGGGTGGAGGTGTTGCAAGCAAGGGCAGGGAGGAGGGGAGCGGGGAGAGGGCTGCACTCACCCCTGACACCGACCAGCTGGCTGGAGCCTGGTGCTTGGAGGAGAGGGAAAAGGGAAAGGAAAAAAAATTGTGAGCTGTCCCTAAAGATTGTTCTGGGCTTGGGGGAGAGTCCCTGGAGAGAGGCGGTGACTTGCAGAGAGGGGGACACAGAGGGCAGGGGGCTCGGAGGTCCCTGGGGTCCCTTGGGGTGCCTCCGAGCTGCTGTGCTGGGGAATGTCTGGCAGAGGAGCATCTGCAAAGGAGAAGGGTCTGGCAGCCTCCTCCCTCGTGGTGGAGAAAGGCTTTTGTGTAAGATCAAAGGCACCGCAGGAGCAGTGTTTGTGCAGTCCTGGGCTGGAGAAACACCAGCCTGCCTTCTGCATCCCCAAATAGGACAGCCTGGTCGGCACCCTGCCTCCGAAATGCGCCAAGGCAGAGCCATCAGTAGGACTGGTTGTATGCGGCGTTGAACACATTAAAATATGCACTGGGAGCGTAGAGCGCGGATGACTCGGTTCTGTTAGGCTGTATGTGGAGCCAGCCCCCGCGATGCTGACAGGGAGGATTTGGTTGTTTCCCTGGGGAATGCTGAGCTTTCATTTCTCACCAAGGCCAGCTGGAAACACGAAGGGGGCAGGTAGAGCCCGTGGGTGGCACTGCCTCCCTCTGCATGGGTGGCTGTCCCCTTCTGTCACCTATACTCGTGGACAGCCATGTCTGGTGATACCTGTGGGGGGTGCGAGGGGGTGCACCCTGCCTCCGAGAAAACAGGGGCAATTTATGGAGAGGCAATATGTGAAGCAATGTGCTGTGAGGGAGCGAGATGTCCTGCTTCCTCAGATGTCCCCTCCCGAGCTTGAAGGGGTGACGGTGGTCCCTGCTGGAGGGGCTGGAGGCTGCTGCCATCCTCCAGCAAGTCCCCCACCTACCCAGCACCCGGTGGGTACAGAGCTGCTGTGTTTAGTTAATGTTAGCCAGGCTTTGGGTGGAAGAATAAAAACATTTTCTGACTGGGACTTGGTGGTGCATCCTTCTCAGCCCATGGAAGCAAGGCAGCGAGCTGGCGTGCAGCCGTTTGCAACAGCGAAGCATGGGGAAATAAAATTAATACTCTGTAGATGAGCCTGTTTGTTTTTTTTTTATTAGCACCTCTCACAGCTCTGGCCATGTGTCCATCAGCCCCTGTCCCCGCAGGTCCTGCAAGACAAGAGGTACCATTTGGGCTGAGATCGCTCCTTATGGTTGGACCCAATTCTGCCACCGAGGTGGGGCTGGAAGGTGAAGATGATGGTGGGGACAGTGTCTCCATAAGACCCAAGGTGCTTTAACAGGTGGTCTGTCCCCAGGCTGCTCTTTCTCGAGGATGCTGCACAGCCAGATGGACAGATGTTGCAGGGGAAAAAAAAAAAAAAAAAAAAAAAAAAAAAGCTGTTGAGAAAATGGTGTTTTCTGCTCTGTGAAAAGTGGCTCCAGATTGACATAACCTTTTTGTTCTTCTTTCAAGAAAATCTCAAAAACTGTTGTTTCGTGTTAGGGCATTTTGATCCAGGGCATGGAGTGTTGCATTTGAATCTCTGTCTTTAAAGAATTTAGCGTACACCCAATTAAGCAGAAAAATTAAGTGCTGCCATTGGAATAAAAACTTTAAGAGCAATCTCTTCAAATTTTACCTAAAACTGCATGAGACAAACTCAATGTTTTTGCTGAAACAGCATTTTTAGGAGGTGGAAAAAAAAAACACCCAACACAAAAAATGAAAGTCATCCAGCTATTCTGGATTGCTACTCTTGTTTTCAAAATTCTGCGATGCTTTTTCGCTGGTACCTTATAGCTGCTTTTTCCTCTGCCTGCTCACCCCACCAGCTCTGAGTCTCTCGGAGCATCTACGGGGGTCCTCTTTTCAGTGTGTTTATGCTCTGTATCTCAGATTGTCTTGTCCCTGCAGCACATTGAGATACTCACTCACTTCAGTTTTCACCATTAGATTGTCGTTTTTTCACCCTAGGAAATATTTCCCAGTGTTTCCTTTGAAAGACACTACAGAAGAAAGCGCTTTGAGTGGTATGTCCGTAACGTGTAAGATCAGAGGAGATGATTACGCTACCTATTCCAAACTCCTCTGTCCATCACAGCTTGAATTTCATCTCGTTAGAGCTGTATCGAGTGTGACAGCCTGTGCTTCTGGAAAGGCAGTCAGGACTAGCCTTTTTGCAGAAATTACTTTCCTGGATGCTAAAGGCCTCTAGTCAACACAGAGATAAACCAAAACCAGCTTGGACCCCGTGTCTCAACCCACAGGTCACCTTCTGCCCCACAGCCTTCCAACGAGGCAGGTGGGTGGCAGGGTGGGCACAGCCTCCCTCTGGATATGAAAACCTGATGGGATGGGCAATCGAGTGCTTCACCCATTCCAGAAACATGTTGTGATGGTTAATCAGTCTCATAAAAAAAAAAAAGTCTAATTTCTCATTGCTTGACATCCATCTCTGGCCACTGGCGGTTGCTGTGCCCTGTTCTGCTGGCTCAAAGGACACGGCACATCTGGGAGCAAGGGGTGACACACTCTTCTCAACGGTGCTGGGCTTGCAGGGATGGGGAGAATCCATGGACAAGGTATAATTTGAAGCTGTGGCACCTCAAAGTCTCTCCACATGTATTTTTTTTTCCTTCTGGACATCTGTTTTTGGCACGGAGAAGCCTTTATCTCCAGCAGCTTTGTGGCTTCTGTATGTAAAGGTCCTGAGTCCAATCCTCACAGGGGGCTGCTCCGGGAGCACACATACAGCAACATCACATCTCCTGTCAACAAATGAGACACCACAGGGTCACCTCCGGGATCAACACTTTCTCTTGAGCCTCCCACCTAAAGTAAGTGATCTGCCCCTCCTGCTGCTCCTCACCATCCACGGGTACTGCCCCAGAGAGACCAGGAGTGAGGGGCTTGATGCCTTTCATGCTCAGATACTCCCTCTCCCTTTTCTATGTTCAAGTAAGCCAATTTAGCTGACAATTAAAAAGAGCTTTGAGCATCCAATTCCCCGCCATGGGCAGGGACACCTCCCACTAGCCCAGGTTGCCCAAAGCCTCATCCAGCCTGGCCTTGAACCCCTCCAGGGGTGGGGCATCCACAGCTTCTCTGGGCAACCTGGGCCACTGCCTCACCCCCCCGCACAGGAAAACATTTCTCCCCAATATCTCATCTCAACCTCCCCTCTTTCAGCTTGAAACCATCCCCCCTCCTCCTATCACTCCACTCCCTGATCCAGAGCCCCCTCCCCATCTGTCCTGTAGCCCCCTTTCAGCACTGGAAGGTGCTGGAAGGTCTTCCCGGAGCCCTCTTCTCCAGGCTGCACACCCCCAACTCTGAGCCTGTCCTCGCACGGGAGGACAAGAGGAGGGAGGCAGACCACAGGCACCGCGGCAGAGCCTGGCAGCGGGATTTCCCCCTGCGACCGTAAATGACTGCACGCAGCATTTATAGTGCTGCTCTCTGCACGCGCGGCAAGCTCTTTGTAATTAATTTATATGAGATGCACAGCCAACCGTACTTACACAGCGTACTACAGTTTAAATTTCACATCAAAGAGCAATCGCGAACATCTCTTGGCATATATAGGCCGCCTATTTTAACATTTCAGCTGTCTCTGTGGTTAACTGCTTTGGTCCCTAGACTCGGACGGGCAGCTGCCAACAGCTGTAGGGCTCCAGCGAGAGCACCCACCGCAGACCTCTTTGCCTACGTGGCACTTGCAGTGCAACCACCTTGAAGGCCAACTCCTGGCAATATTCAAAGCACGACCACGAAGGTGAATATTTGATATTTTGAATATTTGAATATTTTGAGCAACCTGGGCTAGTGGGAGGTGTCCCTGCCCAAGGCAGGGGGGTTGGAACTCGATGATCTCTTAGGTCGTTTCCAACCCAAACTGTTCTGTGATTCTGTGATTTGCAGGGTCCCCCGCTCTGCGGCACATCAGGCAGAGGTCAGGCAGTGCTGGCTGGGGCTTGCCAGCTCCCTCTTTCCCTGCTGACTGGGAGTGTCTGATGCTAGGGCAGCTCGTCTTGCAGCTGATGTTTGCTCAGCACATGGTGTTCCCCAAAATAGGGGTGGGTAATTGGTATGAGCTCAGCCAGTGGAGGCAAGGGAAAGTTGAAAAGAGAGAAAATATTTATGCAGGTTTCCCTTGGTAACAGAGGGGGGGAAAAAAAAAAGCCAAATTTCCTGAACCTGTGGTTGATGGGGTCAGCACTGGATGAGAGGTTGGTCTGATCTCCACGCCAAAGTGGTGTTCAGTCACTTGCTCCTTCTTCGGCCACTTCTGGCTCTTTCCCTGCCAGCCTGGAGGGCAGTTGGGTTTTTTCCATCATGGGGAGGTGGGTGCTGGCCTGCCACCCACCCTGGCCACGGGGCACCCCATGGACATCGATACATTTTGCCGAAAGCAGTTGGCAGCTGATGGCTGCACCCTGGGGACTCCTTTCCCTTGGAGAGCAGGGCTTTGGTGACTGTCGAACAGGATGGAAATGTCCCACCGCCTGCTAGGTATATAAATATAACGCTTGGCACATTTACATATATACTTGCAATGCCGTGAATCCCTTTGCCAACTCCCGTATTTTCCAGCATGTTGAGTTCTGTTCTCGGTATATTTTGCCAATCTATTAAAACATGTTTTCAGTCCCATTAGGGTAAATAGAAAGCTTCCTGCATCTGGCCTCTTTGTGTCTCTGGGGGCTCAGACAGCCGCCCTCGCACAGAAAGTGGGGCCAGTTCCCGGTGCGGCCGTTCCCAGGGTCTAGCCTCCTCCCAGGGGAGCAAGGAGAAACAGCAGCACTCCTCAGGACCTTTGTAATTCAAAGTCAAGGAACAAGACTTAATGCTGATGGGAAGTATCTGGCAGGTTCTTCAAAAATTATTATTATCACTTACTAGTGATGCAGACTTTGTCTTTTCCCTGCCCGTCCTTGCATCCCCAGCTGAGGGATGTACAGCCACAGTGAGGGAAACCATCTGTTGCAGCTCTGGACCAAAACTGTGGTTCCTCTCTGTGACAAGAGCCAGTCCAATACCTGCAAACCACCTCGGTTTTAATTAGGGACTGATGGGGCGGTGAGAGCTGCAGGGGTCCGGGCAGAGTGGGGCCCCAGGTCTGCATGCTTGTCCTGTGTATCCTTGCGGTCAGAGGTGCCTCCAGCCCTTCTTCTCCACTGTCCACCTTGCTGAGAGGCAAACTGACCTCTGCCCACGCTTGCGAAGGAAATTGCAATGACATTTTTCCAAAGAAGAGTAAAAGATAATTTCTCTGGGGCGCTGGGAGGTGAGTAGGGCCAGGTAGCCAAGGAGACAAATGGCGTAAAATTTTAAAAAGCACTACCAGGAGATAAGAGCCTGCTTTATGGGAAATACTGGGAACTACTTAGAGGAAGTGCAATTAGCAGCGCAGAGCTCCACCTTTGTGGGAAGGACATAGGGGAAAGAATGAGATGTTCACCATTTCAACCCAAACTTGCTTATCACAAATGCAAGTTCTGGCTCGTGTTTGGGCGTGGGTCTGCGGAGGCTGCACCCTCCCAAATTACTCTGAAAGTCAGTTAACACTTAGCAGCTCATTTTTTGGGTAACAGCATGTCAACATGCATCCAACCCAGCCTGCACTGTGGTGGCACCGGTTCTGCAGCAGGCTGTGGGCATGGGCCCACTCCCAGCATCATTGGTGCCGTATGGTCAGACCCACAGCCCACCGCCTTCCTCGCTGGGTGGAGGACTGGGGGCTGCAGAGCATCCCCTTTCCATAGGATCACAGAATCACAAGAGGGTTTGGGTTGGAAAGGACCTTAAAGATCATCTAGTTCCAACCCCCCTGCCATGGGCAGGGACACCTCCCACTAGCCCAGGTTGCCCAAAGCCTCATCCAGCCTGGCCTTGAACCCCTCCAGGGATGGGGCATCCACAGCTTCTCTGGGCAACCTGGGCCACTGCCTCACTGCCCGCACAGGAAAACATTTCTCTCTAATATCTGATCTCAACCTCCCCTCTTTCCTTTTGCACGGAAAGGCAAACTGCATACTCAGTGCCAGGAAGGTTAAAAAAACCCCAACAAAAGCCCTTGTCTTGAGGTCTCAGCCACTTCCAGCCAATCCCAAGCAGGACAAGGTTAGGGATAACTGTACCAACCATTCATCCGCTTGGTGAATTAATGCAAGAGAGTCGAGATTCGGAGGCAGGAGCCCAGCAGCAGCAGTAACATTAAGGCTGCAACTCCTGCAAGACATTCCTGCTCTTGCTGAAAGAGGGTTTGAGCAGGCGAGTCCGAGTGCATACAAAGGGTACAGCAGGACACGTGCTGCTCCCAGGACTCTACATTCAATTTTGCAGCTTTGTTTTCTCCTCATCTTTTAGCAAGTTTTAATGTTACCTGCAAATGTGCCATTAGGTGGACTTTTACCAGCAAAATGACCCCTCTGATTGTAAAATGTCTTCATTTAATTGTCCAAAAGAACCTCTAGGCACTCAAAAGAGCCCTTACCTGGGTTATAACAACCAGCAGTCACCATAGTATCTTAAGCTGTCTAAGGCAACCTGGACCTTAGGTAAACGATGAGTATTTTGAACGGGCTTAGTGAGCATTTGTTACACCTCACATGGTGGCATAGCTGGGCTTGGGAATGCTTCAGAATGTTTGCTCTGGGGGAAAAGAAGAAGGCGATTGGTTTTCCCCCAAAAAACAGAGAAAGAGAGACAGGAAGAACACTAAAAACCAGCTTGAATTCCAGTGGGTCCTTGACTTTTAGAAATAACGCCGGTTGCATCTGTTTCTTTCCCATAATACGAGAGAAACCGATTTAATTACACTTGTAGTGAAGCATAAGATTAGGCAGGACTAAATATGTGTGTAGGCTGTTTATTAGTAAATGGAAGAGAGCAGCGAAGGAAAACAAACAAGCTTGTTTTAGGGAGACTTTGTCACTGTATCACCGGCCACAGGCTCCCCAAGGGAAAGCAGGCAAGCTTCTCATTGGACTTACGCAGCAACAAGGAGCTGGCAAAGATCCCTGCTCAAGAGTAAGAGAATTATGAAATCCGGTTTCATTGAAAAAAGCGCCATTTGGCCTAGTGATGGGCAACATCTAAACAGTTTGCAAGCATCAGCTGTTATGAGAGCTGGTCACCCAGTGGGACTTCTGCTCCCAAAGCTCTTGGGGGGCAGCTTGGGGGCTGCTTATGTGGATGCAAACTGCAGCGGCTGCGGCTTTCACCATCCCTTTTCCCTTCTGCTGGTGGCACAGCTGGATGGGTGGCTGGGTAGGGGGGATTATAACCTCTAGCTGCTATGAAGTGAGTTAACTCTGTCCCAGCTGAAACCAGGACACTTATCAAGACCATTTTGGATTCTAATCTTACCAAATGTGCCTGCAGTCCTTCCCAGATTAATGCCACCTGCAGATTTAATAAGTATGTTCTCATTGCATCATCTAAGCCATTAATGAAAACATTGAATAACATCTGCTCCAGGGATGATGGCTGCAAAATTTCAGCTGATGAATCATTCCAACTTGACAATTAAATGTGAGCACTTTTAAGCTACCCTTATACTCAGTCTAGAGAAGCTGCCTTTGGGCCACAGTTCCCAAACATGTTTATGAGTGTGTTGTGTACGACCGGTGTCATAAACCTTACTGAAGTGAAGACACATGACATTGACTGCTCCTGCCTCGTCCAAAAACCCTATTATCCTGTCAGGAAGGAAATTGGATTGTGTTGACACAATTTATTCTTGACATATTCCTATTAACTTCAACTTTTCTCAGCCTTATCATCTCAGTGCTTGCAAAAAAAAATTGTTCGATTATTTGTCTCATGATTTTTTCCAGAAATAGAAGTTCAATTCATGGCTCTACAATTTCCTGACTCCCATCGCTCCCTCCCTTTATTCAAATGAAAGGCTTTTTCTCTGCCTAGGGGCAGGATTTGCAAAAGCTCTCCACGGTGGCCATTATCTTCCGAGAGTAGCCTTAGGTCAATGTTTCCTTTGGGCTTTTGAAAAATCTCTTCTCCATCTGCACAGCAGACTATGAAAACCAGGGAAGATGCTATTCCTGCACTGTCTTTGATGCTACACATTTTTGTGATATGCAAAACAAGAGGACTTTTCCCCTCCGCTCCGAGCACCAGGTAATGCCTACTGCTCTGACAGGAATAGAGATGCTCCGCTGCAAGCATACCAAGCCCACTCATTCACCCACCGCTGCGTTACGGATGTGTGCCGCGCATCTGCGGGCTCACCAGCTGCGCTCTGGTTCTGCAGAAGCCCATTAGGCTGATTTGAGAATAACTTGCTTATCAGTTAGCATCTTCTAAAGACAACTCTGCTGCTGAGAACTAAGGATGGGTGATGCCGTTTGCATCTTTTCGGGAGGACAATGAGAGGGGAATTAACAGCACTGTGATGCCACCGAGTATTATGATGCTAATTTTTCATATAAAGGGTCAGAGGGCGTCAGGCAGTTGTGAAAGGGAGTCTCTCTGTTCTCCCTCACCCTCCCGCTCCCCTCTGCATTTTAATCGGTGGTGGAAGCAGAGCACATGTCAGTGCTGGGAGCACTGGGAATAAGCCACAGTGCCTTTGCAGCCCCTCCCTGCCTTCCCTGCCTGTTCTGGGCATGACATTTACCATGTGGCCACAAAAGCATCCTCCCACCTGTTCATTGTGGTGGTGCCAGGTATGGCTCGAGGTGCCGCATCACGGTGATGCCTGTGCTTAGTCTGGGTGCCCAGAAGCAGCCTGGCAAGAGCAGAGCACCCAGCCTGGCCCCGCTCCTGCCTGGGACAGCCGCCCACAGCCACCACTGCCTTCTGGAGCAAACTTTGGCGCTGGTAACCCTACAATAAGGGTTTTACCTTCTGTGGTGGCTACTGGTAACCGCCAGCCCTCAAACACAGCCTGACATGAGCGAGATGGCACGGCAGCGGGGCAGAGAGAAACTGCACCGCAACCCGTCTGCGTAACATACATCATGGCTCTAAAATAAAGGTCGTGTGGGAAGAGAGGAGCAGTGGGGGTTCCACACGGAAAAGCCCTGGCATAAGGGGAGGCCAGCCTCTTATTTTAACCCCTCCCCAGCCTGACAGATTGGGGCATGAACAGGAGTTGCTGCTGAATATGCGGCATCCCTGCCGCTGTGTCCACCTGCACCAGCGTGCTGCCGCCCGACAGCGCAGGCACAGGGGTGTTGCACATGGGAGCCATCTGTTTGGCATTATAGGGCTTGATACCTGCTCTGTGCTGGGGGGGCAAGGGTCCCTCCCCCCTCAGCGCTGGGATACATGGAATATGCTGGATGGAGGATGGGAAAGGGCTGTGCGAGCAGTGGGGCTGGAAAGGAGGGCTGGTGGTGGGATGGATGCAGAGGAAGGTTTGGTGAGGTGCAAGGCTGGGGTGTCAATCTAGGGGAGCAGGAGCTGGAGGAGAAGTTGACAGAGGCCAGCAGGAGGTGGGAAAGGTGGGGAGACAGGCATCATGGCGTTTGGAATTAAACCTTTGGGATGCCTTTGAGTTATCCCACCCAGCTTCCAGCGATGCCCGTGAAAGCATCATGGAGCCCCGTGGGGGTGTGTGCTGGAAGGGGTCACCCTCTAACCGCGCTTGCCATCACTGTTGGTGAGAAATGGATTTTCTGCACTTAACTTAAGCCCTGTTAAGTTGATATGAATCAGATCCAATAAATGATTCCACATTGATTCGGGCAACAGCCTCTGTTTGAAAAGTCCAGTTAATGAGAGGGTGCTGCATCCCGAGGGCGATGGGTGGGCGGAGGAGGGGGCTGTGCCGTGCACAACGGTCTCTCAGTGTCATATTCTGCACAGAAGGGATTTTTATTTATTTTTCTCCTTTTTCATTCTGGGATGACACAAAGGAGGAGAAAATAACTCATTTTCTACCCCTGAACTGGAAATGAATGTCGCAGCTGTGCAAGCGGCACCCACCCCAATCTGTCTGAGAGAAAGGCCCCCGTTAAATGAGGGGAGGCTCCCGGCAGCCAACAAATTATATTGCAGGGGAAGAAAGATTCCAGCCTCTCTTGTTTAATGCCGGTTCGTTTATCGAGCGGTATTAACCCTTCTGCCTGCTGCTTTGTTTGCTGGCTCAAAGACGGCTCCGAATGGTCTCCCTGGATGAGGGCGCAGGTCCCCACCAGGTCGGGGGGCACCGCTCACCCCCAGATAACCCCAGCATCTGCCTCATTAGGGGACCGAGCGTTAACGCCGCATGGCCAGCCCCCGCCTGCCCTACATTGGTAATTAGGTTTCCAAGGGGAGGACTGGGACCAGCTGAAAAAAGAAGATTCACTAGCAGCAGTGGGGAGGGAAGGGGTTTCTTTTCATTGCTAACCGTTGCTGGCTTCCCGTAGGATCTGCTTTTAACATCTTCCTTTTGATTTTCTTTTGCTAAGCGGTAAGCTGAGCTATGGAGATAATTTGTCTCCTGGCGCTTTCAGCTCTGTCTTTGCCATTCAATGGGGGTATGAGATGCAATGCTTAAGGATCCGCTGGATGATTTGGTGGACCCTGGTATTTCTGCAGGGGAAGAGTGTGGGGTGAATGTTTCTGATGGGGAGATAGCAGCTCCAAGCTGAGGACACAGAGAGGCGAGAGATCCTGGGCTGCAGAAGAACCTCCCAAGCTCCCACATCACAGAAAAAAAAAAATGGACAAGAAGAAAAGAAAAAGAGTTAAAAACTCAACTAAGAATAGAAACTAGACAAATGAAAATAAATTAAGATATTCTGTGGTGTAAAAAAAAATGAATGCTGCTATTGAGGAGTAAAATGCAGAGAGGCATGCATTATGGAAATAAACAGAATGAGTCAGGGTTAAAAATAGGTAAATATTGAGAGTATGCAATGCTTAACATATACTAATTATAAGAGCAAGAAGGGATTCAGACCCAAGCAGCATTTTAGAGAAGAGCAACCCTTCCTTCTCCCCCCAGTTAACCAGCTTGAGCTGCAAATGGGGCAGTCAGTGACTGGGAAGCACACAAGAAAGAGGAGAGTGAAGTGCCCAAATGAGAGAAGGATCAGATGTGTTTGGAGTCGCACTTGTTATTTGAATAAGATACATCCAGCTTTTAGGTCAGACCCTGAGGCTTTTGTTTTCCATTTTATTCCCCTTGGAGAGCAGTTACGCAAGGCAACACAAGGGTGATGGCTTCCAACTCTGAAGTGGGCAACCGCAGTCCTTCATCCAGCGACCAAGCTGCCGTGTCCCCCTGCATCCCCCCAGCCTGCCTCTCTTCTGCTTGGTGCCCAAGAGGCTCTTCTGGCCTGGGAGTCGTTCAGAGCTCTTCCTGTTTCTCTGTGCAGCCTCCAAGCTGCAAGTGGAACAGCAAATCGTAAGAATTGCTGGTTTGAGATAGCAACCTTGTTCTCTGCGAGAGTTAACGTGTCCTCTTGGGTTCGGGAAATGCAATTACATGGCTGTGTACAATGAGAAGGGGTGGTGCTCAGATTGGAAATAGGGAGAACCACAATAATGGGGCTGAATGCAAGAAAATGGCTCTGATTTTTGATTTATGAAAGGGAGAACAGCATTCCTCATCTGCTACTCACTTCAGGGATCCTGAGCCTTCTCCCCTATTCTGTACTGCATGTGAGGGATTAAAGAGCTTTTCCACTATATTGAAGATTATTCTCCATCTTTAAACAGAATTGAAAGAGAAATAAAATCCAGCTGCACCTTCTCTTATGAGAAATTGAGTGGGACATGTTGAGATAGTCTCTGCTGTGATTTATATGCATCAATCCTATCTGACCCAGGGAGGGGGCGGCAGGAATAACACTTACCAAGAAGAGACAGTGGCACATCCACCTCTCTCCTCGTTATTGATCCCTCGTTATTGAGGTTTTGTCTTTAGCCTTGTTAGCTTCATAGCCTCCACCTCAGGGACTGGCTTCAGGCAGGGACAGTGCGAGGCAGGGGCATGGTGTCCCAAGGAAGAACCGCCACGGTCACTCCAGGCCACCCATCCAGCTGGGTCCAGGGGAAACCTCTCAGAGCATCACAAGCCCCAAAACACCCAAAACACTGTGACAGAACAGGACCTTCATTGCGTGGGATCAGCCTCCTTGGTTTGTGTGTGACAGGACAGAAAATTTTATTGATCGGAAGCATAAGAAGGAGCTCCTTGTCACCATTAGGCCATTAGGACACACTGGAGGAGACTGCTTGCTCCTTCTTATTACCAACAGTTTAAGCAGTTTGTTAGACCACAAATTCAAGAAAAACTTAAAGTCTGTCTGCGGCCTTCTAAGCACATGGAAGCAATAGCTCAGATGAAAATGAGAGTTTACTCCTGGCTTCAGGGAGGGATCCAACAGCGCAGCAAGGACTGAGGGGTCACCACAAGAAGTCCACCTAGAGCACCAGTTCCTCTTGTTTCTACTCATCCAACCTTTTCTACCAATGCTTTCCACACAAAAGTAGAGTGAGGGGAATTAGACGTTCAGGCAAGGCTCCTCTTAGTCTCCCCCCACCCTCCTGCACTGGAGGAGGACACAGGTTTTTTAAGAGGTCTGGGTTATTCTGATCATGACAGGAGAGTCCTGGAGGAGGGAAGGTCAGACCCGGATTAGGCTCCATGTCATGACAATTGTCATGGAGGGACTGAGTAGTTCTCCAGCAGCAAAAGATGAGATGGATTATCTGGCAGAAATAATAGGGGAGTTTTCTTAGACTGACAGAAGAATCCCCATTTTTAACTCTTTAGTTACATGCTATCAAGTATTTTATCAGCTGAGTCTAGGCAGTTTATTCTTTCCCCCATCTCACCAGGAAGGGAAGGGGGAAAGGGAGCAACCATGTGGCACTCAGTGACGCACGGTTGCTGCTCAGTCCTTACCCACCACAGTCCCCTACACAAACTCTAGGAAACTCTGTGCAGCTGCTGGCCACGGGGACTCACCTGCCACCGCCCCGGAGACAGGGACATACAATGAACGCAGCCACCCAGCCCCTGCCTGGGCATCGCACCCACCACCTGTGTTGGGAACCCCGCCCCAGACCCTTCGTCCATCAGCACCAGCCCAAGAGCTTGCAGCGAACCAGCCAGTCAGAACCAGAGATGAAGATGATTCAGCCTTTGGCAGACATCTAAAGTGTGAAATCGGCGTGATCTTATATCATACATGAAGTGATGAGCAAGAGTGTCTCCGGAGGGAGAGGCAGTACCTGTCATGAGCATCACTCCTACAGCTGGGAAAAACCAGCAAACCTTTGCAGGGAGCTTCGAATTCTGAACCCAGATCTAAAAGGCATGCTCATGGGTATATATTTCTATCATTAATGAAGATGTCAGAGGACGCCAATTAATTTCAGTGGATCTGGCTCTTTTCTCGGGGGAGGAAAAAAAAAAAAAACTGTGGGAAGTTATTATAACCCACTCGTTCTGGTGTCATTCAACCCGCTGAACCACATTATGTCTGAGCAGCTCCACATAAACACCGCTGAGTCAAACCACAGATTATATTTGGTCTCTAACAAGTCTGTCTCATTTTCTAATTCTGTGACATGAGCTTCTCTGGTGCATAAGTGGGAAGCAAATATGATGAATATATAAACAAAATGGGGAATATGAGTCAGACCCAGCATTCAAGTCACTGGAAACAAGACATGCACTCTCAGGATTGTGGTCGTGGGGATCAGCCAGTTTTGGTGTGCCTTGTGCCAGGGACATGGCTAGTAGAGAAGAAGACCTGGGGTCTTGCCTGTTGATGAAAAGAGAAGCAGCTTGGGCCAGTGTGAGCCCTAGAAGAAAGCTTTGCCCTGCAGCAGTTTGTGCCTAGTGTATGACAAGAAGGACAAGAAATTTGTCACCTTTTCAAAATCTAACACTGTCTTTTTCTTTTTTTTTTTTCCCTCCTCCCACAAAATGCCCTTTGTGGAACATGCAGTCACCAACCTCGCTAATTGGCTTCATCTCGAGGATAACAATTACCTTTTTGAATCTGTTGGTAAATACACTCCTGGATTTTCCCCTCCAATTTGGACAAGCAACCCTTCCCTTTTCACAAGTTATTGGGGTTGTAAGTTCTCCTACTTAGCCTTGAGGGTTTTAACAGCTTTCAGAGTCTCTTTCTTCTGAAGGAGAAGTAATGTTATAGGGCATTTTAATTAAGAGGAGATAATAACCCAATAGGAATTAAAGCTGGATCCCATTCTCATCATCACTCCAGCTAATGACCAACCGCCCCCCTTAGTCCTGACCACAGGAAGGAAAGTCCCAGTGTCTGGAAACTGGCAGACCAGGAGCCCTGAGTCCACAATGGTGAGAGCATCGTTGGCAAATAAATCTCATTTTCTTGGCTTCCTGGAAATTGCAACTGAAACTTTTGAATGTTGATACTAGTTGGACAGCTCTTCTCCCTGACACTTCCTTGTCCTTTTTTTTTTAACAATCTTTGTTTTTTGCAGGGGAAAATCCTCTCTTGGTAGCTGTTACTGTTTCAAGAACTACTGAGTACCATTTTTTTTTTTTTAATCTAGACAACCAATCAGGACAGGTTAATTGATGCTATTTTTGTAGTCCTGCACACAAAACGTTTGCCATGCCTTTGCCCTTTCGAATGAGTACAGCTAGAGGCGCGTAGGTTTTTTGTTAACGACTGCACATGAATTCAAATTAGATGAGATGAAGCTGACTTCAGGCTTTTTCCCCTGGTTCAGCCGTTGGTGTCAGCCCTGATCACCTAGCTGTAATTTATTCAGGAGCATTATTTCAGGCATCTCTCCTATAAATGTGATCACTTGCCGTTAATGTGTTTGTTCTCAATAACAGAGAGCCAAAGTGTGCTATCAGATACACACCATCACACTGAATGGATCAAAAGGACAAACCTGTCGATTGTGCAGGAAAACAGGATATTTAAAGGGTTGTAGAGGAGTAACTAGAGCATCTAAACCCCTGAGTGGCTGTCAAACATGACCCCTGCAATACAGGAGCACTTTGTCCTCTCTTTAGCTTTAGGAAAGCGATAAAAGGTAAAAAGACATTTAAACCCATCCCTAAGCTAAGGGGTACCTCCTCTCTTCCTGGGTTCAGGACAGCAAATCTCCTTCGGTGCCAGGAGTGGTGAAAGCAAAACTGAATATTGTCTGTGCCCTGAATCTCACAAGGCCCATTTCAAGGAGCGTGTTAGGACCTCTTGCCCATCTCTGCCACCCTCGAGACATTGCTGAACTTTCTTGCAGAGGGTCTAAGGAGACACGGAGGCCACCAGCTGCTTCTTCCAGCTCAGCATGCAGTCCTTCCATCCTGTTCTTTTGTTGGCTTGGGGATGTTTCTATCCTTTTTTGGTATGAAACTGGTATCAGCAGTGACAGTTATGATTACCCTCCTTGCTTCTTTTGATTTTTTGTATCACTCCACTCTTTATTCACCTGTCACGGTTTACTGATAAAGTGTTTGCCTCTGTTTTGGGTTGAGTCTGCCTCTCTTCAGTCCTTCTCCACAATCTGTCTTAAACCAGACTGGATATGTGCAATGGAAGTTGAAATACTGCTTTGAAAAGACTTTTGTTGTGTTGGTCTGATTCCACAGAATAAATTAGAAGAAGAAAAAAAAATCACCAAACCCAGAGCTAACGCAATTCCTCTGGTAGTTAGGATTTGAAAGCTGCTTAGCTTAGAATAACCAACACCAATGTCCCTGACAAAAGTCAGACTGACTTTGTCTAGCTTAGCCCTACAATGCCAAACATTAAAAATGGATGTTCTTGTTGAGTTCAGAGCAAGAAGTTCTGGTTAGAGAGACTAGGAGGTCCTCTGTGTACTCCGTAGAGCCCAGGCCGTTACGTTACAACAGGAGTATGGAGACTCGATCGGAGCTGCTCAGGGATGAAGGTGATGAACAACAGGGTGGGACCACTGCAGGCAAGGATGCTCCATGCCCCTGCTCTTCTGCTTGTCTCTCATCACAAAAATGTGCAAAAAAAAGATCAGTAAGAAATGCTAAGAAGGGCAATGAGAAAACCACCTAGGCAGCGAGGAACCAAGAGAAACATGAGAATGAGCAGAGAAAGCTAGACTTGCAAAATCTGAATGGTGCGTTGTTGAGGATCGCATGAGGTGCGGAGAGAGCCTTGATGGGAGATGATAAGCACTTCACATCCGCAGCAGCGAAGGAAGAATTAGCCAGTCATACCCACAGAAGGCAGTAAAACAAAAAGAAAGAACTGATGCTAAGGAAGGCTTGGGTTTGCAGCTCTCTACCACCAGACGTAGACTCCCCGGAGAGCAGGACAGGGAGGTGCAAACGGCCGGCACAGCCCAGAGGTGCTCCCGGCAGCTCTCCTTGCTGCCAGTGACAGCGGCAGCGTGTGTGGCTCCGTTACTGCCTGGGAGCCACCGGAGGCACAGGGACAATGTCCCTGTCAGTGCATTGGGTGTCACAGGGAAAGCTGCTTCCCTCCCCAGAAACCTGTGTGCAGCTGAGGGTAAGCAGAGATAAAGGAGATTATCTGCCTCCCATTCAGGGAATACAGAGTTAATGGACTTCTCATATATCCTCAGCAGGTAGGTTTATCCACTTTGTCCATCATTTATCTGCAATACCACATGGGGATTTCTATTAAAACTCTTTTTTTCTGCAGCCAGAGAACGTTTCCTAGAAAAGCATCGCAGCATCTCTAACTGGCCGTTTGTTTGTACCCTGCTAACACGCTACCCTGGCCCTGATCCTGGCATGGATGGAGCTCAGACACGATAAAACCAGAGCGCGGAGGAGCAGCTGACGTTTGCCATCACGGACAGAGGGAAGGCGAGGGGTGAAGCCCCCTGAGCCACACTCCCTCCTCCAGTGGGGAGCTCCCAGTTGAGCGATGAAGCGAGGGGGTGTCTGTAAGTCACAGCACAGCCGATACCACCCTGTGCCTGCCAGCGCAAAACAATGGTAAAGTGCTGCAATAATGTCCTAGCATCTTCTGCAAATAAATCAGTGTCAATACAGGAGGGAAGGCACTCTCAACGCCCTCCAGCACGGCTTTATTAACATTTATTGCATGCTTACAAAAGATGCAATTGAATTCGTCTGGGGAAAAAAAAAAAAAGGATGATGTTGCTGCAAAGTGTTTATGATTGGAATTAGTCAGCGACTTACTTATAGGCAACAAATGTTTTAGTGTTTAAGAGTGAATAATAGCGCTTGGGTTTGGTTTTGTTTAGAGGGGAGAGAAGAGTCGCTCTCTGTTTTCCAGTGAGCGACAAAATCATTAATTGCCTCTGAAAATAGATCCCTTCTCTCAACACCTTTGGCATTTAAAACATTTATACCCCTTTCTGTATGTCAAACATTGCCCACATCGGTACCCTCTGAGCAGGATAACTGCCCTGGAAGGTGCGGAGGGCTTTCCTTTGGCTGGCAGGGGAGCGGCTCAGCACAGCCTCGCAGCACAGCAAGGACAGGCGAGACCTTGGCTCCCACTTTTCCACCATGTCCATCAATGGCAATGCAGAGCTGCTCTGGGCAGTAATCAACATTTTTGAAACTTCAGAGCAAAGGTTTATACCATGTAATGAGGCCCAAGTGGTCTTAAGTGGTGGTTTGGAGACGCTGCTGCATCGGGTACATCCTATTGCCACACAAGCAGGCAGGTAAGGAAAAGATGTTTTTAATGCATTTCCTTGCTCTTTCTTCATTATTTCTAAGAGGTAAGTGGCAAAGGTGTGCTCAAGCTGTATTTAATGAGACTGGTCTTTGACTCCTCTTGCTTCACTCAAAGGCCCCTTCCCCCCTCCCCCCGCAGAGCTCTAGATACAAGAGGTAACGAACCACTTACCCACCTGCTACTAAAAGGTGTATTGATTTCCACTAGACAGTCCTATTCGCACTCCTGATTGTATGCGGTTTTTTCTCCTTTGAATTAGAGCCTGGCCTGAAGCCATGTGACAATAAGCAATGGAAAATGTTCCAAGAATAGATAGATTACTGTTTCCCCTTTGTCAAACATTGCCACATGGGGAACAGACAAGTTGAAAGTAGCAGCAAATTATGCAAAATGCTCGAACAAGAATTACAAGATGTGCCCAGATAATGATATATTTTTTGTTTGCAGTCTTATTCAACTACAGAGCATTAAAAATGAGCCTTCTGTGGTGCTTTCCATCTTAGGGCGGGGGCTCTCTCAGCATGCCAATGAGCCTGGCCCTGCCGTGCTCCACCGCAGGGGCCGTAATCATCCTCGCCCCGATCCAACCATCTCGGCTCTGGCTGAGACCACAGAGCATAGCGAAAGAGGCTGGGGACTATTTTGGTTGGACCAAAGACAATATGTGATGAGTCCTCTCATCATTATTATTATTATTGTTATTATTCTTGTTCTCAGTCATGTGTTAGACATCTGACAGCCAGATCTGATGTTATCTAGTCTGAACTGCTTGCACAAAGCACAGATTTCTTTCCTATTGCGGTTATGAATGAATTTTAATCCCTGAGGGATTTTGGAAGTGGCTTTACTGACATCATAAAAAAATACTAGGAGCATTCTTGGGACATTACAACTAGGTAGATAAATCTTCAGAGGGACAGAGGAAGATTATCCACTCCTAGAGATAGGGAACGGGACAAGGAGATGTTCCTATACACTTACGGTGGGTAAGGAAAGCGAGCCTTCAGCTCCTAATCCTATGCTGTTGCTTTAAATACAGATTCAGCCTGATCCTTCTCCATAAATGTATGGTGTAAAATGGAATTAAGGTGAAAATAAATGTGCGTGCATGTGTGTTCATGCGTGTGTGTGTACCCACGTGTGTGTGTACCCGAGGCAGAGAAGAGTTTCAGCTCTGTTCACCTCCAGACCAGCCCCTTGATGCCTAAACCATATCCTCGCCCGGTGCTTCAGGAGTGCTTTGAAAGGCCTGTGATGAATCATGAAGAGCCCCACAAGTGCTCAGGGTTGGTTATTCTGACGCTGAAGCATTCATCTTCCAACGAATCAGCCGGCAATTACTGTTCCTCTGCTGCTTGACAAAGCACCAGGTGTCAACACCCCAGAGTCGAACGCACTAACGTGCAAAAACAAAGACCCTCTCCCACCAGCTCGCATGACCACCTGCACTGGGAAGGCAGCAAGCTTGCAGGGTCTCTCAGGGTGGGAAACGTGGGGTGCGGGCTGCCCCTTATCTCCAGAAGCTGTTCCACCCTGAGGGAGCAGTCCTACCCCTTTCCATTTTGCACATTGCTTCTTTATAGCTATCCTGAGCAGAGACCACACTCCTGATCTCACCAGAGGTGGAGAGTGCTGGTCCTCTTAGTGACACTGGTTTCATTGCTCATTTTCTTTTCTCTTAATGACTCACGAGGCTGCTGGCCTTTCTCTTGCTGCACGCTGCGCCCGTTAGGACCAGCTCTCTCCAAAGGAGGCTTTCCTCTTGCCCTGGATCCTGCTTATTCTCGAGCTGATGTTGCTTTCCGCCTGCACGTTGGCCAGGAAACAGAATAGTTATTTACTGTGCAGGAGGTCCTAGTGGCAGCTCAGTAGTTCTGTATACTTTCATTTTTTCATTATCTCTGAATTTCTGAGCTGTATCTTCCAGGGCTGGAATTTCAACACAAACATGGCTAAAAAAATCTGCTGTCACGGTTAGACTAACCGTACCAGTTCATCTAATACAAGTCATCACCCTCCCTTACAGTCCTTGCCTTGTTCTATTGAGGATTCTGCTTTTTTTTGTGGGTGATGGGGGTACAAATGGTGCCAGCACAGAGCAACCGTTTTGCATTTCACATATATCACACAGCTTTATTTTTCTCTCACTTTTCAGCTGTTATCACAGCGTTTATGGAGGAAAGGAAATGTGTGGATGGTTTGTGGAGGAACAGAATGTGCCTTGAATATAGAAATGTGGGTTTCCAATGATTTGGGAGCTGTCACGACAAGGATTAAGTCTTGCACATGAAGTTGTGTAGGGCAGTCAGATTTAACGGGGACTGCTTGTGTAGGGGCTAGGAGGGCTCCATACACTGCCAAGGCTCTTTGAGTTTTCCCTTCTAAGAAAAGATATATGGAGCCTTATGAGTCCAGTTTATTTTGGGATGAAACAGCCTGACACCATAGGCAGAATGGTGTAGGGAAGGAAAAATGTCAAGTGTGAGGATTTAAAGCACAGGATTTCCAATGCCACTCGGTTAATTTGTGTGTCCCAGCTCTGGGGACACACTCCTCCACACCAGTCAGCGTTTCTGACCCACATCAGCCAACTTGCAGGCATTCTTCTGGGATATTTAAGGTGGTGGAGAAGCGGATGCATGAACTTGAGAAGTGTGACACCCCATGTTTTTGGTTGCTACACATCCTCCTGCTCTCCAGAATGTTTGATGGATTACGAGAAAGGCACAATTCAACCCAGTGGGGAAAAAATGTGCAAACGACTTGTAATGAAAGAGGACTTACTCGTTTAGTCTCTTCTCCCTTGACTTTAGATTTTCATATATTCTTTCATTTTGTTTGTTTTTAGTCATCAGACAATATTCACATCTTTCTTTTTTGAAATTCCTTTTGGGCCATTAACAACTCCCTGCAAGTCAAGTTCTCTTATTGGGACTGTTCAAAAAAAGTCCCAGTTGCACCAGTGTGGTGCTTCTGACATAAACACTGCGTGAATAAACCCCAAAAAGTTCCCTGTTGCCCAACAGTTGGGCACACAGCTCCAACAGCCCCATTCACAGCTGGAGCAAGGACCATGTGTGAGCGTTCAGGGGAAACGAACCCCAGCGAGACAAAACCCAGCCAAGGCAAATTAATTTACATGAATTTACGAGAGGTATTTTTTGGGGCAGTAACAGTCTGTCTTTAATCAAAGGTGAAAGGCTAATTGAAGCCAATTAGCTTCCAAAAGCATGGCTTCACATTGGTCTTGCTGCTTCCCTGCTTCCCCCCCCCCCGCACCCCTGCATGCACCATTCACTTGCTTTCATCGGTTTTGTACCTACGAGCAGCTACGCTTAGTCGGGATCAAAGTCCACTTCATGCTGTAACCCTTCCAACAACTTACAGTGAGAGGTCAGAGAAAGTGCGTAACCAACAGGAGAAGCACATGCTGTCCCACGGCAAATAGTTTTGAAGTTTAATCATTGTACAGTATTCATGCATTGTCATTGTGAATATAGAATCATCGCAGTGTTGAGGTCTGAGCGGATGTGCGGAGATTGTCCAGCTCCCCACTAAAAGCAGGGACAGCTTGGACTGGGGTGCTCGGTGCTGGCTGCGTCCAGACAAAGCTTCTAACCCCTCCCGGGGCGGGGACTGCTTCCAGGAGTTCCCACCGGTAGGTGAAGCATGGCTTTTCTCTGTGAAAACCATGGTAGCGTATATCTATATAATATATATATGAATCTGTATTGTATAATATATATAATAGTATAACAGTATATATACACTATATATAATCTCTATAGATATATCCATTTATATCTAGTGGCATGGGCAACAGAAATGCTGGTTTGTGGTTTCTCAGATCACCCCTTGAGTTCTGGTTTTGAAAAGTGGTGTCACGGTTCCCACGCTCAGTTCTTCTGACACCAAGACCGGTTTAAGCAGCAGGAAATATCCCCAAAATCATTAAACAGTATCATATTTACACTCCTCCTAAGGTGTGGTCCTGAAGATTTGTTACTGTTCACTGCATCAGTTTGTTCCAAAAAGTTTCCCTACACATGATTGTGAGGGATTGGCTCAGCCCCTGTATAAAAAAACTCTGCTGTGGAAACCTCCCTGAGCTCCTCTACAATAAACACTGATGCAAATTGCTCCCTCTCTTTTCCTTCAACTGTTTCTCCCCTGAAATGCTCCTTTGACACCTCCATCATCTGCTGGACCCGGCAGCTCTCCAGCAGGCTGCAAGCTCTGGCAGAAAAAATCTGTGCTCTCTTTGGAGGCAGAATGGCTTTTTCACCACGGAGCGGATCAGTGTCTAGCATGAGGGCTCTCCGTTCTGATTTGGGCTCCTGGTGCTGTTAGCCAGGTGCTACTATTTGCATCTAGATTTTGGAGCTGTTTCTTTAAAAAATAAAAAATAAAGCATCCCAGGTCCGATCTCCTGCAGATGCTGTGTTCAAACCCAGCGGGACAGCCTGCTTTTTGGGGCTCTGTCCCTCCGAAAAAATGTTTCTCGGTGGTAACTGCCCCAGGGAAATAGCTGTGGCTTGTCCCACACAGGTATCATTTTCTTTTGTGTGAAAACAATTGGAAGCGGTAGATCTGCAAACACAAAGAGCTTTTTGCTACCTCTCTGAACGAGGAATGCGATGACAATAAACTTGTGATTATCTGCCCACGCAGTCCCAGAGCAAGAGCTGGGAGGGAGGAGCTCCTCTTGCTGAGGATGCTGCAGACAGGGTTGGGGGGGTCACCGGCTCAGCTGTACCTGTCAAAAAAATTGCTGCGGTCTGCGCTGCAAGAGACACCATCACATTCACAATTTCAGAGGCAACCGAATAAATTCATGGTGGGTGTCACTGCACTGACTTGCAATGAGGGATCTTGTGGAAATACATCAGTGACCACACTGGACAGATTAACAGAGCAGTCCGTCAAGAACAGAAATTGCTGCTCTCCTTCACCTAACAAACAACAAACACACAACAGTTCAGATCCATGGATGAATCCATTATAAACTTATTTCGAGAAAGGAAGATGTATTTGACAGCTTAAGAGCTAATCTGACCTCCTGTACAACCACCTAGCAATAAAAGGTTAAAAAAAGGCAGGAAATCTGTGATAACACAGGCAAGGGAATTCTGAAATCTCACAGATTTTGCAAAAGCACGAAGGGATCAAAGCAATAATTCTGCAGTAACCCGACAGGAAAATAAACAGCCTTTTTTTCACATCTTGACAAGAAAGTAAATAGATAATTTATGAAATAAAGTGTTTGGAAAAGCATATCTAGACCTCTGTCACACCATAATCAAGGTGTTTATCACAGTATTAAAGCATACCTACGCAGAAAGCTCATTATCATTAGGCTCTACTGGGTAAAGCAATGTGTAAAGCATCACGAATGCGCAGAGGCACTGCCACCAGCAGACCTCCATCAGCATCAGATGGATTCTAGGGAGGCACACGAGCACCAGAGAACTGGGAAAGCATCAGAGAATGGGGATAATTGCTGCCTTTTCTGTGAAGCAGATTGCATTTCAGAAAGGGTACAGAGAAAAAGGAGACCTAGTTAGATAAGGCTAAGAGTACTTTTCCTGGATTTGGGGCAGGCATGCAAGTATGGGCCATGTGCCATAGATCATAACCGTTTCTGTTATTAATAATGCATTCCAAAATATTTTTTTTGTAAGGACTTTACTGAGCTGGTGTATACTTAAAAGACTAAGTAGGTTCCAGGAATAGATTGTCCTAGGGATGACACATCCAACCATGCAAAAATAATTAGTCTAGGGTATGAAACCTGGTTTCTGTCAGCTTGATGGCTGTTACGTGACCCGGGTGTTGGAGCTGCACCATGCTGTTCATCAGTGCTGGGCAACGTAGCCTGTTTGTACATTTCAGGCATTTGGGTTATCCTGTACCTGACCTGACCACCAGAAGAAATGAAACGTGCTGCATTAGAATGGCATCACTGAAGTGCACCTGTTAACTGGATGCACCACCTCGAAAGATAGTCATCCCTGCCTGCCTTTATTGTTCCTAAGGACTCTCCAGTTGAAGTACAGGTCTTGGACGATTGTCCCCAAGTGCTGGAGAGAAACCTATCTCACATCTCCATGCACGAAATGTACTTTGGCAGGGCAGACAAAATCAGCAGAAATATTCATTTCCTTGCCTCCACAGGCAGAGTGGCAGAGCTAGATGGAAAGCTGAGATCATCGCTACGGGTAAGAACATGCAAGGCAACCTGTCACCGCCGATGGCCATCTCTAGCCCACTCCCTCCACCTTGTGCAGTGCCTGCCCTTCCTTCCTCTACGTCCACATCAACAGTGCTTTGGACCGCAGTCCAGAAGTGACAAGTCAGTTAACACAGAGGCAGGTGTGGATGCTCTGAAAGCTGTAGCTGCAAAACTGTGCTGAGATGGCTCACAGCCCAGAGCTGTTTTCTCCCAGCTAAAGTTGCAGAGAAATCTGACAGCCCTCCCAGGGACTGAGAACTTCAGTACAAGAAAGGATTTTGAAAAGCTGCCCTAAAAAAAAAAAAAAAAAAGTCTGTTTCATCTTTCCCAAAGCTGACAGGAGCCTCACATCAATGGGGTGAGTCCAGCTTCACAGCACGGTGTAGAGTAAGCACCCCTGGTCCTGGAAGGCTTTGGGTGAAGCTGGGGGAGAAAAGGAAATTCAGGATCCACAGCTGTGTCAGCTCCACCTCACGCTTGTGATTGCAGGGTCACTTGCAGCTACCATACTAAGGAATTCATTTTTTTTTAACCTCCGGCGTGTTTCAGAGAAATTACAAAAATTGGCTGAGAGTATGAGGCATCAGGCACAGAGATTTGCAAATGAGCACGGTGCAGGGAGGAGCAGAGGTTGGGCAGAGGGGGGCCATCCGCACCGTGTCAGCCTCATGTTCGATCATAGTTGTTAAATCCTGGCAGCTCTTGGAGAGACCTGCCTGAGAAAGTTCAACCCTCCAAACGCTCAGTTGCCCCCGTCCCACTGGGACCTATTGCAAAACTGGTGCAAGACAAGGTACGATGATCTGATGGCATTAAAAATTTTTCTTGACTAGCTCCCAAAAGACAAGAAAAAAATGCCTGTAAGGCCAGCCCCGTTCCCCTGGTTCTGTGCGAGTGAAAACATTCATCACCACGGCTGGACTTAGAAGTCACCATTAAACTTAATGTGGAGAAGGAATTGCCGGTTGTCATCACTGGGAAAGATGGACGGCCGCTGAAGCTATTACTTGTATCAAATAACATCAGCGGTTATTAATGGGGTTTTTTTGTCCAAGACGATGAGTAGCAGGCTGCAATATTCAACTAGAGGTCAGCTAATTGAACAGCACAGGTTGTGCACAGCCTGTATGAAGCTTAAAAGCTTTCAGACATGAAAATGAAATTATATTGGCACCTATATTTGGATTAATTATCATTAGTTAATATTAGCAACGGTGCTGCTAATATATAAAATCCTATATTAGTAGCAAGAAATCACATCCTCTCGTGACTGAGTCTGTACTGCACCGTTTGCGTGTGTTCACCGAGGTGCCACGTAGATGTGGGACCAGATGTATTGCTGGCATCGAGATCTGTTCATGAGAGCCTTGTTCACTTACAGCAAAGAGTATCCTGGCTCACAGAAATACATACATGAAACAGAAACAATTAACCATGAGCAGACAGTCAAGGAAGAAAAGGGGCTTTTATTCAGCCACTGAAGAAATCTGGTTGCTTTTCTAAAAACTATCTTTTACTTTAGCAGGAGTTATTACACTCAGTACTGCAATAAATGAATGAAAGTCTGTCACCTCTTACGGTTTACGAGGCCAAACCAGTCCATGGCATAAATTTAGAGATCCTACATTTGCTAGAGATCCTACAATTTTAGAGATCCTTTACATTTGCTTTACTCAATGTCTTCTTGTTTTTCTAGTAGGAGGAAGAATTAAGGATTTACTGTTTCTAGCCTGCTCATCTTTCATGCGGTTGCAGCACGTCCTTCTTACTCATTTTCTTTGTAAACTAGACAGTGTTTGTTGTTTTCAATCTGTCTTCCTATGAAAATTTTCCCATGCCTCTGACCATTTTTTTATCACATTCTGTACCCATTCTATTACTCTACGCTGTGGCAGAAAACAGCTTTATCCTAGTTAAGGCTGAAACTGCTCTTCTGTTTTGTAGCTGAATTTTTCAAGGGCTCAGAAATACACAGGCACAGCCACTGAGCTACCAGTCTGTCTTTGTAGAATTCTTGAGGTTTTCTTACCATTACGAAAAAGCATTTTTCCCTAGCTGTGCTGGAAGCGCAGAACTGGAAATCAGAGCTGCCTTCATCAGATGCTGGTGTGAAAATGTGGAGTTTACGAGACATCAGAGTAGGAGGGGGGGGGGTGCTGGGAATGTCTGTGCTTTATACTAATCTCCATAAAAATGAAGTCAGTCTGGTAAGTTGGAAAAGAAGATGTCTAAGTCCTTGCCTCTTTTTTCTCTGTTAGAACAGAAAATTTCTCCTCACCCCAGTTTGAGATTATTTAAGTATTTTCTACAATGAGATTTCAGCTCAATTTTTAACAAAGGACTTTCCTTAATAGCTAGTCTTTCTTGCTTACAATACATGCCCCTTGCAGGGGAACTATTCATTGATTTATCTTTTTCCTCTGAACAGCAGGAGGAAGAATGGTGAATTTTCCTCTCTCCCTGCATTCAAACACAGTAATGACAGGCCCTGAGGTATGAGGAGGCTCATCAAGACCAACTCTACTAACATTTGTGTTTGTTTTCCCACTTAGAGAAAAAGGCTTTCGTTTAGCAATAATTCCATATAACAGCACTGAATAAAGAGAACTTACCACACCTGCCCTTCGCAGGAATGGTTTCTTTGTGCTGGGATGCTTCATTGAATTCTTGGATATTTTTTTTCCCTTGCCACACTCAACCCAGATTGCTGCCTGCCTGTATCTGCAAGCTCAGAGATTGCCAACAAAACCCCTGCTGAGGGCTACCACGTAGGAGCACAAATGCACGAGAACTCAGGAATATGAACTTAGTATCTGCTATCACAATTTTGAAGGAGTTTTTGTAGTTACCTTAATTGCACAAGACAAGTAGGCTTCCACTGAGTTATGCCACTTCTGACACTGTTAACAAAAAAAAAAAAAGACAAAAATTTTAACAAAGTTTATGAATTTGTGCTGGGTTTCTCCCACCACCCCAAGGCGGTTGCTCTCTGATGGCAAGTGTTCTTCCAATGAAGTGGGGATTTTTGCTGTTGTTTGTTGTGGCTCGTGTTGGGTTTGGTTTTTTTTTTACAATCTTGTATAACCTGGTGTGTTTCCAGGGACAAGAACACGTTCTCTGTCACAGAAGCTGAACTTCAGGAAGCCTGGAGTAGGGTGACCTGTTCTGGGGTGCGTGGATTTGCACTATGACTCCAGAGACCTGGCTGCTGTGCCCAGCTGCAGTGCTGCCTGGCAATGTGATGTTCACCAAGATATTTCATCTCCTGTCCTCTGTTTTATGCAGCTAGACTGCAAGCCACTTAGGTCAAGACCTGCCATTTCCAACCCTTGCACAGAATATTGTGAATGCCTGCAGGAAAAAAATGATCATCAAGAAGAATATATACTCAAGTAGAGAGAGAACACCTCCCCAGGCACACAGAAGTTGGGTGGTGGAATTGTAAGGAGTAGTTCTGAATGCAGTCAATTATCTTCTAGGGAGCAGCTAGCTTCGCTTTAGTGTTGATCCCTTTCATCCCTGGGGCTTAGAAATTATTTTGTCCCTTCCTGTGGGAGCTACTTGTAAGCTGTCCTCCTCCACATGAGAAGCTGATGTGGCTCCAGGCTGGGACAGAAGGGCTGCGGACCCATGGCCCTTTCCAGCTGTGCCCACGCACGCCAGGCTATTCTCTCCCCTTTGCTCCAGATGACAACCTTTCCCATTCTTCTCCTCCAGCATCTGCTGCCTATTTTGATCAAACCAAGCCTGCCTCTTCCTTTTCCTTTAATTGTGTTGAAGGCATGAAAAGCATTTGGCTGGAAAATGTTTCCTCAGAAAGGCAAAAATATGTTCCATAAGCAATACTCAGCTTTTGGCTTCCTGCAGAAGGCAGGACAAGATCCCTTCCTCTTCTCCTGTCTGCCCTTTAGAGGTCATCTGAGGTTGAAGCACTCCAAATGATTAGTCAAAAAAGGGAACCCCTCAACTATTCTCTCCCCTAGGGTCCAATTTGGAAGAAGAATTTGAACAAGGATATGTCTAGTGGCATGGGTCATCACCAGATCTGACAAATTCTTCTCTCATCCCCATGCGTCACACCTTCAAATAAATCTTATTTTAAGATTTTTCCAGAAACAGCAGACTACTGCCTGGGAAGGTAATTAAAGTTGTCTCTTTTGGGCATTTTCAGGTTTCTTCATTGTCACTGGAACTGTGACCACATGAAGATCAAGAAAGAGTGTCTTGACCTCTTGTGTTACTCTCTTCCGATTTTTTTTTAACTTGTTTGGTTTTGAGATTATTTTGTTAGTGAACTTAGATCATAATATCGCTACTGTAGACATGGATGACTAATCAGACTAAAATTCGAAGACACAGCTTTTGCCATCAAAGTAATTGGCTTCACTCCAGTCCAGGCTCTACATTGTCTTTTTTGCCCTAATGGATCTCACAGGATGGTTTTCATGGGTGGGGGCCTTGGAAGGCCATCTGACCTGACCTCCCCGTGAAGGTACTACTGTCTTCACCATTAGATCAGGCCCCTCAGGGCTGTGTCCAGCTGTGCTTCGAGTATCTCCAAGGGTGGAGATATTGCAGCCTCCCTGGGCACCCTTCCCAGTGCATGACCACCTCTACAGGGAAGAATGTTCTTCCTTACATGCAGCCAAAATCTCCCTTTTTGCAGCTTGTCTTCATTGCTTCTTATCCTCTCTGGACCCTGAGAGAAGCCTGGTCCTGTCTTGCCCCATGAGATAGCTAAAGCCAGCAGTGAGAAGCCCCCCAAGCCTTCTCATCCCACGGCTGCACGAGCCCAGCTCCCACAGCCTTTCCATCATGCAGAGTAGCCTGCCAGTGCCCCTCCGACGGGTCTGCTGCAGTTCAACCATATGCTGTCTTCTGCGATTTGGGAAGAGTTCACGCATCACCTGATTTGGAAGCTCAGCTGGCGAAACATGGCAGGAGAAGGATGCGAATCTGCCTCTCTGGGTCTGTTTTCTCTAATTTGCAATTATAAGAGTGTACTTGTGACCCATGGATGTCTGTGCCACTATTTGAGAATTATTGTCTGGAGCATCTGAGATTTATTCAAAGACCTGTTTTTTTTTCTCAGCTATTCACCTGAAAGCCAGATATTACCTCCCCTGTTCCAGGGATGATACTCGGCTACATCATTTTTGACAGTGCTAGAAGGTGAAGAACAGCTGGATATAAGTAATTCGAGGAAAATTCCCTGAGGGAATTTTTCCAACCTGCTGGTGACCCATTGCCCTTGACAGACACGCTAGGTAAGGTCTGCCTTCCCCAAAACTGTAAGGGGGAAAAGGAGAAAAGAAGCAAAGTTCCTCCACGAAACAGTGGAGGTGCAAATCAAGCACGTAGTTCTGTCCGTGCTGTCTCTCTGCCCCGACCGGCGGTGCTTATCAAAAGGATGTTACTCGCCTTTCCCAGTCAGATGTAACCTTTGGGTTATACTTTGCCTTGAATTGGGTGATATAATGTATGAATCGTCTGGCTAGAGCAGCCCACTTCCCTTGATGCATCTGAGGATTTCCTGCTGGCTGGGGTTGCGTTTCCCTGTTTTGTTTGTTCTATAGATACGTGCGCTTTTACGGCATAGGGTTACTTCAGGCACAACGAGATGTCTCTGCCGGACAGCATTGGAGCTGCCATTTGAAAAGGCCATTGTGAGTCTTCGTTAGGGCTCATAAAGTACTCTAAAGGCAGACGGCACTAAGTATGGCTTACCAGTTAACGTTACTCCTGCATCTTCCCCTCCCTTTTCCACATTGGCCCCTGCCTCCTGCTCACAGGTTTTATATAAACTGTTATTTCCGTCTGTTTGGCTTTGTGGACATGTACCACATTCCTTTCCCGTGCTGAGTTACAGCAGCTCTCCACCTAGCCCCTACCCACATCCTACCGCTTTGTTCCCCATGAGCTGGCCAAATAGAAGAGGGGTTCGATCCATTGTCACTCCCACAAATATTTTAAAATTTTGCATCAAAACAAACCCCTGCAATTTCCAAGCGTTTTCAGCAAATCCAAACAGTCCCTGCACAAGCTATTGCTTCTCATACAAAGCAATGTTATGACAACACCAAATAAGAATATATCTGATATTTCCCAGATCAGGAAATTGAGTGATGGCCAATTTGGCTTCTCTCTTTGCTCTACAACTTGGAGGCAAAGGAGAGAGAGGGGAGCGAGGGCCTGGAGATGCTGTTTGCTCATTGTGAGATGTGTTTGTTGATAGCTAATGAAGTTAGCTCTGTTTCTCCGCTCCTTCCCTGGGAACTGCCATAGGAGGTGCTGAGAAAGTTCATCTGTTCCAATGATCCAGACAGCGCTGCCAGCAAGAAATTCACCTCCTAGCAAGACTATTCGAGTCAAACAGAAGTTATTTTAGAAGAAACGTTAACCATTGCTTCTACCACTGGCTTCTAGAGGGGTGAGTTTTAATTCAGGCTTCTAAAAACTTTTTTCCCCTCTGGAAAGCACCACATAGGTCTTCCCACCCGCCCTGGGCTCTCATGCAGAAACAAGGTTTAGGCCAGCTGGCAGAAAGCGTGCGAAATCTCAGCGCTTAGCAACGCTGCGACCACAAACCCCGCACCAACAGGACCCAAACGCTGCCCATGACTACTGTGATGCCAGAGGAGGAGAGTGGTGGATAAACTGTTGTGTGCCTCCCTCCGACAGCTCATCCAGGATGATATCACCTTCCAACGCTGACCCAAAGGAAGCACATCGCTGATGGCAGGATATTAGTTCTGTGTAAACGCACGTTATGAGTTGACCATATGTGGTGTGAAACCACCTGCTGTTCATTGCTCTGGGAATGAAATAATTAAAAAAAGAGGTGGAGGGAGAGGAAAACTGTATTTCCTGCAAAGACAGCCTCGCCTCCCTACACACACAAGATGTATACATCCTGCAAAGAGTCTACAACAGACACCTAACCAAGCCTCCCAACAGGAGATTGAAGAGCACAAACCACAACGTACCCCATTTTTGGACTCGAAGAAGCAAGGGAGAGAGGTGGGCTTCACTGCTCCCTTGCTTCCAAATAGCCTCACATCTCGATGTCACTTGGAGAGCAAACAGTAAGAGCCGCATGAGCGAAGACATGTGCTGAAGGATAACGAGGGACATGGTCAACACGGAGATTATCAGCTAACAGGGCCACCGTAGCCTCTTCCCCTTCCCTTGCCTAGCTCATCACTTCTCTTTGTGCTCCAGGTTGTGTCATACATCTAACAGCAGATGTGGAGAATAAAACAAATAACTCTTTCTGTATTATTTGGCATTAAAGAGTGGGTGGGAGCAGTAGCCTGCCTGGAAAGCGCTGCTCCTGTGCTCTGCCCCAGCAGCATCCCCGCAGACAGCGGGCACGAGGGCTCCCCTGCCCTGACAGCAGCAGCCTGTACCTGTTCCCTCTGGCGTTCCCCATGTGGGTCCTACTTCAGTTTTGCCTCCTATCGCTGCAGGTGCTCTGGACACCAGCAGTCTCAGCAGAGCAATGCCCCAGCCCTGGCTGCCTTCTCCATCACCGTCACCGCTGCCATTCACTCAACCCCCCTCCCTGAAGGGCTAAAGGATGGTCTTTAGGCACTTCCTTCCTTGTTCCCAAACACGTGTCACCTCGGGGCTGGCATCTAGCTGTGCTTGGCTGGTGCCCTAGAATCAAGAAAGATGTGTAGACATGGTGCTTAGGGACATGGTTTAGTGGCGGACTTGGTGTTTGGTTAATGGCTGAACTCGATGATCTTAAAGGTCTTTTCCAACCTAAACGACTCTATGATTCTATGATTTAATTCAGCTTGTAATTAACATGACATTTTATGGTGAGTGAAACTAATTTTCTCTAAAGATACTAGATAGCTGACAATTTAATGTAGGAGGAAAATAAAATTGGTGCATTACAGGCAGGCTGGAGAGGTTTTGATGAACTGATGCCCACATCCAGTACAGCAACGGCTAGGACGTTTAACTGCATAAACCGCTACCCTCTTCTTGTGGGCAGATGCTCCCTTCTAAGTCGGTTTAGAGATACAACTTAGCACTGCCTCAAGACAGTATTTTGCAACCCGACAGAGATGGTACATGCCCTGGATTTGCAGCTAAAGTATGCTACCTAGAGCTAGGTGCATGCATTTTTGCCCTTTCCCACCTGTCTCACAAACAGCTTGCAAGTATTCATTAAATAAGGAACTTTCCTTCTACATCAGTGCAGCCTGCTCCTGCTCTAATGCATCATATCCTACAGAGGTGAATGGACTGAAAGGGTAAATCTGAGTGTCCCACACATAATCGCTACAGCAAGTGACAGTGACAAGTTGTTTGAGATCCATCAGCCACATTATATTTAGCTTTTTTTTTTAAGATTTGTCATAGAAGAACAAACTGTGTTGTCCACAAGAATAATCTCTCCCACAATGAAGCACTTTGAACAATGGAGGTACAACGAGTGCTATAATTATAAAAACTGCAAATAATCAAATCACATCACATCATTAGCTAAAACAATTAGGGCTAAATGACAAAGAGTTAGGTACAGCTGGATATACCTCACCATCTATTGAGTGTATCTTTTCCAGAGTTGTTCCAGATATTTGCTTCCTGATAATATCATGCACCTTGCACCCTTTTTGTGACATCAGCCCCAGAACCAGCCCTAAATCAACTTCTACAGGGACTGTCCAGGATAAAGACCAACGTAGAGAATTACCCATCTTCTTCGTTGGATTTTGCTGCTAGCTGTGAACTCGGAGTGGACACAGCAGTGCTGTTGTTTGGACCCAATTATATAATTTCAATTAAATTAAATATTGAGCCAGAGTAGGTGTGTCAATGCATGCCATTGCCACACCTTTTCTGTGTATTTTAGATTTATCCCCCACTCTAATACGGTCTTTTTTGGAACCTTCTATTCCTAACAGCCCCAAACGTGTGTCATCATGTTTCTATCAGGCATTAGGATATCCATGGTCTTAATGTATGTGCTTGTTTCCTAAGGAGACTGATAAATATAAGAAGTGAGCAACAGAAGCTCCACTCCATTTAGAGGTACTAAATTTGATGCTACCCATCTGTTTGCTAGGAAAAAAGTAGGTTTCATGGGCTATTTACAGCCCATGGGGAGGTAAGATTTGCTGAGATCTACCCACCTGGGACAAGCATCATTTTTACCCAAAACCAGCAAAACTGTGTCAGGCAGAGTACTGTTATCAGAGCAGAAGGGCTAAGCGGCTCAGTTATCAGGACCAGGAGTTGCAGGAAGTCCCAAAGGTGGGAATATAGAACCATTAAGGTTGGAAAAGACCTCAAGGATCATCAGGTCCAAAATACTCAACGGAAAGCCTGCTGGAAAATGTTGAGGGGATATTCTTTGCTGCACAGCTAGCACTTTAGGAGAGGGCAAGGAAGTAGAAAAAGCTTGACACAGGAACAGCACTCAGCTTTGGGAAGCTATTGAAGAAAAGACTTTCCTCTGAAGCTTTTTGAGCTGGAGTAACTAGCTACATAACTGAGGAGCAGAAGTGCCTTGCAGCAAGACCAGAGTCATAGGAGTCTGTCTCTATATATAGTAATTATTCCATTAGGCTTTGCAGTGCAGTAAAGTCAGGGTTTTTTGTTTTGTTTTGGTTTGGTTTTTTACTTAATGCTTGCCTGTTGCTAAGACTGATTTGGGGGATTGGCAATCTACCCTCTTTCCTTTCTGCTGGGAGCAATATCTGAAACGGGGCTAATGCTCCATTCCCAGTGCTCAGCGCTCTGATGCAAGACCAGAGATCCCCAGGAGCCCCCAGGCTACTCTCCCAGTAAGCAGCAAGACCACTTTCAGAGGCATAAACCCCATGGCAAGGTTATCCTAAAGCATCTCTAGATTGTAAAGTAACCAGTTTCCCATACAGAGGACGACCAAGTATTTTTGCATTTACGGTCTGCCTCCTAGGACCTCAGGGTACTCTCTGGGCTGGCTGTCCCTGCAGAGTATCTCTGGGGTTTGAATGCACGCTTCATTCACACATACAAAGATAACAGCTGTTTTTCCTAGGCTTTCTTCCTCTCTTTTGTCCATGTAAAATTATCTTTCTTCCTGAAGAATTGCAACAAGAAAGAAAATGGCAAATTTAGGCTCCTTTCTTTTTCTTTTTTCTATTTTTTTAACCCTGACATAAAAATAGCTTCCACCAGCACCTGCCACACAGTCATGTTTCTCCTAAATGCGCATTCTCTGAGACATATCGGTTCTTTTGGGAGGGTGAGAGGAGAACACAGAAATTATGCCAATACGTGGCCAGGAAACAGAATAATCAAGTTTGTCTTTCGTTCTCAGCTTTTTCTCTGCTCTCCGCACCAGGGAATGGGAATGCTGCCCTTTCGAGTAGCAGGCTGAGGTCCGTGGGGTGCGAATGCTGTCAGAGACAGATGACAGGGACAAGCCAGGGGACAGGCAGAAAGGGCAGCGAGAGGAAAGGCAGCCCAGCAATGGCCTTCAGAAGAGTAGATTTATTCTCAGCATACTCATAACATCAGCAAGGAAAATTACTTTCTCTGCAGTTCTTAAAACTACTCACCTCCTGCCTTGAAGAAAAAACTTCAAAGCACGCGAGGAGGTCCTGCCTTCTCTCACAAGACCATCTAGAAACACCTGTGCTGGTTCCCCGAGGCAGCGTGCCTGTCCCTGCATTGCAAGATGACCCATTAAGGGCTGAACTGCTGGCCAGCAAATTGTTCCTACCTGGGTTAACACTCTGACGCACTGGTTTATTGCTGTTTTTTATTCCGGGCTGATTATTAATAAACTGCCTTTACAGAAAAAAAAACTTTGTGCTTTGGCCTCTCTGCTGCTGCTCTTTAATAGCAAACCGGGCAATACACCGTAGTGAGCAGAGCTCAATCTCTCTGCAACTTTTTGTATAAAGCAGCAAATCAGCAAGGGCCAGGCTGGCAGCGCACCCAGGGTTTCCCAACATGTCAGTCTGCTTTGCCACCTCCTGCCATCTGGAAAGACTTTTTAGCTTTTCCCCTGATCACAGATATCCCACAGATTCGGATTCTGGCTCCAAGCAAACCGTTCCCCTCCCTGAGCTCCTGTGGTGGGTGAAGGTTTCTCCAGCAGCAGCCAGCACAACATCCTGCGTTGGAGCCGGGCGTTAACTCCGGCAGTCACGGTGCTGTGCGAGAAGGCACGCAGCCTGGAGCACCTCATGTCTGTTAAATTGACTCAGCTCCTGGCTCTACTCCTTCCTTTCCTCTTTTTGTGTTCCTGTCCCCAGCCCAGGGTACTCGTTCTTGTCCGTCTGTACGTTTTGGTTTTAATTCAGCACTAGGCACGCTCCGTTTGCCACCAGAGAAGCCTTTGCAGGGTGGGTTACTTCACTTACTGGAGTCTCCTGGAAGACAGAGATGAGATTTATTTCTTGCGATATCCCAACTAGTACCACTTGTGCTTTAGTCATGAGAAAGCGAACCGGTGCTGATGGGTTTGATACTGACAGCTGGTGCTCAATCATGTGAAAGTACTGTATTAGAGGAAGATGAGTTTGGGGTTTTTTCTGTTTAAATACCAAACCTATTTAAAGATTAATTCCAATTTCTCAAATCAATTCCCTTGACAGTGGACAGAAAGATGCAAGCAACCCCTTGAAGAGTGCCTTTCCCTGCTTCTCCCTCCTCCGCCACGTCCTCCGCAGACCACTGGGACATCCCCAGCAGGGACACGGGAACCAGCCCACAGGATGCTGTCAGCTGGGGACTTCCAGCTGGAGCCTGCTGAGGACTAGCGATCATTCCTACCCAAATTCACATTTCAGTTTCCTTTTTTCTCCCTTCCTGCTTCCCAGTGACAGAAGGAAGAAGGTGGTGGTATAAACAATGAATGAGAAAAAAAACAGATCTCCCCAAAACATCCCAAATAATTATTTAAGAATGTGCCAGATGGGAATGGGGACAACAACTAGTGAAGGTAATAAATATTTTTTCTTTGAGAAGGCGCAGCCTGGACAAGGATAGCATACAGGATGTCTGCAAAGGGTCCTGTGCCAGCCCTGGGCTAAGCCAAGGCCAGCACAGGCTGGCAGCTGGCACCCATCAGTCTGTCCCACAATTCCCACATGGCTGGTGGTCATCTCCCTTCTCTGATACGTATTAGGGACGCTTTTCAGCTCCCCAAGCACCTGGGTTCTAGTTTTGTAGATGCATTTTTTCCTCTTGAATGGGCTGTTTGGAGAAAAGCTTCTTTTATAAATGCCCCATAGATTGCAAGTTCCTGCAGAACTGTTTGCCCGGTGCCCCCACAGCTTGGCTGTGCCCACAGCAATGCCCACAAGCCCACCAGCAACGCTTCACGAGGGATGAAACCACCATCCTGCCTGATGACTCTGTGCTGTGCCGCCACAGCAGGAAATTATAGACCCCATCACTTATTCAGGTTTTTTTCAAAAGGACTAAATTTTTGTATAGATGGGATTTGCATGTGAAATGATACTCATTAGGAAATAACGATGAGATAAGGCCACCATTGTGCTTCAAGACAAGGCTGATTTCCATCTGCATGGGGAAGAAATCACCGCCTTCACACTCTTGGAAACACTCTGTGATGGTAAGATCAAGCTTTTTGTCGTGGGACAGGACCTCCTGACTCAGCAGGACCCCTGGTCTGTCCTTAAGTAGAAGACTGATACGTGAGGAACCAGTGCTTTCCTCCAGTTTGGAGGTGAGTTAAATATGGGCAGTGCTCATGGTCTCCAGGCTCTGGTGCCTGTCATCCCTCCAGGGAAATTGTTTTACTCTATCCCATCATGGGGGTCTTTCAGGAAGGGTTGTACAACATGGATTTGTTCTTTCATTACAGGACACCCAAACCCCCTCATTTTTTTCCGGCAAGCGGAACAGAAAGAAGAAAGCAAGAGAAAACCATTACTCTGTGAGTACATTTAGAGGTGGCAAAGAGATCTCTATGAGAAACGGACATTGAAACATTATGAAACCTGCTGTGAAGAGCACTTCAATAATACCATCTTGTTTGCACACTGAGCTCCTACAGGGAGCCCTGTTTTTGGGACAGGGCTCAAAAGAAAACAAGCAAACCTCATAGTGTCTCAGCCTAAGTGTAACAACAGCTTTAACAGACCAGGGGAAATTGTTCTCATCTAGCTTGTTTCCTGCAAACCCAGAAGATCTGGTGATTTTTCTGAAAATAATCACTTGGAAGCAAATGGGCGTTTGCCTGAGTTTTGGGTAAGACACAGAATAGCAACATATATAGATATATAGATATATATGTACTTACGTACATGTATAGAGGAAAACTAAGAAAGACAAACCAGTGTGCATGCAGGTGCACCGCCTGCCCGCAGTGGGACTTGTACACGGGTGTGAGAAGCCCTGAGTGACCTGCAGCCCCCTCCGCATCCCATTCCTGCATCTCCCAGCCCCATCGCACTGGGGATGGAGCTCAGTCACAGCTCACCCTGGCTATTACAAGAGCTCATAGCCAGGCTTGATTGCAAAACTCCCAGAAAGATTCTGCAGAAACAGTACTAGCTAGAAAGTTAAAAAGGAGAGGTACTTACAGCCTCCTGCAGGTGAAATGGCATAAAAATACACATAAAGGGAACGCTGCCATGGTTCATAACCTGCACAATGGTACCTGAACTGTCACATCAGCGTGATTAAGAATCACTTTGTCTCCTCCAGCTAATACACAAATGCATTAGCAAAGCAAACACACAGGTGGTGTTATTACGCAGCAAAGTAATTAAATACAGCCCTGCAAAAGCAGAGCAGCCCTGGTGTCTCCTGGCATGCAGACTCCTGCCGCCAGCCACCGCCTCCTTCAGAGCAGAGGGTGCCCCAGGGCTCTGGTCCCCCCTGGGAAACGCCAGGCACTTGGGAGCCTTCCTGTCCCCCACAAAGAGCAACCGGAGGAGACAAGTCCCCTCTCCCCAGCCCCACTTCCCATGACATTGAGATGGAGTGGGTCGGCCCCTCTGGGTCCACTTTGGCAAATGCACGCACACTCCTGGCACCGCAGTGCCACCAGAAACTGGCTCAGCCACCCCCATCCCCGGGGCAGAGCCAGCCACTGGGAATCCTTCCTCTCCTGCCTGTCCTTGCTAATGACAGAAATGATAGCCAGCTCCATTTGCTCCCCATCAGGATCACAGTCCTGATGCATCGGGCAGACAGAGCCTTTGCCTGCACCTCCTAGTGATGTGCCTGGCCCTTCAGGCTCCAGCATCATGCAAGAAGAATGGAAAAGACCTCCATCTTCTCCCTTGCAGAGGGTTATTGTCTGTCTGTCACTTGATTTCCAGGATGGCAGCCACCAAAGGCTCCCTCAAAGAAAGATCTCCACCTGTGCCTGCAACAAGCTTCCAAAATGGGACAGATGATGGGAACATGGGAGACATAAAACGCATTTTGTTCCCCCTGTGTATTTGTAAATTATCAAAAAAAGAGAATCAAAATAATATTGAATTCAGCAACACGGCATGGAATGAGCAATTTCTGGCGCGGGCTGTGAATTCCAGGTCTGATTCATGGAAACTTGGATGCAGAAGATGCAACGTGCAATGACAGCAAGGGAAGGCAGGACAGCATCACCCTGGACAGGAGCTGAGCAACGGGGGTGGTTCATTTGGGTGCTTCGACTCTGCTTTACAGAAGGGTCAGCTCAGAAATTCTGCCTAAATGCCGGTGACATTGCCAACTGCCCCGCTTTTCTCTTGCAGATGTTATCTGTGCCTTTTCAGCAAGATGCAATTTAGGTATGAAATGTTTCACTTTTTGTGCTACTGCTAATACAAGGAGCAAAGCAATATAGAATTTGGCCCGAAGAACTCATTCAATAATAAAAGAAAGGGATCGCTTTTCATTTGAAGCAGACACATTACCATGACAATGCAGCGACAGAGACAGAGGTGTGGGAGCAGCCTGACTATGCAGACAGCATCTCTTCCTCCTGAGAAACTTCCCACCTGCCGTTGGAGCATGCAGGATGTATAGTGAGCATGTGTCCTGGGTTCAGCTGGGACAGAGTTAACTTTCTTCATAGTAGCACGCAAGAGGCTGTGTTTTGGATTTGTGCTCAGAAGAAAGCTGATAACAGTGATGTTTACAGCTGCTGCCAGGACAGTCCAGGACTTTCCAGCATCTCTGCTGTGCCCGTGTCTGCAGGGGCAGGAGAAGCTGGGAGGGAGCACAGCCCCAGTTACCAGCCCAGGATTTGATCTTAGGTTTGGGACTGAGACCCAAAGTGGCCAATAATCTATTCCATAACACACATGTCATGCCCTGTATATAGGTGAGGACCCTCCAGAAGATCGGCCCTTTTTGTTCCTGTCGTGGGTTAAGCAGAGCAGAGTTAACTTTTTTTTTCCTTTTCCCTTCTCTTCATAAACAGCTAGCAAGAAGCTATGTTTTGAATTCCTGCTCAGGAGAGAATTGATAAGAGAAGAACGTTTATAGTTATTGCTAGGATGTTGCTATTTGTTCTCAAGGACATACATTCAGCCTTTTGGGGGGGAAGAGACAGTCTGGC
>WKFP01014305.1:408149-425273 GCA_011057875.1 Pterocles orientalis | reverse complement strand
TCAGCTCAGAAATTCTGCCTAAATGCCGGTGACATTGCCAACTGCCCCGCTTTTCTCTTGCAGATGTTATCTGTGCCTTTTCAGCAAGATGCAATTTAGGTATGAAATGTTTCACTTTTTGTGCTAGTGCTAATACAAGGAGCAAAGCAATATAGAATTTGGCCCGAAGAACTCATTCAGTAATAAAAGAAAGGGATCGCTTTTCATTTGAAGCAGACACATTACCATGACAATGCAGCGACAGAGACAGAGGTGTGGGAGCAGCCTGACTATGCAGACAGCATCTCTTCCTCCTGAAAAACTTCCCACCTGCCGTTGGAGCATGCAGGATGTATAGTGAGCATGTGTCCTGGGTTCAGCTGGGACAGCGTTAACTTTCTTCATAGTAGCACGCAAGAGGCTGTGTTTTGGATTTGTGCTGAGAAGAAAGCTGATCACAGTGATGTTTACAGCTGCTGCCAGGACAGTCCAGGACTTTCCAGCATCTCTGCTGTGCCCGTGTCTGCAGGGGCAGGAGAAGCTGGGAGGGAGCACAGCCCCAGTTACCAGCCCAGGATTTGATCTTAGGTTTGGGACTGAGACCCAGAGTGGCCAATAATCTATTCCATAACACACATGTCATGCCCTGTATATAGGTGAGGACCCTCCAGAAGATCGGCCCTTTTTGTTCCGTATCTCTTTCACTCCAGGTGGTCCCTCTCCCAGGGCCTTCTCCTTGTATTAGCACTTGGTCTGGGATGCTTGAACTGTTATCTCCATTCCAGGAGTGCAGTTTCGGGACCGGGATCGTTAGCCAGGACTGGGCTGAGCCTTGGTCATCGGGTGGGGGGGGCAGTATCACTGTGTATCACCCATTCATACATTTGTATACACTATTATTTTCAATATTATTGTAGCGTAGTTATTAAATTGTTCTTATCTCGACTCACAAGTCCTTTTTTCCCTTTACCCCTTTAATTCTCTGTCTCCCCACCCCTGGGGAGGGAGGGTGAGTGAGCGGCTGTGTGGGGTTGGCTCCCAGCCCAGGGTAAATGCATCACAACATGAAACCTGTCTCCCACCACCGCAGTTTGGACCATGGTGTCAGCACTCTTCTTCCTCTCTTTGCCCCCTCCTTTAGAGGAGGTTGATCTGAGAGTGTTGAATCCCTGATCTGCCAAGGAGCGAGAGCCAGCATACGCATGGTTGCTCCGGTGGTCATGGGCATCAGCAGGACGGTCGCCTTTCATCCCTGCTTGGAGACAAGCAGAACAAGGCCAGGCAAAACTAGCATCCCTCTGAGCGCGAGGAAAGGACTTTGGGGAGAACTGACCCAGAGCCTTATGCCGTGAAGGGAACAGACTTGCAGTACTGGGCAGGGACAAGGTGCCACGCGTGACTTCTTCACAGATTTGAGACTTTGTTGTCCACGGGAACCTGCCAACGAGCAGTCTGAGAAGAAGTGAAATGGTTAGGACGACTCAGGGAGAAAAGCAGATCTCAGCTTGGCACGAAGCTACTTTTGTTGGCAGTGCATAATTGATGTGAAATAAATTACAAGCCAAAAAAAAAAAAAATCAGCCTGTTCTTTAGGGCACTGCCTCTAATGGGGGTTGAACACTTGCTATTTCTAGCTGAATTATTCTGATGTGTGAAGCGTGACAGATTGAATTGCTGCCCAGCATCTTATTAGGTTTATTTACTAAAAGGCAGAAAGCACGGGAAGACAAGATAATCGTACCAGAAGCCTGCCTACCCCTCGCCACTGTCTCCCTCACCCGACAGTGCAGCAACACGCTTTTCATGTTATTAAAGACTGATGAGAAACCAGCGGCAGGGACCCTCAGCAGTGAGAATTCAGACTAAATCCCCTCTAACGGGAGCCTGTTCCTCTGCGTATTCCCCAGGTATCTCAAGTGCATCCTCACAGCCACACTCTGCATATGAAATTACCTCTGTATGCAAATCCAGAGCTCCAAAAACGAGGAAATATGCTTATTAAAAACATATTTATTACTTTAAGGGAGTCCTCAAGCAGCATTGTGATTAGACCGCAATATTACCGTTTGCTCCCCATTGCCCGTAGCAGGCTCTCCTAAGTCTGCAAAGAACATTTCTTTCCCTGCCAGTTTTTTTCTTTTGGCTTCACTAAACATCTAAGGATTAGTGATGGTTCTGTTCATTACTGCATTATTTTGGAAGAATTCAGCACTGCAACAGGAGCGGCACTTGGGCAAGCTCCCAAGTGATGCTCTGGCAGACTTTTGTTCCAGGCTGTACCGAAACAAGCTCCTGAGCCTGCAAAGAAGGTTTTTCTTGCCCTATTCACAGCTGCTACAAGAAGAAGGCCCCCAAAAGTGACTCCTGGCAAGGCAAGCCACCTATTCTATGCTTTAATCCACAGATGAATTGCAACAGCACCTGCTGTGTGTGTGTAACCTGCTTCGACTCCCCAGCAGAAATGGGAGCAGAAACCCCAACAGCGCATCTTTGCAACCTGCAGCAGAGAAGGAAAAGAACAGGCAAAAATCTGACCCAAAGGAAAAATGTAGGACCCTTTCTTGAAAATATTTTTTTTAAAAAGCATTAAAACGTTTCATCTCCTCTCAAGACTTGCACCCTCGTGAAAAGACTCCCCACCTTACGGAGCTAATGAAATTATCTCGGTCAGAGCGTGTACTTGTCGCAGGGAGACTAACGCATTACCAGCGTAACCGAGTTTTCGTCAGTTCTCAGGTTTACAGACCCAGATGGGTCATTTCATTCCAACTCTGCCTGGTACGGGATTCCAGTAAGTGTGCTTTTGGATGAAGGCTAGAGGACAAAGCTGACTTTTTCCTCCGGCTGTCCTTCAGACCCTGATCTCCTAGCAGACATCAGAGCTCAGGTTGCACTCAGTCTATCCCACAGAAAAACAAAGAATGTCACTAAAAACATTGTCTGTATAATGAGCCAGAAAGAGTAAAGGTCTTAACTCTGGCTTGCCCATACCTGTGATGAAAGCTGTAAGCAATGTTTGGATACTTTTGCAGGATTTATAATACCTGGCTATGGGTTTTGTGTTTGGGGGAGGGTGTGGTGTTATTTTCTAATTTATTTTTTTTTAATCTTTGAACAGTTCTACATTTAATCCTATGTTAGAAGCCTTTCTTTCTAGTCAGCTCTACTGGATAAATCAGATTTCCTCACTATTAAGTTACAAGAAAAACCCAGGAGAATGAATCAAGGGAAAGGTTAAGGCGAGCAGCGATGTTTTTGAAAGAAACGACAGCCCACGTACATCCGTGGACTTGGGACTATTTGTCACTTCCATTTACCCAATGGAAGGTGAATTTAGGTGCCTGTGTTAAAACCTTTTGCCCAGCATGCATTGGGAATATTCAGTTTTTTTAAAAGCTATGTCATCCTGGCATGACATGAGAGTGCCAGAGGATAATCTCAGTTGGAAGGGACCTCTGAGGATCACCCGGTCCCAGATCCTGTTCAAAACAGGGCCAACTTAGGTGGGGTTACTTGCCCCTTTTCCAGCAAGGACGGAGATGTCTCAGCTGGGCAGCCTGCTCCAGTGCTGCACCACTGACCACTCTTGTGAAACGGCCACAACAGAAAGTGTGCATTCATCTCAAAAATCCAACTCTTGTGCTCCAAAGGTAAATCCTACCTTTAGGATCCAGCTTGCTGCTCCCTCCCCTGGGTCTCTGGAGGTTTGCCATCCCAGGAGACTGCTCTTTAACTATCTCCACCACGGCAACACCTCAGGCAGGTGCAGAGGAGGATGTCCCAGTCCACAGGTGACATCTCACACCATGCATGGGGTGGTGTCGTGGGTAAGGACCGAGCAGCAACATGGTGCGGAGCACCACGTGGCTGCTCCCTTCCCTCCTTTCCCCCTCCCGGTGAGATGGGGGAAAGAATAAATACAAAGGGGGAACCTTGTGAGTTGAGGTAACGACAGATTTAATAATATAAGACGAGAAAAAGAGAAGATAAGTACAACAAACAGTGTTAGAAGGAACACACAACGGAAAAACAGCTCACCACCGAAATGCCGCCCAAAACCCCCACCCCTCTCCCGGCTAGCTTCCCCCTATACCCCGGGCATGATCAGCACGATATGGACTATCCCCTTGGCTCAGGAGCTGATGGAGATGGTTCAGGAGCAGGGGCTGTGCGTGTCCTGCTGCCTGCAGGACCCAGCGTTTGGCAGACACAGAGTCACCTTCGCCTATAGCTGGTTCCACCAGCAGATTTCTGGTTGTTCACAATTTCCTGTGACCTCTCCTGCATTTAGTGCACCCTCCTCTCCCACCAGAGACTGCAGAGCATCTAACTCGCACTACTAGAGATGAAGCAGCAGGAAAAGTGGGGTGCTGCTGAGGGCCCAGTGTAAGCACACCTCGATTGCACCTACAGCCCAGCCTGTCCTGCAAGAAAATATGAAAGAATTTAGTGGCACAGTGGAGTCAGTGCCCATCACTGAAATATGTCTAGCACAATGCAGGCATCCAGCACAATACAGAAATAAATAAGCATTGTTTAAAATACTATCCTATCCTGGGTGGTCTTCATCTGTCCAGACAGAAGGCATCCAACTAAGCAACCAAGAAAATGCCCAGTAAATTAAGTGTGTTTTGCATTTGCAGGGTCTGATTCTCTGCTCTGAGTTTCCACAGGTTTTGAAACTCAGGAAACTTGACATACTGTCTCTGGAGCATCCTAACACACTCTGCTTATGAAAAGAGAAATTAAACCACTTCTGTATGTGAAGTTATTGCCTTACAATCTGGAATAATTTAAACAGATTTTTGCCTTAAACTTACATTTCTAATACACGTTAGTCTGCCCAGATGGTGGGTGACAAGGCAATGTTGATAACGCATTTCAGCTCTCCCATCTATCTTCACATTCATGTCTCTTAGCTTTCCTGATAGCATTTTAAGAGTAGAAGAGATCAAATAGAAACATATAGCCATGAAGCTAAAAACCTACAGAAAAAAAAAAAGTCCATCAAATCATTCTGCAGCATTGTTGCAGAATCTGGATTAGATCCGAGTGAAACTGTCACACTCGCAAGCACTGTCAGTCACTATTCTTGTAGGTTGCATGTGCAAAACAGTGAGGCAGCAAGAGGAAGAAGAGGTTCTTGTTATCTAATTTGTCTGTGAGAGACAAAGGGGCTGTGGTTATTCATCTAAATGTCTTTCATACGGATAAAGCAAGATCAGGACTCAAACCCTGCCTTCTTTTATATTCCCTGAGCATCACTTGGGGAGCCAGCACTTGGGGGACTACTGTACCAACATTTCCCAAAGAATAGAATAGAATAGAATCATTAAGGCTGGAAAAGACCTCAAGGATCATCAAGTCCAACTGTCAACCCCAACACCACCCAACCTACTAACCCATGTCCCGAAACACCACATCTACACGTTTTTTGAAAAGGCCATGGTCCAAACCTTGGGTTTGAGTTTTGAGGCTTTTTTGCATGCTGGCACATGTAGGCTTAAGATTACTTTTCATGCCTGAGAGCTCTCTAAGAGGTTGTGTAGAGACGGCCAGTGATATTTCTCCAGGCAGGATCTACGCTGTATTTTCATATGGTTTTTGTAAGCCTGGAGAATTACCCTTTTCCCAGAACAGCTGCCACTTCATACACCACGAAATATTTCTTAATAATTTAACTCAGTTAATGGCAGCTTTTATAATAATTAAATTCTTCGGCATAAGTATCCACCTGAAAATTATATTCAACATAGGTCCACCATTGTATAGGCTAATTCCTTATTACAGAACGGAACTGTAGAAAAGCACGCGCCAGTGGTTGGTGATTGTGAGCAGTCAGAGCACAGTGTGAAAAAGCAGTGTTGGCAATTACAGTGCCAGCCCGCACAGCTGGGGAAAGATTGCTGCCATGGCAGACAAATAGCATTAGTAATATCTCATTTCACACAAAGTGGTGAAGGCTGCTAACGACTAAGAGGCAAATACAATTAAAGCCTACGCTCACCCTGTCCTTTACAATCTGCCTATAGCACACGTTCTGGTCCTTAACACATCCATTGGGTATATCGATCATCCCATTTGTCCTCGCAGGAGAGCCAGATTTACCGCTGGCTGAAACTAAAGATCCTGCTTGCACCAAAGAAGAAAACTTGGATCCAACAAAGTCATGGAGCAGTTTTGTCCCTGTTTTCAGAGAGGAGCAAGCTGCCATCCCGTGTCTCTACATTCTTGTTGGATGTGCTTATCACCACTGTGGAGCAGCCTTTCAGATGCTTCAATGATTTAGTTCTTCCAGTCCTCCTGCAAGACCAAAATACCTTATCTGCTGGAGGTGGGAATGGAAAACCTGTCATAACCTTCACGCAAATTGTAGGACAGGGGGAAGTGAGGTGATCTGGAGAACAGCTGAGAGCTGGTGCGCAGGCTCTGCACTGTGACAAGAGCAAATTCCCTGCTTAAGGCTTTCAAATGCAAATCCAAGCCCTGGTTCTCCAACGGGAGCTATCGGGGCAGGTGGGATACAGACATGCAGGGAGCATTGGCACGCGTGAAAAACACGTGACACCGTTTCATTAGTGGTTGCAATCCCCCTGTCCGTAACTCATACCATCCCAACAGGGAGACATTGCCCAGGCTGAGCAAACAGCAAGCTGACATGTGCCAAATTTTTAAGCTGCCTCCTTGCATCTCCACCCCAGCTCCCCCAGATGTATCCCTGCCCACTCCTTTGCAGAATATTCTGCAGAGCTGGGGCCTCATTAACCACCCGCTCAACTGGCTACATCCTCCGGGATGCGAGGAGCTGCTTCAGCAGATCTGATCTGCCCAGGTTTAAAAATGATGTAGAGTATCTCTTTATGCCCCTCCTTCCCCCCCGACATGCACTTATTGCATGGTCTATTGAATTAACCTTCCTGATGGATGTTATTAGGATTTGCAGGGTAGCAGCAGCTCTGCAAGCAACATGGAAATTTGCTTGTGACTGTGGGTGCAGTTTTGCAAAAGCTCCTGAAATTGTTGCTCCTGCGGGTGCAGCCATGCTCCTGAGGTCTCCTGAACATCCTGCTTCAGGCAGCCACAGGATGCACCCCGGCTTCGTGCTCCCTCTAACCCCAAGCAGAGCTCTGGCTGCCAGAGGGGGGGGAAGAAGGGTCTGGCCCCAGAGTTTCCAATTCTTCCTGTCTCCTCTCCTGCCATTGCTAGTTCCTAAAAGCTCTCGTGTTCCAGGGCAACAAAAATAATTTAAAGAAAACACTGCTCCTTAGTGGTAATAGACGCCAAGGGCGCAGGCAGCCTTTTTTTCTTTCTAACTACAGTGCGTGCAATGCCTGTAATTATTTTATTCACATAAAACATAGCATTTGCTGTGCCTAGGTTGCTGTTATTGTCCAGCGCTGAGGCTCTGCTGAGCTCTCCAGCTGAAGCAGGGCCAGCATTGCCCTCCTCCAGGTTGACAAGCTTACCGCTGGCCGAGATCATTTTTTGCCAGGCTCCTTGGCACGGGGAGAGCCGATGGCAGTCCCGGCTGGTTTGCCAGGATTGCACCAAGCCAGAAGCCTGCCCTGATGTGATGCTATGCTCTGCGGGGCTGGGCAGCCCCATGGGGTGGTCCCAGGGCTGCAGTGGAGGGTGTGGGGTCTCCTGACTTCAGGGGAGCTGAAATGTGGAGAGGAGCTGTGTGATGGGAAGGCGAGGCTGAGATCTGGATGAAACCTCCTCTTACAGCACTGAGAACCTCAGGAAATCTCACAGAAATAAAGGTCCAAGAAGCCAAGCCCATGATGGGATGAAGCAGAAGCAGCCTCTGTTAGTATTTTCTGAAAAGGAGCGGGAGGGTGGGTCCCCAGGGCAGGTCAGAGCCACCTTTCCCCAGGGAGATGCTTTACCATCTTACAAAGTCGCCAGAGCCGAGCCTGCTGCCCACCCACTCACGGCTTACACTCTGCTCCGTGTGGGTGGAGAAATTCCTTCGTTCATTCTTAAATCTCCTGGGGCCAAGTAAGAGAGAGGCTGTGTCTAGGAACTCTGGCATTAGATAGGAGGTTTCATTAAACAAGTCCTCTCGGATCCGGGCAGCCAGCAGGAAGGGCACTAACAACCCGCGGAGTACAAAGAGGAGAAGCCTCAGCTGCCGCAGGCTGTGCGTGGGAAGGGATGCCAGCACCGCCGAGACAAGACTTTTTTTGACCGTAACCAAACAAAAGAGAACTGAAATTCATGTTTAATTCCTAGAGATTTTCTTCCTCAAAACAAATTGCACGTACGAGGCTTTTCTGCCTCTGGCACAAAGCACCCCTCCAAGTGCGGTCCACAGCGGGGCTGAGCACTGGCTCTCGGAGGCAGCAGCATCACTAACCCCACTGCGGTGGTGATGCCCAGAGGGGACCGTGGTCCCCTGGGAGGAAAAGAGAGCAAACACTGAAAGGATGGACCTCAGGAGGCCCAAGGAAATGAGTTTTTTTACTGGGAATGCCAACAAAAAAAAAAAAAAGAGACAAAAAGAGCAGTTCTAAGATAAACTGCTGAATTCCTCCTGGGAGGATACACCTCCCCAGGAGAGCTGGGCCCATAACACATGTTTTATGTTTTTCTCTTCCAGATTGTACTGGCTAACATTTGGCAGGAGGAAGGCAGCCTCCCAGATAATACCACAGCCTGAATTTGCACAGGGAGTGGAAGCCCAGCTGGGCGGTTTCCCTTTTCAGCAGATTTCCTCAGCACATGGATATTTTTTTTTCACCACTATCATCACTGTTCAGCAAGTGACAAATCTGCTGGAGTGCCTCACAGGCAGTTTGATTCACTCAGGGTCCAGCTCTGTTTCCCAGAACCGTAGCTGCTAGGGATGGGAAACTCCATTTTCTCCATCTGTCGGGCACAGGAGGACGTCTTTTGCACCCAAGAATATAATTTTCCAACACTTAATTGCTTTTTTCTATAAGCCTAATTTGACAAGGCTCTCCCTGTTCTCCTAGGGTCTGCTGTCAACGCTTCACACACATCTGGCTTTGCCTAGCCCCAACATTTCCAACTTCAGAGAAGTTCCTCAGTCATGGATTTGTGCCCCTTCAGCCAGCGCTGCTCTCACCAGGTGCAGTGCTGACAACTTTGAGTTACAGCTCCCTAATTCTTTTGTACCCAGTAAGATTTTAAAGTCTTTACCGGGCTCTAATACACAAGGGCCACTTGTGGATTGTTGAAATAATGGTATATCTTAGCTCTTGCACTAAAATCTTCTTCTGTATGTCCTACCTCCATTTCAAAGAGGATGAGGATCCTTCCCTATTGCATAGGCAGCGGAGTTGATGCATAAAGATAGCAAAATTATTTACCTGAAACCACACTGCCAGGGCCAAAAATAAGAGTCTGGGCCCTTGGAATCCTTTGGCCATGCTCTGTCCATCTGACCTTCCCCAGGTCTTGGGGACCCGCTCATTGCTCGTGCTAGACTGCAATACCCCTCCTTTTCCTTGCTCCACGATGAAAGGTGCAAATCTCTGGTGCTGCCTTTGCCCATGTCACACAGAAATTTGTCCCAGTACCAAGCCTGCTGTTTGTACAGGCCATTCATTAAGGATAAGTAAAGCAGGGAGCAATGAATGTGGCTAATTGCATATAATTATAGATCCCAATTCTCTTCTGATGCTGTATGTGTGTGTCTGTTTATAGGGCAATTACACAGTAAATAGGATGCAATTAGAGTGATCTATGCTGAAGGGCTGCACTTGTCGCTGAGAGCTGAACTGGACGGACTCCAAATGGGGATGCCATCTCCTTTCATTGGAGTTCCCCCAGAATCAGGATCTTGTCAGGTTCTTCAGCTGGCCATTGAAGGTTATTTTCACAAGTTTGTCTTTTTCTGCTACCCCTGCAGCAAACAAATGTCTCAGTAATGCCCTGTCTCTGCTCTTAGCTTCCCCCTTCTGCCATTCCTTTTCTCTTGGCTTAAGCATACGTACTACTCAGAAACACGTGTCACAGCTTTAGGTCAGTGTCCTACTGAAACAGGATTTTGATGGCAGCCTGAGTAGGCTGGGAGCGATCAGCTGATGACAGAGGTTCACACTTTTACCTGCCTGAAATTGGTTGCAGGTCCTGGTCTGGACAGAAAAAAAAATCCACAGTATGTAGCTCCAGCTCCACTGGGAGTCTCAGAAGACTGAAAAGTGCTTTCGTGCCCTGGTCCTGCTTGCTAGAATGGAAGAGGTTATCAGCAGAGGGAGTGGAAACTGGTTGGAGCTCCTAAACACTGCTTCAGTATGGAAGTCAGGGAACAAGAATAAAGTTGGCAGGGAGTGCTGGGAGGAAAGCATTCCCTACTGCCGTCTTCTCTCGGTTCAGTGAGTAAGCAAACCTCAAGTCCCCACAGTTGTCAGTCCAGCACTTTTTAACAGAACAAGCATCCTAAGCAATACAGATGATGTTGGGTCAATAAAGTCTCTGCTAAGAATAGCTGTACAAACATCGCTTTGGGCTTTCTGTAACACTTGCCTGTGAGCTTCTCACATCCTATCTACAGAGGTTACTCAGACAGGCACATTGTTCAGTACAACCACTTTCTTTGTGAAAGCACAACCTGAATTCAAGTCAGCCTTTGGATGCATCAGAAAAATGTATTAGATGAGCTCTGACCGCAAAACCTCTCTGGCTGTTGCTGGAGCTGGAGCAAACCATGATGCAGTTTGATGGGTTTTTGTTTTCCGCTCTGAACTTTTACTGCATAAATCAGTATCTCAGTTTAGTTTCCAGCACAGGGGTGCTACTGCTGGCAAACTGAGATTTGGAAAGTCAAGCTACAACAGAAAATAAAACCCCAGATTTCAATAGTTTTCACCCACAGGTGGCTGGTTTCAAAGAGAAGTTTCTGGGCTGTTCAGTCAGTTTGGGACCGCGTGTCACAATTCTTTCATCACCCCCATGAAGGGGATCAGGAGGAGGAGTCCCCATCTCAAAACACCGCTTGAGTCAAAACTAGCCCAGAAGGTCACTCGAAGGAAAGATCAGCGATCTAAAGGCCTTTAAGCAGGACTATGCCTCACCTCCTTTTCAGGGGACAGGAAAGTCACACCAGCATGGGCCGGAGCATGGGGGAGAAGCAGGTATCACTACTTCATAGGAAACAACTTGGGAAGGAGAGAGGCCCCGGGGCTGCTAGCCCGGGGAAAGACTGTCAGACAGGTCTGCCGTCGGGGCTGCTGAGAAAGGAAAGTAAAAATGCTCAGCAGGGCGCTCGTGGTCACAGGAAAATCCAGGACTGAAGGAAAGCAGCTTTTCTGTGAGATGTGCGAGTGGTCTCCATCTCATTTTCCATTAGAAAAAAAAAACAACAAAACAAACCTGAATGACGGGGCCTTACCCAAGTCCATTTAAAACCCAGAGATCAGCTGCTAGCTTGGGACTGCTGGGGACATGCTGGCTCTGCCGCTGTTTCTCTGGAAAAGGGCTGAAATGATGCATAACACCCAGCAGGCATAAATTCAGGGGCTGACCACAGATGTGTAGGAGCTCTAGCTGGATGAGACTAGCACCCTTGTACTTTCCTAGGCTCCAGCAGTCCCAGATTCGGGGAAGGAAAACTTTGAAACTCAGAGCTCTGAAACACCTGAACTGGAGAAAGCACGATGACTTCTTCAGATGAGAGGCTTCAAAGAGGGACACTAATGCAGCTCCTGTCATTGAGTACTCAACTGGATTATTGCCGCGTGTTAGACCAAATTTTCTTCTTGAAACTCTCTTGACTGGAGGTTTTCCATTCCCAGCCCAGGTAGAGCTGTTGTAGGGAGTACTGAGGTTCATCTCTATGATGGTCATGCCTAGAAGAGTTGGGCATAGGTTCTGTGGGAGTAAAAGATTTATGCTCTTGCCAGCTAATGTCCAGTAAGGGGGTTAGCCATGAAATCTAAGGCAGCTGATGTCCCCCTTCAAGGAGCTTTTCTTAACTAATTCTAGAGGGACCCTGGATAAACCAGCTTTCTTATCCTACTTGTAGTGTCCATGCTGTCATAATTGTATTGATTCAGGCACTCATCCTCTGCTGGAGTGATGCCTTCCTCCTTGCTGCACAGCCAGCAAATCATTATCTGATCAGAGCCACATTTTCACATCTCATCAAGACTGGAAAAAGCAATCTCGACATGAAAGAGTTTATTGCTTGTGCCCAGCAGTGCTACCTTCAGTCTTGGTGCAGTAGTCACTTGCTGCATTTATCTACTTCCCACTAATATTTCAAGAAAGCTCATAAAGAAAAGCTTGTCTGGGGAAAATGTCATGCATCTATTTGTGCAGGGCACATTCTCACAGCTATGCCAAAAACCCTTGGAGCCGGGGGTGAGTGACGTGGGCATCATGCTTGCATGGGAAGAAAAACAATAGTGCTCCCACATTCCCACAGTGCAAGTATTTGAAAGTCATTAATCGTCACAGTACGAGACCGTCTGTGTCGAGAATGTCCGTGTTGATGTGTTTGCAGGACCTGTTTGGAAAGTATTTCAAAACAGAGGGGGGGGGAAACCATTTGCTTTTTTTGGTGTTTCATAAATCCAAAAGGAAACTCAATCCTGCCAATAAATGGATCTTAGAAATTGTCTTGGGCTGCTCTAAGTGCATTGAGCTTTCTAAGCTTTTTACGCCAGGGGGTTAGGAAAATGCCTGTCAATTTCTCCATTTTGGAGATAACTTAAAAGAGTGTAGCCCTGTATTATAGAGGAAAAATGTTTATAACCACTAGAAATGGAACATTATATGAATATGAGTAGTGGCTTAGCATGAATGAGCAACTATAACAAGCATCTTGCATCATCCTTTTAAGCTAAGTGGAATTCAGATGATAGACAAATACTGGAGGTGAGAGACTGAAATGAGTCAGGACTCTCCATGAGAAAAAGGTCAAAAGAGCCAACTTGCTGGCAAGTACTAACAGACACACTCTTCACCTTATTTAGACCAAGGTAGGACAGTAGGAACATACTTAATTAGCTAATCTGCAGCCAAATATTTTGTATTATTAAGATCATAAAAAGGGGTCTGGCATTGAGGTTCTCATCTGCAGCGGCCGAGCCCTTCCTAAAAACTAAATCTCTGAGTTTAACTGTGGGAAGACTTTCTTCCTTACCAAGGACTCCCTTTTATGTCTCTGAATTAACCCCTACTTTTGATCATTTTTACATTTCTTTGTGATATGCATTATACAGACATGCGTCTCCATTTTCATGGGTTCCCAACAGCCCAGCCCATGAACTCGCTCTGTCACATCTGCAGGACGATGCTCCTTGCTCCTCGGCATGCTGTGTGATCGCACCGTTACCTCCTCTTCTCCTCACCTGTTCCCAGGAAAGCCAGTTCTCTTTGAGGTGGCTTTGCTTTGGCTTTTGTGGCTTTCCAGCTAACGTCTGGGGCTTAACACCTCTCTCCTCTCGAATGCCAGCCTCCTTGAGGCAGGAGACAGTCCTTAAACGCCGGAGTCTGCGATGAGCACGCAGCTGCGTGTTTCTATTCATACAGACATGGCTGTCTGTCAAACGCAGATAATTGGATATTTATCCATACATTTGCATGAGCAATCAGAGGAACTGTCTGCAGAAGCAGAGACCCTGCGCTTCAGGGGCTAGCGTGGATCCTTCTTCCTTGAAAATGTCAGCCTCCGATAGCTTCTGAGAGGGTGACTCTGTCCCCAGGGCAGGTACGGCTGCAGATTTGAGCTACAAGTTAATTATGAATAACAAAGAGCATGGAGGAAAGAACTCTGTGCTCTGTCCTTCTGGCATGAGGCAATTACTGCCCAGCTTATTTCGGAGGTTTATGCATTTTTTACATTTAGCAGTGCCTGGCTGATTTCTCCTCGTGTGGAACTAGAGAGTATCATCTACCACCAGTATTCACCCTTCAGTTCAGGAGCCCTCTTTTAAACCTGGTGCTTTGCGGCTGCCTCTGGTACACATGTTTAATAAATATTTAAATTCCGGAAGAACTTTATACTCTGTGCACTTAATCTTTTAAAATCATGTTGCTGTCAGAATGCCCCTCCCATGAAGTGCTGGTGGCAAAGTGCCTTCTCCTCTGAAAGCTTTTTTGACTCCCAGCTGTATTCTCTCTTGTTTTTTCAGCCAGGCTTTCAAAACGGCACACACAAACAACCAGCTGCTAGATATTTATGTGGAACATTAGCCTTGCAATTAAAGGGAGAGAAAAAGAAGCTCTACTTTGGGGTCCTTCAGAGTTTCATTACTGCCTGTTCTGCTCCATTACTGCATTTCTTTGAAAAGTGAACTGCATTAGGGGTTCCAGCTGCAAGCAGGTCCCGTTGATCACCAGCTGCCTAAGGAATTATCCATGCTAAGCTGAACGAGTAAAGTCATCCTGAAGGTTATGAGTGATTCCCCCAATCCTATCCACAGCTTCTTCTTTCACATCAAATGAACATGGTGAAAAAACACCCCAGGCTGGAGGTGGAGCCCACCTACCGACACAGAGGCTATGCTCTGATCATTGTCCTCCTCGTGGGGTGCTTCCCTATGTCCTAGGCAGGAGGAGGCTGCCATGCTGGTGCCTGCTGCTTAGGTCAGACTGATCCATATTCCCACTCTTGCCATTTCAGCCTGTGTCTCTTCTGGACAGAATTTAGCCTGCTGAATTTCAGTCCATGCTGTTGGAAAGCACTTTTTAAGCATTTCTCACTCGATCCTAACCAATTTCTTGCATGCCCAGCAAGCAGAGGTGGAAGGAATAAACTTTGAGGGACAATGCCTAGTGAGGAAATGCAGAACACTGACAATCCTACAAGCTGAATGCCAAGCAACTAGGGAAGCCTGCGTGTGTGGCATGCAGAGGGGATTCTCCCATCTCCCACCCAAAGGATGCTCGAAAGGCTCGTTAAGGGTAGTCCTGGGGCTGGCAGGTAAGAATGCAAATGATGCATTTCCTCAGAACAAGAGACCTGAGGGTCTGTCCCCCCTGTTCACTACGGTCAGTTGAGAAGGGGGAGCCAACACGCAGCTGGGCGTGGGGAAGGAAATGTTTTCCTTCCAAAGCGTTTCGCCACCAAAAACTCACAATGCTCCCATGGTAATTTTATGATTTCCATTTCACATATGAGGAGAATGAATGGCACAGTGGCACACAGAGTGAAAAACAAGTTTCATGGTTTCCATTTCTAGCTCTGTGTCTGGCTCTTTGTCTGATCTCCAGACTAGATACTTATCCTGATCAACAGCACTTCATTTGACTTCTCTGCACAACAGAAGTAAAAAAAGAGCTGCCCTGCAGGGGGATTGGGAATGTTCCCTTCACTGCTTTTAAAGCAGCTCTTGATCAGCTTTGAACAAGGATGCATATGTGAAAATAATTTAATTATTATTAACTTATACTTTGTAAAAAGAGAGCTCACACAGCAGCCAGGAACCCCCACGCCCATATTCAAGATCTCACACCCTTTGATGGGTTGCTCTCTGCCTACGCTGAGAAATAGTTGGCGTTTGGACTCCAAGAGCTTTGCCATCTGACAGGATCTAATTAAAATCTGCTTCTGCACATCAGGGTGGCTGTCTCTCCCCCCCCAGCCCAGCATCAGCCCAGCCCACGGTGCTGGTGGGAGAACTCGCTGCGTGGGGCCGTGCTGGGGCCAGCTCTTTGACTTCCACATGTCTCTGTATCTTCTCCCTTGGTCCAGGGCCAAGACATCTCCCAAAAGTGCTGACAACTGCCCAGGAGGTTCCTCGCCCGCAGCCAGGCTGGCAGTGCTGGTGGGGCTTCCCTCTGAGCGGTGGATGGGCAAATGCTGCAAAAACCACCGCCTCTTGAAAACTGAGGAACCACATGGGAATATTTCAGGTCCATTTTAAGGAAAATGTTGACGGAAAGGGTTTCATAACCAACTTTCTGGTTTTGTTTTGATTTTTGTGAACTACTTTGCTGTCTTTTTAAAAAAGCTTCAGCTTTTAGTAGATTTTGTGTGTGCATATAACAACGTATACGAAAAGTTCATTAAGAATGACATGTTATGTTTTTATCTATACTACAATAAGTGTTTAAATTATGGAAATAAAGTATTTTAAAATTTAACTGTTAATGAAAGGTGGTTCTACAATGCAACAGCTGTATTTTGCCTTTCCACAATAAATTTTGAAAATACATTTTGCTCCAACTCAGAAGTCTGTATAGAAGCTATAGAAGCTTCCTCTGTTCCAGACATCCTTGTGTTCAGCCCTTTGTCATTGACAGGTAGGGCTTTCAAAAGTGATCTGTGATTTTACCAGGATGTGACAAACACAAATCAGGCACACAAATTCCCACAGGTTTTACTTCCACCTATGTGAGCTACGTTCTTGTCTACGAAACCTTTAGTAACACTGTGATGCTTCCACATCCCCAACCCACTAGTCATTGAGCTGGGGCATGGAGAGCACACACCCTTCAGATGAGACTTCAGTGAAAAAGCTGAAGGAGTTTTTAGCAAGTGAGTTTCAGGACAGAAATTGTTCTTTTTGGATTCCCTTCTCATTCTTTCAGAGTCATTATCTCCAATTTGTGTGTGGAAGGCAATGCTTCTAATTACACAGTGCAACGAGAGCATTTTTTATAAATAGCACCCATTGTTCTCCTCTGGGACATTCTCATTTGAATTAGCTCCTGTTCAGCTTTGCAGTCTCTGTCTTCCATGCGCAAGGATGGTGGTGCAAGAGATGTGCTGACTTTCAAGTGGAGGGGCAGAAGGATATGAGAAAGAGGGTCTCTAATTTGGGAGATAATTCAAGACAAGATGACAGGCATATTCATATTTGTATTTTGGATTAGCATCTTCCCTAGTTAAAACCTTCTGATTTAACTAGCTGCATCCTCAGCTGTCAGCTTTCTGCAGAAAGAAAAGAAGAGGGGCTCTGGACAAACAACTGCCTACAGCCAGGTTGTTGGCAGAGGGCTTCTTGTGCGGGGATCCTCCATGGATCCCTCTTAGACCTTGGCTGTGTCCTGCTACTATGTGCAGCTCTGAAGAGAAAAGCACTTTTCAACTTCCCAGGTTGAAGGGGATACAGACGCCTGGTTTCACAGCAAGCGACTGTTTCCATCCTTGCAGAGAGCTTTCCTCTTCACTTTCTTCTTCTCCTCCTCTCCTCTCCTCTCCTCTCCTCTCCCCTCCCTCCCTTCCCT
>WKFP01014305.1:334819-389683 GCA_011057875.1 Pterocles orientalis | reverse complement strand
GCAGCGCGGGGCGCTCCCCGGGGGCGGCGGGAACCCCGCGGTTGCTGCACCCCTGTTGCAGAGATCCTTTGCACCCCAGGGCTGAGCGCTGCTGCAGGCCCAGGTGTAGACGGTGGAGAGGGGTCGGCACATGCAACACCCGCTGGCGTTGAGCAAGGGGCAGAATTCTTCCCGGCTGGCCGCTGGGCAGCCGTGCTGCAGGATGCACGTAGTTGCAAGAATTTATGTTTCTGCTGTGAGACAAGCAATTAAAAATGTTGACACTTAAGGCACTGCTTTTGTGCTTCCTGGTCGTTGGGGCCGTTTGTGCAAGCAGGATAGTTCGTATCCTCGAGAGCTGTTGTTCAAAGGCCTTCTCTGCAAGGCAAGGAGGCAGCGCTCCGGCGTTTCAGCCTCCGAACAGTTTCTGTGCAGTCAGAAGGTAAAAACATTATACGTATAATTGAAGGTTTAAGCTGCAGAAACTGGCAGCCTCCAGAGAGAGATCAGTAATGTGTACTGCAGAAGAGTGTTTCAGCACAGCGCCTCGGTCACGGACAACCATCAATAAGGGGCCCATCAGAAGGGGATCGTAAGCAAGTCGTCCAATTTGAGCGCGCTCTGATAAATGGCTTCGTTTCTCTGCCCCCTTTCTTCTCTCCTCCTCAGGCTTTGGCTTTTCATCAAGGTTAGTTTTATTTTGACTGTAGTGACTTGTCCTGGAGGAGGGACCGTGGTTCCGAAATAAGTGTTGGCATCAAGCCCTATGGGAGCTGGTATTCCCCGCAGCTCAGCCGAGCTGCCTGTGCTGCTGTCAACTGGGGGCTGGCTTTTCCCAGTGGAAGCTTGACCGTGGTACTGGTGGTGATGTACAAGGACAGAGCGGTGACAGTGCATGGGAGGCGACGTGGGGGATTATCTCTAATTAGCTACCCCTGAGAGCCAGCGGTGCTCCTGCCTGAGCATCCTTTGCAGGTCCCTGGGCCAGGTCGTCCCTGCACGCTGGGGAGCACTGGGTCCAGGCTTCTGAGTGTGGATCAGGGTGCCGTGGGCACACAGCTCCCCTGACCCCCACAAACACCCCTTTGGAGTGTTGAAGGCTGGTAATTGGAGCTGATGTTGGTCAGGGACATCAGCTGTTTCCAGGCAGATAACCGACGTGGAATATTGTCCAGTACATTCCTTTTTAGTACAATGAAGCTTTATTTTGAAAGTGTATCATATAAACCGTATCATAGTATGCAGAGTGGAGTTAAATGTGGTCCTTCAACTGCAGACCCAAACAGCTGAGCAGACTAAGTGTACGTAGCATCTTCCTTGAAAGACGTTGTAAGTTTGGTTGGGATTACATTTCCATGCCTAGCACGTTCCTCTTTACACCTTTTGTTTGGATAAACCTTGACTTCCTCAGGCCTGTCTATACGGGGGAGGGGATGGAGGGAGTGTTGCTGTTGGTTTTTTATTTTAATATCTTGTTCTGAGGCTGCTGGAGTATTTCACGTGGTTCACTGCTTTCTTTAAATTGGAGACCTTTTGCTTTGAAGGGCTAAGGCAAATGTTAAGTACACCACAGTTTGCAGAGTGCGGTCCTCTTATCCCTTCAGAGTAAATTAATTAAAACACTTGGAAACTGATTGAAGGAGAAATCAATACTGATGACATGTGAACATACTTTTGTGAACAATCAAATACATTCTAGCGTAGTCATGTGTACACACCTAGGCATGCAGATTATCTTTTTTGAGCTCAAATGAGCTTTTGAAGAACAGAAGTTTCATAATTACTGAATTTCTCTTCCCTTCATGAACTTTCTTATGTAAGGTGTGTGTAAGTTGCCTTGTTCCTTGAGAAACTTTTCTTCAGTCGTGTAGTGAAGGACCACTGGATGGGCGCAGCCGTACCTGACCCTCAGTGCAGAGTCTCACCAGCTAGCTGCAGAGGCAGTACCTCCAGAGAGGTGGATCCGCTTACTGCATCTCCTGGACGTGTTGAGAGCTAGCACCAACTAAATCAGACGCTAACGTATCCTCTTTAGGTCTGATGGACTTAACTGGTGGTTGGTTGGGTATTTTTAACTAGGTCTCGTTCTGTAGTCAGGTGTTGAAACATTGCTTTTGAATTCTGTTGGGATAGTCGGTGAACTTGCATGCGTGAAGTCTCTGTGACATGCTCCCTCTTCTTTTTGGAGCGGAATTGAATGAGTTCTTGGGCTCTTTCCGTGCTTCTGCTAATCAGCGTTTTCAGAATGTCCGTAGTGTAGAGGACCAGGTATTTCTGTGCAACCCAATATCTTTATCTGGAAGACGCACTTAAGGAGCCAGGGGTTGAAGGAATGGACCAGAAGTGCTTGGCCCCGATAGAATTTTTTTTTTTTTTTGGTAGTTAGCCGCATTGGGATAGACAGGGTCTGAACACCCCTCTCTCTGTATGGAAGGGAATGTGCAGATCGAATGATGATGGTGGTGAATTCAGCACACGGATATCTGATTTCTTGGCAGACCTGACACCAGGAGTATCTGGACTGCTGCCTGCCCCAAGGAAAAGGGGGTCGGTGTGACCCATGCTCAGCCAGTCCTCATCCAAGCCCTGTAACGTGAGCCCCTAACCTGCAGACAGATTTACCAGCCCTGAATAATGTCTGTTGTACTGTGAGATCTTATCTCCCTAATGGCCTGCAAGGGGGTACAAATGAGGAGAAATAAATATGGCTCTTGCTTTTGCTTCCTCTGCGTTTTTTGGGACAGTTGGTTTGTTCTCGTTCTGCCTGATGTGTTCGTTAGTGCTTTTAAAGGACAGAGCTAGTTTGTTAAAATTTTAGGAACAAATGAAAATATGATTTGCTCCTACCTTTTTGTGTTCCCCCCCAATACTATTTCCCTTTTTGCTGTACAAGTAAAAAGAAAGGAGCTGTTTGTTGTGTCCTGAAGCCCAAGTAGGGTGAAACCACCGTAACAAACAGAGGAACCATCACGTAACATCCTTCAACAGAAATGAACAGGCACCAACTGGGCGAATGGTATCGAAGCAGGATTTTATCTTTAGTTTACGTCTGTACCCACAGGTCCCAATTGAATGGGGATCCCCCCGCAGCTGAGCCTGCCTGCCTAGAGGTGTCAATGCTGCAGAGGCTTTACATTTTGGTGTCTGATTCCTGACACTTTTGAGTGGGGTGGTGGCATTGCTCAATAACCAGGTGCCTATTGGAAGGCCAGAGGTCCTTGGGAGGGATGGAGGGTTCTCATCTGCCTTGAGGATAAAGAGCTTTGCCTTGCGATTTGTAAGTAATACCGCCTGCTCAAGAAACTTTCTGTCGTGTGGCTGTATCAGGGTGAAGTGATGTTTTGTGGTTCTTGCTTTTTATGTGCCAGAATTTAAGGGCAGTCTTACAAAAAATCACCAGTGCATATAAAGGCAGACCAGCACTTGGTTGTCACTGTTGGGTGCGTTATTGGCTTTGTGCAGGAAAAGGGTGTTCTGGTGGAGTGCTCTGAGCTTTCTGACTCCATGGGGCAGTTTGAATTTCAGGCATAGCTTGGCCATGGCTTGCAGGTGTGCGTGCAAGCCTGGCTGTCCCGTCAGTCTGTCCCATCCTGTCCTCTAACAGGAAGAAAAAAAGAGTACTGCAGGTAATCTTTTTTTTTTTTTTTTTTTAAAAAAAAAAAAAAAAAGAAAAAGCTGGAACTTCTAGAAAAGTGTTGAGTGAAAAGCAGTCTGGTTAAAAGATGGATGTGCTCTAATTTAGACACTAAGGAAATATATGTGGAGCTGATGGCTGGCCGGGTGCCAGTCACTGAAGGGCACCGGAGGCTGAAATGCCAGGCAGTGCTGGTAGTGCTGGCACTTCAGCCCATGACGGTTGGGTTGCATGAATTATCTCTCTTGCCTTCCAGCTAATTTTATCCTGTTGATTTTTCATGAATCATTTCCCATCTCTGTGGGTTAGAAATTAAAGTGGAAGTTTGCTAGCCAGAATAGCCACATCTGCTATTTAGAAAGTAGTGTCTGGGGTTTGCTTCCTGCCCACCCCCACGCCTTCCCTTCCCTTTCCCTTTTTACCTCTCTCACTGTTCAAATACGTGAATCACTGGTGTCGCTCACCCACGGAAATTTTTAGGCTGGCCAGCCTGTACAAGTGCAGGGGTCCTCTGGATGCGCGTGAACTCGTGGTGGGTGACGGGGCGATGCTGGTGGCGGGCGGCAGGTGGATGCTGAGTGTATGTGGCTGGGTCCCAGGTGCACGGTGAGGCTGGTGGGACCCAACCAGGGCGCCTTGAATTTCCTGGGCATGCCTTATAAAACATTAAAGGCACTCCAGTGTCTTTTCCCTCTCCCAGAGCACAGCAGAAGAGTGTGAGTGCTGCGGTGGCCCAGCCTGCTGCGTGCCCACCAAGCGCTTCCTCACTCCAGCCTTTTTGTCTGTCCACAGATGAGAGCAGAAGGTCATTTGGGCAGTAATAATATCTCTGCTTTCTGTAAAAGTATTTGCATGATGAAAAACTTAACTTTTCCAGGCCCAAACGTAACTTCCATTTGTCGATTCCCATCGAGGCTGCCATCTGGGCCAGCAGCAAGGAACGAGTAAGTTGATTATTCAAAAGTTGATCCCTGTAAGTAGGGATCCAGGGACCCACGTAAGAGTTGCGTAGCATGGGTCCTGTGGGCAAGCAAAGTTTTGCTAGCAGCTGTGCTTAGGAAAAAGCACATTCTGTTGAAACAAAGTAAGCGCAAGATAAATGAGAGGAGGTCTCTAGCTTGCTGATGTTAATTTTTAGTCAGTCTTTATGGGTCACAGCAAATCCAGGAGACTGGAAGAGCGATTGTGTTGGGACGGTTCTGAAAACCGCCAAGTGGATGGCCCAGGAAATGATAAGGTTGGATAGCATGACACCAATCCTGGGTAAATATAAAGTAATTTGTGCTTGAAACCTGGTGTTATGGAAAGTGTCTTGTACTTCTCAAACAGGTCTGATTCTGTTCTTTGAGAAGCTTACTGTTGGTTTAAAGCAACCTAGGTATATAAGGCAGTTCACTCCATGCAATTACTATCCAATGCCCAAGAATATCAATAAAATACGAGTGGCTTAGGAAGTGAAGGTAGGGATTGATGAGAGTCAGCATCCAATAAATAAACTGAAGTGCTAGTATAAACAGTGAGGAGGATGAAGGATACTCTAAGCTAAAGGACAGTATTAGCACACTAATAAATCAACTGTTTGTGGATTAACTTTAAGGTGAAAGTAGAAAATGGTTTTTCAGCATCAAAAGATCAAGGCTCTGGCACTGCCACCTTAGATGAGGGGAGCAAATCATCCAGCTATTTTAAGCTAGAGCTTGATCGTTTTACAGAAGAGTCTCTGCAACATGATACGTGGAGACTGTGTTTTCAGAGAAGTAGACGCGATGACCCTTCCCTTCAAATGAGGGGAAGGGAGAAACCAATTCTGCCTGACACTTGCTCAATGGTGCAGAAGAAAGCATGACTCGCCACTGGCAAAATGTGTAGATGAAATGGGTTTGGTGAATTGTAGCTATTGATAGGGGCAGGAGGGAGTAATGCAGTCTGTTTGGTCAATGGAGACATTGAAGCAAAGCCATGCAGACATGTGGAGAGTCATGAACCTGGAAATGTGTGTCCCAAACATGATCTGCAGAGTGGGACTCCATCCCAAGCAGTCCCGTGTGAGAATGTAGGTGTCAGAATGGGCAGGTGGCTCCAGGGGGCTTTCTGTGCCAGGTCCCAGCTGGAAAAGATGAACGTGATTTTGGACACGCAAACCGGGAGGCAATGAATCAGGGCGAGGAGGTAGTTTTAAGTCTGTAACCTTTCTATTTACTTCAGACTCAGTCTCAGATCAGCATGGCTTTCTGGTGCCAGCATCTTGAAGTAATATAGAGAAAATTGGAAGAGTTACACAGAAGGATGACGACAACTGTTGGAAAGCTGAGAAGATACTGCATGGGTACATATCCAGGGCTCTGCTATGTATGTGTTTTTATTCGGTGCTTATCAAACATCTTTCGGTAGTGCCTTAAGGAACAAGGCTTACATCTTCCACTTGGTTGTACTCTTAAATATTGGTGGAATAGCATCTTGTTTTACTACTGGGGTTTTGTGTCTGTTTTAACTTTGTAAATGTCAGTATTTATTTATGTTGAAGAAGCCAAAGGCAAAGAAGTGCAACTGGCAGTCCAGACCAAAGGTGGTGAGGTTTGTTACAGCCGTTAACCTGGGAAGCAGTTCTTTCCGTTTGCTCAAAGCAGCATCCCAACATGCCCCAGGTATTTCAGCCTTCCCCACCCAGTTGCAGAACCCTTTGAAAGAACCACTGACTGGTGCCCAGCACTAGAGAAATTCACCTATAGCCTGTCCATGGTGGGGATTAACAATCGAAATGAACTTCTGATGAAGTGTTGGCCTCTCTTCCCTTGCTAGGCTTGGATGGAGATTTTTGTCCCGTTTCTAGGCTAAAGGTGAGGGCATGTGATATACAGGGGATCAGTCAGGTTGACCTAGTTTTCCTTTCTGCCCTTAAACTGTGAATCTGAGAAACAAATAAAGCAAAAATAAGAAGTTTCCAGATTAAAAGAATTATTTTTAATGTATTTTCAAAATGCAAGTCACTTATGTATTCTCTCAGCTGCTGTAAGCAGCTGCCTTGGCTCCACGGGATGCTGGGCTGTTGCAGGGCTTTCCGTTGTCAGCACGCTGCTGTGCTGAGTCCTTACTCCACACTTAATGTAGAGAAGTTGCACCAAATAATACCCCGTTTGCAGACGCTTGCGCTGAACTACGACTCTAGCTTCCTACTCTCAGATCAACAAAGGGCAAGTGCTCCCAGCTGACCATAATACAGAATTTTGTCAAATCCTATGAAGTCAGCAGCATTTTCCACCTTCACTAGAAGCCACCATAAAACAAACCTAAGGCTAGTTCAGGGATTATTTCAGAGGTTCTTTACCTTCTTCCTCCTCTGAAACACATCTGTCATGACGTAGATATGGCAGGTTTCGACAATACGTTTTGCCAATGAACCATGTCAGAGTGACAGTGTGAGCTCGTCTCTCATCCACTTGAAATTGCAGGAGGAGTTCCAGGTTGGCAAAGGCGAATGTCCTTGTGCCCAGCTTATCTGCATCAGAGGATGGCTCCGGGAACTCGGTATCGTGGCACCTCAATGCTTTTTGTCGTGCGAGTTGCTGGTCTTGAGCAAGTCATTGAAACCACTGGGAACACTCAGCCCTCCCTGCTGTAAAACGGATTTAAGTCTTGTGGGTTTGAAGCTTGCTCTCCAGGCTTCTTCAGAAAGCTGCAGCAAAACTGGCTGTGCTTCCAGGTATCTTTCTTGTAGTCCTAACCTTCTTCTGTGTTTTCAGAATTCAAAACTCAAGAAAAAAGTTTCATACTTATCTTCTGGTGAATTAATGGCTACTGACTGCAGTGGAGTAGTTGGCAGCAATTTAAAACAGTCTTGCTCGTAGCCCATGCTGCTCAAACCCTAAATCATTCATGTCCTATAATTTTCACTAATTAAGTTTGAATTTGTGACTGCCCTAGCTTGTCTCCAGCTGTGCGGGCCGCATTCAGCCCTGCCCTGCGGCTGGCGGGAAGAGCCCTGGCTTCACACCAAGCTGGGAGGCAGGTCATCAGGTCTTGCCCTGCCACCAGCTGTCACCTTGCTGGGATGCCGCTCCGCTGCAGCGGCGGGTGGAGGGCAGCTTTGCTCAAAGAACATCATGCTTCGGGAGGGAAAGTTCAGTGACTGCTGTGGCAACTGTCAAGGCGAAAGCAATTTTTCCAGTGGAGCATGGGGTTAGTGTCTGTCTGCGGACAGCGGTCGTGGTCTGAGCAAGCTGCTTCTCCCTCTTGTTTTGTGGGATCTCTGGGTGTTTGTGCTGGCAGTGAGCGTGAGCTGCGGAGCCAGCCGGTACTTCATGAAGTAACCTGGAATGGTTGGCATGGCCGAGGACCGCGGTAAGGGAATGCACCTCGAGGAAAACAGTCAGCCTGCATCTTTCATGGCTGTTTGGGGGGAGCTTGGAGCCTTGAATGCTGTGCTTTATTTCCCCTTCTCAGCTTGTCAGTAGCCGACTGTTCTGCGTTACTCTTTCTGGTAATAATATGCAACTGTCGAGAAAGCATGTGAATTCAAGTCCATCTTTCACCATGGGCCTGCACTTTAAAACTAAAATGCAGCACAAGCTACGCAAGATCTGTCTTGAAAGCAGAGGGGATGACCTCCAGAAGGCCAGCAGTGAGAAAGTGAGTGAAGGAGCTGTGTGCTGAGGAGGGGATGGATTCCTGTACGGCTGTTTCACATGCAAGAATGTCCCAATCTGGGAAACATGCCAGTAAAATGTAAAATTAAAGCTCTGTTTTGGCGGCTGATCCACACAGATAAAAGTCTGTGGCTGTTAACTAGTAACTACAAGAGGGGCAGTGATAAAGGTGGCATACTTGAGGACAGGAATTCACAGGTTGGTTCATGCTTAACCCCACCTGGATGGTTTTTTTCCTGCATTAGAGATTAACAGCTAAGATGTTTTTGCATTTTGTACTTTCCTGAATTGTGAGTGACATGGTAAAGCCCCTGGAGATCTTAACATGCATCATGCAGAAATGTGACAGGTCCTTGCCTACTTGGTAAAGAAAAAGGGAGAGGTTATGTGGCACTGCCCGTGAACCCGGGGGTACCTCTCGGGGTTTGTAGCAGTCACGCTGGCATCCTGCGCCTGCCGAGGGGTGTTGTGCCTCATACCACAACTGCCTTTGCTGTCCAAAGGACTTGATGTTGTGTGCAAACAGCACCTGGATCTGGAGGGAGTGAAAAGTGCAGAATGTGAACTAGACTCTTGTAGTCGTGGAAAACTAAAGGGGGAAGAGAAATAGCAAGAAAGAGAAGCTAATGGGTAGTACAATTAGGAAAAAATTAAAAGCGCCTTTAAATACATCAGAAGCTAAGAGAGTCCTAAAAGTGCAGTCACCTGCTGATGCCTAGAGCTGGAGAAATGTCAAATGTTTCTTTGCGCTAGCTGGTGGAAAAGCTAGGTGATGGTACCAGGTACAGCAGCAGCGTGATGCTCTCTGTTGTAGCAGTAGCTTGGGAAGTTACAAACAGCAGCTACTATAGCGGTACATTTTTAGGTTTGCTGTTCTGGCTAAGTTGCATCCAGGAACTTTAAAGGGCTGTCTGAGCAGTGCTCTCTCGGCCATAAATGCTAATTTAAAAAAAAAAGAAAGTATACATGATGAGTTAGACTGAAAAAAATGTTGTACGTTAGTCATAAACAGGTAAGCTAATATCAAGCCTCATTTGGGCAAACAAGAATACTAGGCTACCTGCAGTCTGATCTTGGCTGCCAGTAAAATAATGTAATAGCTTATAGGCATTGGACTGGTCGTGATTTAAGGGCTTGTTAATTGTAATAGTCTATATGGATTTTTTTAAAGTAGGTCTTTTCTAACATGGTGCAGTTTTCTGATGTTGCTATAATTTTGCTTGATAAGGGTGAAAGTGTTGCTATGTCTTGCGTGTTAATGCACTGAAGTTGTGCCACGGGTCATTGGAATAAGCAACTAGAATGTTCCAATGTGTCGCATGCTATTGGAGTGGATCTAGAGGAGAGCCACAAAAATTATCAGAGGGAGGGAGCACCTCCCCTATGAGGACAGTCTGAGAGAGTTGGGGTTGTTCAGCCTGGAAAAGAGAAGGCTACAGGGAGACCTTAGAGCAGCCTTCCGGTAGTTAAAGGGGGATTGTAAGAAGGGTGGGGACAGACTTTAGTAGGGCCTGTTGGCATAGGACAAGGGCTAATGGCTTTAAGCTAAAAGAGGGTAGATATAGACTAGATACAAGGAAAAAATTCTTTACACTGAGGGTGGTGAAACACTGGCACAGGTTTACCAGAGAGGTGGGAGATGCTCCATCCCTGGAAACACTCAAGGTCAGGTTGGACGGGGCTCTGGGCAACCCGATCAAGTGGAAGGTGTCCCTGCTCACTGCCGGGGTTGGGCTAGCTGGCCTCCCTGGTCCCTGCCAGCCCAAACTGTGCTGTGAGTCTATGAATAAGCAAAAGCCTGACTAGATGAAAGGTCGTGGTGTGACAACAAAAGGAGAGCCGTTACTGATAGTGTATTTCTAGTAGTGTCAACTGGGAGTTGTTCTTTTTTGGCTTGATGCTGATCAAGAGGTGGGTGTCTGTCTCCTAAGTAACGAGTGATAGGATGAGAGGAAATGACCTCAAGTTGCGCAAGGGGAGGTTTAGAGTGGATATTATGAAAAATTTATTCACCGAAAGGGTTATCGAGTATTGGAACAGGCTGCCCAGGGCAGTGGCTGGGTCACCATCCCGGGAGGCATTCAAAAGATGTGTAGAGGTGGTACTTAGAGATGTGGTTTAGTGGTAAGCTTGGCAGTGTTAGGGGTATGGTTGGACTCAGTCATTTTAAAGGTCTTTTCCAGCCTAAATGATTCTAGGTTGCTATGATTCCAAGTTTTATTGGTGTCCTGGAAGAAAGCACAAAGTTAATTTGGATTATGTTTGTGGGCAACACAAAGTCCAGGCAAATTGTAAGCAATGAAAAGAAGCAAGTTGGTGCTGGAGTTGTGATCGCATGTGTGCAGGGCGAGACAACAAGGAGTTGTGTGAATGTCTTAAAAGCAGGCACCTAGTTGCAGAGCAAGTAGGAGCACAGCCATTCACCCAACACAAAACCCTGCCTGGGCACGGTGGCCGGAAAGGAAATGCAGTACTTGGACGCAAAAGCAGCAATCCAGAGCAGGGGCAGGGCGGGTGTTATCTTGGTGCAAGGTGCTGCTCCCGTCCGCGCAGGAGTGCTGCAGCCGGTGCTGCGCAGGAATGTTGCTGATAAGTTGGAGGGAGCTCAGGGAGGAGTGTGAGAGGGGAGGGCTGGAAAATGTACCATGCAGTAAGATGAGGAGCTCCGTGTGTAAAATAAGCACTAGATTATTTTTTTTTTTGTCTTGTTGGAGGTACACTGCAGTTTAACCCGGAGCGCGTTGAAGGAAGCATGGTGGCCTGCCTTGCGCCGGAGGTCAGACTGAGCTGTCTTGCTCTGTAGCAGAGGAAGAGTGGGAGAGGAAAAGCCATTGTCTCTCTTCAGAGGCAGATGTCTGCATCTCTTCCTACTGAAGCCTTGGGAGTTGCGGCTGTTTAAACTCCAGGTGCCCTGCACGCCCGGCTTCCCAGACGGGTGGGATTTTTGACTGAGAGCATCTGCCCCACAGTCAGCATCCGCCTCTCAGCAGCGCAGGCCCCACAGCTCTGGCACAGCACCCATCTCCTCTTGTTTCTTGACAATTTCCCTCCTCCCCCAGCTGCTGTTTTTTCCCTCCTGAGCTGCTTTACTGCAGAATTTTCAGGAAAGACCTTTCCTTCTCCTCCGGGAAGGGCAGGTGGCCCCTGCTGCAGCACTGGCTGGTGCATGGGGACAGGGCTGGAGAGCTTTCCTCTCGCTCTGGAGAGCACAGACCGTGGGCGCAGACTAACAAAATAATGACCTCTCCTTGCCCTTAATATTGCTTTCCTTCTGAATGGCTGTGGTAATTCAGAAAGAAAAGGTGTCTTGTTTTGGGCGTCTTGTAGAGATTTAAAATTGTGTGTGTTTTCGTGTAACTAGTTGTACTTAACGCTGCGATGTTGCTTTCAGAGCACTATGTGAATATTAACTAGTGCTTCCTTGATACAGGCCCAATAAACGTCTTTCAGGCTGCACGCTGGCATGTGAAAAGTTGGGCTGGAAAAATTAATCATTTGTCCCCTGGCATAAATAGGAGCCACAGAGGCTGGGAGTAGCATTCCTTCTGACCGTAAACAAGGCAAAAACACAGATCAGATTTCCTGTACAAGTACGTGTGGAATAAGAAAATTCCTGTTTTCAGGGGTTTGTAGCCTCAGAACATGAATTTTGGGATGCCCAGAGCCGAGTTGCAATGGGGATGGGCTCTTCCATCGGTTCCCCGATGGGAGGTGTCTGGTGGGCTGCTGAGACGTCTCTGTTGGGCGCTGTGAGTACGCAGCATAACAGAGAAGACACAGAAAGGGGAGGTCACAGAGGACTTTGGGGGGAGCAGCTGTGAAGTCTGGTACAGTGCCTGAGAGCAACCAGTGTATGTGCCTTGGAGGAAGCCTTGAGATGAACGCAGTGAAGAGACGAGCGGCGCTCAGCTTTATTCTTTGTCTCAAGCTGGGATGCTCTGAAGCTTAGCGGCCCTTCCAGAAATCTTAGTTAAACCAATTCCAAATTATCGTCAATCGCCGTATCAATATTTTCTTTTCAGCACCGTCCCAGGACAGGGGAAGGAGGGAAGTGTTGTTGTTTTGGAGCTTGCTGTCTTTAGGCATCAGTAAGTGGTCCCTGGCTCTCGCACTGAGCTGAGGGAGAAGCGTTTTCCCTACAGCAGCCTGTGTGCCAGAAGGATGGTGGTAGCTCAGCTCTGGTCATTGCAAGGGACAGGAAGATTGACAGCATAACTTGTGCAATTCTGGTGGGAGTCCTGCAGGGCACTGTAGGCACTTACCCATTTGTCAGAGGTGTCTGGAGCACGTGGAAAGCTCCGTCTGCAGGGGTGTAATACATCATGCTCTGCTCCCAGATGGAGAGTGGTGCATGTTATATTTGTAGATGGGTCCTGGTTCATACCACCACCCGCGTTGCTCTTTCTTGGTGTTCTGTCCCCAAAGACCTGCTCTGAGGTACTGGTGCTCTGCGTGTCTGTAAAACATCCCGCCCATCAGTCTTAAATTCCGTCCACCATGTTTTCTGTGGGTGCTGTGGAGCATACTTCAGATTCCCTGTGCCTCCGGTTGCTCCGTGGTGTCCCACGCTCTTCACCTGGCCTGTGACTGACACACCCTTTCCTCTTCGTTGTGGGAAGGGGCTTCCACCTACGTGTGTGTGAAGGTGCCCCAGTGCGCGATGGCAGCCCTTGGTGCCCGCAGGGAACCAGCTCTGCTGACTGCTTCCTGGCCTAGGGGAGGAGGGCTGTGGTTCCTGGGGGAGGGAGGTTGTGATCTCCTGGCCGCTCATTTTTTTTTCTCTTCTTTCATTCTTTTTCAGAACATGAGTGAAAACTTGAAGGACTGTTTGATCCAGACCCAGACTTCCTTAGGGGAGATGGTGATGATAAAAACAGAGGCCTGCTCTCCGCGCCGGGACCAAGAGTATGGACAGCCTTGGTACGCAGCTGAGCTGTGGTCTGAGTACTCTAACCCCCTTCTCTCCACCTCCCCCCCGCAGCTTAAAGTTGAATTTGAGGGACATACTTGAACTCCTCAAAGTTATTAAAACCGTCGCTTGTGAGGACTGCCTGGAGGTGGGTCCCCTGCTCATGTGCTAGGCACATGTCTGCTATGTGTGCTGTTTGGTACCAAGCCTTGCAGGGCTGGCATACACTGAGGGCAGTGCCTTGCTTTTGAACAGCACGTTTTCCAGGCTGTAGCAGAGCAGTGCTGCCTCTCTTGCTGGTGGGAGCCCCTTCTGCCTGGTGGGGGACGTGCCGGGTGTGTGCCACACACGGAGGTGCTCTAGCTGAAGCCACTACCTGCTGTAGGCTTTAGTCTTACGCCATCTCAGGTACCAGCTTTTGGTAGGTTGGATGGCAAGTTGTGAATCATTTCTCTGCTGCAGGCATGGGGACAAATAGACTGCAGTCCCACTCTCGGTAGGTTAATGTCATCTTTCTGTTGCTTCCTCCCCAGCTCTGGAAGGCCTGACCTGCAGTCCATGGAGGTGGAGCCCAAGAAACTGAAAGGGAAACGGGATTTGATTCTGACCAAGAGCTTTCAGCAAGTGGATTTCTGGTGTAAGTGTCTTGTGAGTCAGGGAAGAGCAATGCCACTGCTTGTACAGGCTTGGGTGTTTCCTAGTCAGCGCCCTGCCAGTTTGGGGCAGGCAGCAGGGAAGAAAAAAGCCAAGGACAAATTTGCGTGCTCCTCTGACTGGCACATTTGATGGGGAAGCTGTCTCACAAAAGCAGCTTGTCCATTGTGGGGCTATGCAGCAGTAGGGAGGTAGTGGAAAGTGTGCTGGAAACATGAAAATGCACATGGGAAAACAGAAAACCCCAAGAGTCTGCAAAACCCAGAGGCTTGAATTCAGAAGCTGCAAAGGGAGCATTGCACAGGCAACGATTCTTTCCTGCCATATTCTGGGAAAGAAAACTGGTGCCGGTTATGTTGTCATGCCTACAAAATATCAAGTTGTAGGCCTGAGTACCTATCAGGCCACAGGGTAAGTGCATGGCGATGCTGTCTCTCTCCCAAAAACAGAACGAAGTCACTATGATGAGGGTATTTGTTTCCAGGGATGTTTGTTTTAGTTTAGCATGGAGTTTGGGTTTTGGGGAAGGGGCTCAGCTGGGCTGGGGGAAGGACGGGGAGTTGGGGTGTGCTGGCCTGAGTGCTGTGCATCCTACGAGCTACGTGAACCTGTGTGGGCATCACGTTTGCCCAACCTAACCACTGCTCCCCTTGCACCCGCAGTCTGTGAGTCCTGCCAGGAGTACTTTGTGGATGAGTGCCCAAACCATGGGCCCCCAGTCTTCGTGTCTGACACCCCAGTGCCTGTTGGCATCCCTGACCGGGCAGCGCTGACCATCCCGCCTGGAATGGAGGTGGTGAAAGAGCCCAACGGGGAGAACGACGTGCGGTGTATGAACGAGGTGATCCCCAAAGGTCACATCTTTGGGCCGTACGAGGGGCAGATCTCTAGCCAGGACAAGTCCGCAGGATTCTTCTCGTGGCTGGTGAGTGATGTGTCTCCCCAGTGCAGTGACAGCCCAGCCATGCAGCTCAGAGCTGGGGGACTCGTGGGAGCCAGACCTTAGCCATCTTAACCCTTCTCTGGAGATCTCCTGACCCACATAAGCAATAGGCGAACATTGACCTGCTATAATTATTACCATCTTAAGGGTATAGATACATAAAAGGAGACCAAGTGCCGTGGCACCCGAGTTCAGTTCATAGCTGTAGGAAGCAGAACTTGTTTCTCCTTTCCCCCTTGCCATGTTCTTCCATCCGCACTCAACCTCTAGGGCTCCTCCAGTACCTTTTTCTGCTCTCATCATTTTGAGAACAGAGGAAGGATTGTACCTGGAGACTGCAGAGCTCTCTTATGGGCCTGCAGCCCTCCCTCCCAGCCCACTTGAGCAGAGCAGGTGGCCCCAGAGGCCAGGAAGAAGGAGATCCAGTCCATCAGGAACTGATCTACATGCAGACTCCCACCAAACCCCGTATTTTTTCTGCTAGTACTACAGGCCTTGGGTTAGCCTATGAGACAGAGATGTCACTAGATTGACAGATATTAATTATTATGAGATGTGGGATGTGAGTTATAGGTGGGGAAGAAAATTGAGAGCTGCTGATATGAAATGCTGCTCACACTTTCCTGTCTGTAAAATAAATGTATGTCTCAGCCCTGTCCTGAAAGAGAAGTTAATCTTTTATATCAAGAGAAGTTAATCTTTTATATCTCGGGACTGTTAACTATTTTGTGAGCTCTGTGTTACGGATATTTGTACATAGGAAAGTGCCTCTTAGTCAGTCCAGAGTAGCCTGCAAACACGTATCCAGGGCAGCAGCCCGTGGTACTAGCAGAGCTGAAATTCGTGGCATAGAGTTTCATGTCCTGACTTAAGGCTGGAACTGAAGCAGAGATTTGAGAGTCATAGACCTTCTCCTGTCTGGACTAGCTAGTTGACATGCTGCATCTGTTCTCTTGTTCCGCAGATCGTTGATAAGAACAACCGCTACAAATCCATCGATGGGACAGATGAAACCAAAGCAAACTGGATGAGGTGAGTCCAGTTCTCTTCTGCCTTCTTTTTGGGGGTTCTGTCTTCCAGAGAGAGGCCATCAAACACTCCTTGTTGTTTAGTGTGACAGAAAACCAAACCAAAACGCTACAACCCCTTCTGTAAAGGGTGTGTTTGTGCTCTTTCAGTATTTATTGTGGTGAGAATCCTTTGGAGACAGATTCAGTGAAAGAGACTTAAAACAAGGAAGTGTGTATGGAGGATGGCTTTTTTCTGGAATGAGGACAAATGGTAAAGATGATCCTATTTATCCTCTCCTACAAACGTTGACAGGTCTCACTCCATTGTTTTTATTTTTTGTTTACTTTATGTTCAAATATTTGCAAAATGCTTTGCATTATCCCCAAGGTAACACTTTATTCTGTTTGGGGGTTTTTGTTGTCCTTTCTCATTTGACAGACATTGGAAGAGGTGGGGTTTTTTTTTGTTTTCTTTCCGGGCTTCACTTGAAACAATTGTCTGTGGTGGCTGTCATTGGTAGTGTCAGGCTTTACTGTGTTAGGAGAAACATGGAGCGAGTTGCTGCAGCTCTGAATGAAGAAATCATGAGTGTGCTTGCGCTCCCTCTGCTGGCCCCGGGACTCAGCAGAGCAGAACCCAAATATCAGTCAGTACTGAACAAGGAGCGGGGCTGGCTCTGGTTTGTTAACCGCAGCAGTGAGGGAACATGTTTAACCATCATGCAGTGCTTCAGGTGTTGGCATATATCTGCAAAATGTAGGTCACTCTTGCAGCCTCATACGAGAGTAAAGCAGCTTGTGAATTAACTGGTTTGTTGGCCTGGATGCCTAGGATTTTCAGTTGTCACTCGATAAGGGAAGAGAGAGCGTGAAGTACCGGTCGATGCAAGACTGACCTAGCTGGTCAAAGCTGGTTGCACCACTTTTGCTCCATTTGAGTTTTCACATGGGTAGCAGCTGTTCTGACACTTCCATTCATAAAGTTCAGCAAAGGATCTAGTTTTTCTGTAACAATTCCAACTGTTAGACTTGTTCACTACTGGATGAGAATAAATGCCAGACCTGGGCTGAGGCTGGAGTTGTCACTCCAAAAAGAAGCAGGGCTACAGTGGACAGATAGGTAGAGAGACACGTGTATCTTGAAGTAAAGAATGCAAATTTCAAAAATCAGAGTGAGATTTTTCTGCTTGGATCTGGATCTTTATGTGATCTGGATAATAGTGCAACTGGGGGAAAACACAGTCTTGGAAAGCAAAAATCTTATGACGAGCTCTTCTTCCTAGTGCTGTGAACATAAGCTTGATGTCTGCATTTAAATGGGCACTACTCGTGGTCCCAGCACCAAAGAGCAGAAGGTTCTTGCCTAAACTGGTATTTGCCATAGTTAAGTCTGGAGATGAGTGTGGTCTTGGCCATTCTGTACAGCCTTGAAAGGCTATGGTTTTGTGGAGAGGGGATGTTTGCAGCTCTTCTGAGGAAGGGAGTATCCAAGGACTTGTGCAGGATATACCAATCTTACTGATCTTTCTGGTTTTACTCTTGAAAATTGCTTCTAATAGCAGTTACTACATAGTCTGACTGACAGTTCAAGTGGAGATAGTCGTCCTCAGAAAGCTTTGGTTTTGTTTGTGAGCAGCTTTCAAACAGAGGTGCACTTGGTATCCTGTGCAGGGACATCACTGGTCACGGAGATTACCCGCAGAAGCCGTACTTCCCGGACGCTGTAGACAGCGCTCTTTTTGTTTTTCAGATGGTGCTCTTTGCCATCACTCACAGATGGAGTGCTTTGCAAAGCAGATCTACTCACCTTCTGGGTAGGTGGCTATGGCATGGGGAGGGCAGCTTGGGCTGACTCCTCTCTCTTCTTGTAGATCTGGCTATTGTTTTTTGTTGTTTGACTACAGCATCTGAGTCCATTTTCATGTTCCCGCTGAGGACAATGTGTACATGGCAGCACTTGCTGGTCTAATTTCAGGTGGCTGTTGACCCAGGACAGTGGATGACAGGGAGGAAGGAGTATGAAGCGTGGCAGATGGCATGGTGATGGTGATCCTCCTGCCCTTTCCCTCTTCAGTCAGTCAGTTGAGACAAACTCCTGACGCTGGGAGCATATTCTCCTAAGCTGGCTGCTGGCACAAGAATAATCATCACCCTTCATCTCTGTCCAGAGTAAAATGCTGTTGTTTCCAATACTTAATGGAACTCCGTGGCTTTGACCTGCAGGGATGTGTGCAAACCACCTCCTCTGCTTTTATTCTTCTGGGGGCTCAGGGTGACCAATTGCCACGGATCACTGCAGACCTCGAGGGAAATTGGTGCTTTCTCAGACACAAACTATAAACTGATGCTTCTGAAGGATTGCACAGAACCAGCCATTGTTTCTGGTTACTTCGGGGTAATTTATTTTATTCAGTTGTTGGCGACCTTCTAAAAAAAATAATTAATCTGACCAAAAAGTGAAAGTTAACTCAAAGTCCAGGAAACATCTCTCTGTGTGTGTATCACTTGGCCCAGACTGAGATGCAGGATAGGAAGTACCAGCAAATTGGTGGTGCCTAACCAAATTGTTGGAGTTAAGTGCCTCATGTACGGGGTTTCCAGGCTAGTTTTGGCATTTATAGTCTGTATCCCGTCTTACATGTGAGTCCCCGAGTTCTCAGGCTTTTGGCTGACCTTCGTACAATAATAGAGCTTGGAGGGAAGCTCTGGTCAGGTGCTCCCCACAGCCTGCTCAAAGCAAGACCAACTTAGATCAGTACATCTTTTAAGTACTGAGCTGCTGTTTCGACTCCACAGGACCTTTTAAAAATAAAAAGTCAGAGTTACCATGTCTGCCCGTGTGTTCAGGCAGAGTAAAAGCCACCAGCTTATACACAAGTCATTTTGTTGAACTTAATAAACTAGTCTCTGTTACCTTGCAGCAAGTGGAGCAGAGGGATCCTGCAAAAAAGATTTCCCCAGGGTTCTGAAGTGGTTATATGCTTGCTTCTTAGAGGCCAGCAAAAGTGAAGTCAGTTGATATCTTCGTGAGTTGATCACGAAGTGCCCACTGTTCACATAGTTTACAACATTGCATGTGTTTTTTAAAGAAATGGCTGTATAGTCTTGCACTTTCAGATTGACCGGGGCTGAGGTGTGAATTGGCAGCCCCACAGCTGGGGCTTTTCTGGTGCTTGCTGAAACCCATACAGCATCCTCAGAGAGGTACTTCCAAATAGCCGTGGCTGTTCATAGGGACGTCTTGCATGCTAGAGGAAATGCATGAGGGGAAAAAAAAAAATATCTCTCTGACAGTAATACTGTGTGCATTTTTATAAGGAGGAGGTTAATGTGCCTGCTGGGAACCTCACGTTAATTTAGTTCATGATTAAAACTGGCCAGAACTCATTACTCTGTGTGGTGAGTTTGCAGTTGGAATACTTAAGTTACCTTAAGTAGTTTTGACCCAACCCATGCTGGAGCAAATTAGGGGAAGCCCTGAAATCTGAGTATCCAGGTCTGCCACAGGTTGTCCTAAATACACTTGATGGGAAACCCTGTCTGGGAAGAGCAAAAATGGGCAGTAATTCCCCATCGGTGCAGCTCTGCTAGCAGCCATGAGCTCAGTAGAGTAGAGGGGGCACACGTTTCCTGACCCCACCAGTGGCTCTGAGCAGCTCCCGAGAGACTTCTGTTCTGCAAGCTCACCTCCACCCAGGGCGCTTCGCAGAATACCGTTACTCCTTCTCACCAGCGCAGCTTGTCAGGGGATGTTTCCACCGCATGGAGGCGCTGATGGCACTGTGTCATCGTGGGTACCTGCGGGGAATATACACGAAGCTCAGTTTTACTGAACTTGATAAAAATCAAAACATAAATGTTCCCTTGCTCCATGTTGAATGTGGCATTTTTCCTCCTTCTAGTCTTCAGCTGGGAAAACTCCTTTTTCCTTTTAAGTTTGGTTGTTGGGTTTTGTTTTTTTTTTTTTCCTTGACAACAGTGTAGCAAGTGCTTTGCTGGCTCTCCACCGTTTTGTTACCATCTTCCCTAAACACTCCTTCTGTCCCTCCATAAATGAAGATTCACCAAAACAGTATCTCAAGGATGTATTTATGTTTGTCCCAGTGAAATGCATCTATGCACTTAGCTCCCAGCTCGCCCTGTATGTGACCTGGATTTGAGCAGCATTTCCTCCTGCTTTTCCAGCTTTAACCAAGGTTAACAGCTCCTGACGCTTACCCCGATGGAGGGCAGCAGTGTCAGGGAGAGTCACCACACTGCAGCGTAACAGCACTAAGGAGAAATTGGGGTGACGTCCGACAAGGGTCACTCTGCCTTTCCGTAGGTTTATCTTAGTCAGCAGCCCACGAGCACCTTTCATACAAACGCATCCCAAGCTACCTCTCTTCTGCTGGGCCACGGCAGTGCTGCAAGGCACCCACCTCTGAGGAGGTGCTAGCAGGGCCATCGCAAACGTGGGACAAGCGGGGAAGCTGCTGAGCCCTTTGCTTATACCAACTTTTCAGAAAGTAACTTGGGGTAGCTAAAGTCTGCCTGCGAGAGATAGGACAAGCAGCCAAGATTTTAGGATTAAATATAATTTTTTGAAAGAAGGGTCTGAGCTATCCTGGCCAGAGTTTATTACCCTAGCATTGCAAAGTAGGTCCCAAATTAGATGAAATCAAAGATGCTGTTACTAGTAGATATCTAGATAAGCAGAAGGAGAACAAATGTATTGGGAAGCCAATAGATTTTCCCTCCTGTGGTGTTACTTCAGAGTTACAGTTAACCGTTAAGATGTCTTATTCTTGTATGTTACATCTTAATATCTTTTTGAACATTAATGTTCTAGGTTTGTAGTGACAGCTTTTTTGAAGTGATTTATATTAACGCTGAAGTCCTCTGCCTCAGATGAGTGTTGCTTTCTCCACCGTAACTCCATACTGAGGTAGATTTCTATCTGAGAACTTCCTTTTAAAGTATTAAGAACTGTATGACATGAACATCAAAAAGGTTGACCTCTTTCAAAAACGTCTCCAACATCCCTGCTTTAAGTTGTTTGAAGACATGTAAAAGCAGTCTTTTCATACGTCTAGTGCTAGAGTAACCCTTTTGGCATTTTGCTTCCCTCTGCTATAATTCAAATCAAAGCATACACTAAGTTTTCCCAACAGCTCTGCTTCTCTGTGAACTACTGATCTCTTCAGTGCTGTTCTGTGTGCTTATACACAGGGGTTCATTGCCCAGGCTGCAGATTTTTCCCATGTCTGCAATGCCACCTTGTTTATGTGCAGACCTGTTTTTTTTTCACGCGGTCTGTTTTCTCCCTATTGAACAGCTCTGCCTCCTCCTTTTTTTTTTTTTTTTTTTAATCCAAATTAAAAGCCATATTTAGGACTAAATGTTTTGTTTATTTTTAAAGTTTTCTTTGACTGTGGCTGGAAAACTTACCCCCCCACACACACACACACTGGACAAAACTGCCTGTTCTCAGGATGGCTGCCTCTTCTTCTCAATGGGCCGAGGCCACGAGCACCCGAAACTGGGCACAGGCTCCTGTCAACGGCAGTGACAGCAAAGCCTAGCCAGGAAAAGCAAGTGGGTGGTCTCATTCCTTTGGAGAACAATAGGAAACAGCAACCATTTCTGGTTAAAACGAGGGCTTGTTGTGAAGCACATGCTGGATGTGCAGTACCCTGCTGCTGAAGAAAAGACTTTTCCTTAGGAAAAGCAAGTTGCAGACCTTGCCTGTGAGTCTACTTGGAATTTCTTTTCCCTGAAAAAAATCCAGTTTGGTGTAGCCTCTGCATGACATCCTGCAAGTTTTAACAAAAGGGGTGGTGTAAAAAGTTTCCGTGCCAGGCAGGTTTCAGGCCTCTCAGTTTCCTGCAGAACTCATTTTCGAGCCATATGTCATCTTCGAAGCTGATTTGTCAATTTGATTGTGAGTTCTTGTGCTTTTTTCTGCGCACAAACTGCGGCAAGTGATGGGAAGCTGTATTAAAATTCTCGTACGTAAGTCAGGGCATCAGACAAAATGTTAAGTTTTCATTTTAACTGTTAAGCTCAGAAGGCTCCTTCAAAGTAGCGTTGCTTGGTGTTTTTTCCCCTTAAGCTTGCAAACTGTCTCTTAAAAACAAAACGTCTGCCTTTTCCTGGTGCGACTGAGGAAAACGGAGAGGTTGTGGGTGGGGGGAGCTGGATCCCACCAAACTCCTCTGCTCCAGTGCTGCACTGGCCAGATGGTTGGATGCAGGGGTATGCTTTGCGCTGATTTCCTTTTACCCAATTGTGCTTTGTGGGATGTTCAACCCAAGGAACATGGCTGAGCGAAAGAGGAAGCCCAAGTTTTCCAAGGAAGAACTGGACATTCTGGTCACCGAGGTGACCCGAAATGAAGCCATGCTGTTTGGGAGGGAGACAATGCGTCTGTCCCATGCTGACAGGGACAAAATCTGGGAAGGCATAGCCAGGCAGATCACATCAGTCAGCCAGGTTCCCAGGTCTGTAAAAGACATTAAACACAGATGGGACGACATGAAAAGAAGGACCAAGGACAAACTGGCACTCATGCAGAGGTCCCTCTCCAGCCCCGGCAGCACGGGGCGGCCCTCGGCCATTGTCCTGACTGCCCACGAGAGAGCCATCGAGTCGACGCTGCATTCGTCACGCCAGATGCACAGCTTCCAGAGAGCGGATCTGGACGTGGTTGACAGCCAGTCAACAAGCTGTAAGTATCACTGCCTTAACACCTCTTTGTCTTATGCTTGCATATCTGGGTTTGACACCAGAAGAGCACTGTGTGTTCGGTGAGATGCTGGGTTGCCTGTCAAGCCAGGTCCTCCTGCCATGTTTGGTTTCAAGACAGCCTGCTCTGGTGATCCTGGGGTGTTGAGATGGATTGAGGGAAAGCTGTTTCCAAGTTAAAATCATCTTCTTTATCTGTTTATCTACTCCTTTTCCATACTGTCTTATAAGGATAGACATTGTTGGGATTCCACCTTCTTAATGGGTCCTAAGTCTGAACTAATCCTACAAGCAAGGGCACTTCTGTAGTTGAAGCGTAACTACCTCCAGCCTGTGAAAAAGTGTAAAGGATTAGGAGTTCTTCATCTTGCATGCACCCCAATAAAACATTAGTGCTGTCAAACTGAGAACTATGTGCCAGTCACTAATGGATCACTGCATGGGAATCATCTTCCAAGAGGGCTCCTGGGGAGGGCTCAGGGATGGCTGGTGTTTATGCTCTGAGGTCAGGCCAGTAACAATTTCTCACTAGTTCAGCACAAGTGGTATGAAAAAGGTAGATGATAATGACTCCTTTCTTTGCTGTTCCTTAAGAAACTACTGGCCCTGCTTTCTAAGTTAGTCTTCTTCCACTACAACTCTCAAGACACCTTCCAGTGCTGAACCACAAGCTGCTTTTTGCACGTTCTTTCCCCAGTGGCATACATACAGTTTTCTTGTGCAGCAGGTGTAGCTGCTCAGTCTGTGAGCTTTTAGGGATACAAAGGAGAGAAAAAGGGGATACCTGCTTGTAAAGTGAGCCAGCTAGCACTGTCCTACTGCATTAGATCTTATCTTATACCTGAAGTAATGTTGTTAGTGGGAAAGCAAAGACAAAAATCTTCAAGAACTGACAAAATGGGACTTTGTCATTCTTTGCATCTTGTCTTGGAAGCGAGTTGCGCTTTTTCAGAGGTGAAATGAATACAGTTTGTGCAAGGAGATAGTGGGCAGCTGCAAATTGAAATATCGTCTCTTCTTACCCTTGAAGTGCCTGTACCCGTGAACTGGCACATCACTAGCTATTATCAGACTAATGAGAACTTTCCCATGGTGTTTTGCTTTGATTTTGGTTTTGCATAAAGTATATTTGCCCAACTAATATAGGGTCCTGTTGCTGCTATGCCTGACTGCCTGGTTACCTTAGTGACGCCCAGCCACATAGTGGCCTTGCAGTACAGACGTTGTGAGCAGCAAATAGCACATCTGTGCTTTTTTCAGGGCAGAGGATGTAAGAAATGACATGGGGGAAGGGTTTTGGCATAAGGAACTGAATGTGTCAGGGTGTTCTGAGACTGGGCCAAAGGCCAAGAGCCGTTGTCCCTTCAAAACGTTGGAGTACTCAAGCTACTTATGGTTTTGGGGAAGGGGAGTCATTACTATTGTCTGAGATGGATTTACATTCGAGCAATGAACTATGTGGTGTACAGGATACAATGGCAGCTTGGATTCCTTCTCTGCTGACTGGGTTCGCTTGCTCTTCAGGCCTCTTATGGCTAAGCTTGTCACCCAGATGCTAACGTTGCAGCACGTGCATGTTGAGTTACGCATCAGGAGCTACAGGCTTGTCTCAGCTGGCAGACTGGAGGGAGGGGAAAGCCCTTTTCCCACGTGCTTTGAGATACCGTGAAACAGAAATTAGAGTTGTGAGGGATTTCACATTAATAATTCATGCTGCTTCTTCTGTTTAAGCTGACGAAGATGAAGAGATGCCAGGCACTTCTCGGGAACACCGCTTCTCATCGCTGCAGAGGGCTGGTGTAGGAGTCAACCAGCTCTCCGGGCCCTCCTTCCTCTGCACTTCTTCCTCATCAGAGCACTCGGAAGCTACCAGCCAAAGGCAGGAACTTCACCGTCCATCCCCACGCGTCACCTCGTCCTGCAGACCCTCGCACTCCCGCACGAGGAGCCCACCCCTCTCCAGCTTCGATCGCCAGCTTCTCCATTCCCACACACAGCAAACAGACCTGTTCAGGCAGTTCTGCCAGGAGCTGGTGGCTATACACAGGGACATGGCAAACAACATGCATGTCATCGGTCAGAGGATGGCTGACCTCACCAGCCAGCTTGGCCAGATGTGCCAGACCCTATCAGAAATCCGGGATGGGGTCCAGGCTTTCCATAGGATGCAGGATCCTAGTGTCATGCAAGGGTCTCTTCTGCAAGCAGCTTGCTCAAAGCAGCCCCATGAGCCCAGTGCAGAGTCTAACCAAAACCCGCCAAAACAGACTCCTCCTGCACGGACTACCAGGTCACGAAAGAGAAAACACCATTTTTAGTCAGCTTCATACGAAATAAAGAAGGATGCCCCTTCCTGAGCTGCTGCATGCTCACATGGCCACTCCATGTGTATCAGTTACTCTGTGGGGAAGGTCAGTGGCCGCCCCAACCCCTCCATCTGCCTGCTAGCTAACAGAGCAGCATGAATTATGGCAGCTGAATAGTAGGGCTGGCTCTCTGCAATGGCAAAGACAAATCTCCAATCTTACTGAGCTTGGGATGTAGGACATGTTGCTGTTCATAGAGATTAGGAGTTTCACTGGCTTCCCCATGCTTTGAACGGTCTCTAAGCTAAGAGATGCAATAGGAATCATTATCTTGATCTCTTCTCGTGCCTGTGAAACATTATTTACCGAGACAGTTTTACTACAGAGCTCCCTTTGCAGTCAACCCACAAGTTTACCCTACTACTGCCTTCCCATCATCTTCCAGCAAATCAGTATATGCACTGTGCAGAGATATATCCCTACAGCTCTAAAGACTCTTACTGCTCGTTGTTTTTGTCTTGTCTTTAGCAATAATGGGCAATCCAGGGCTTACTGTGATTTACCCACAAGTTTGGGTAGGGGAGTATAAAAGGAGAGTTTGTGCAGGGAAGGGAAGAAAGCACGATGCTGAGGACAGGAGGACAGATCTGAGCACTGTGTGGTTTTTAGACTGCTGAGAAGAGCTGCTATGGCATGTGCCTCGGTCCTGCAGGACCACATGCACTTAAATCAAAGAGCTTAATCTTAGTCTGCTCCAGTCTGAAATCCCTACCTACCCTTCCCAATTACTGTTAATATACAATTATTTCATAATATGAAAACATTTGAAGAGAATTGTATTATTTTCTTGCATGTTCTAATCTTCAGTTTTGAGCCACCTCAACCTCTTCAAAATAGGAGAGGCTGCACAGAAACAAGGGAAGGTGTAGGGCCTGCTGCTGACCTTGGGAACAGTTGGATTTTTTATCACAGGAATTTGGGCACCTTCAGTACGGAGTTACTCAGTGTTATCGAGGGTGAGATCTGTACTGTGTTCTCCTGTCGTGAAGTGTTTACAAGCTAAATTCACAGCTCTATAGGTTAAAATTTTAGATGTGTTGGTTTTGTACTGCTTTCTTTCCCCATACAGACACAAGAATGAACTGTGTTACAACAATTGAATTGCTTTAGCACTGCATGAATTTCCCATGTACGACCCCAATTCTGAAACTAGGCTTTAGTAATGTCACCTCAGGTGGTGGTAACATACATGGCAGCTTTTTTACATGTCTGTCTTCTCCTTGATTTGCACATCTGTACCTGCCATGTGGTGCCCATCCCTGGAAAAGTCTGGACTATTATCACAATGTGCTTCAACAGGGAAAAGGGCCAAGGTGTTATCCACGCACAAGCTGGCATGCTGCTGCTCTCCGGGCTGTCCTGTTGTCTGTGGAGGTGGGTTGCAGGAAACTGTTCACGTTAATACAAATGTGCATTGTTATTCAGTGTCTGACCTACAGACTTGGCCGAGAAGTTGTATAAACTTCATCAGGAATTGAGCGTAGGCAGCGCAGTGTAGCAGAAGGATGGCTTGTGGTCTTGAAGGATCTTCTTTAACCTGTCTGGCCTGTCCTTTGAAACTGCAGTGCACTAGCTTCTCTTCTGGAAAGCTCACTGTATGTCTGCTGTGTCGGGCATTCCTCATGTGCTTTTCCTTTCTTCTTTTTAATTGTTCTGTTAATTCTGATTCAAGTAATTTATTTGTAGTCATGCGGTAAAAGGCCCTTGCTCAAGGAAGTAGAGGTCTGGCAAGGAGAAAAACCTCCTTTCTTCTGAGGAACGACCCACGCTGGTTTAACACAGAGGATGTTCCTTGTACTGCTGCTGCCAGACCAGGGCAGTACTCGCTCACCTTCCTTTGAGGATGTCATTTTACTTCTGTTGTGCCATTTGTATTCTGCAGAAGTCACAGTCTCCCTTCGGTTGAAGGGAAGATTGGGAAGTCTGGTGGAAGTGGATCTAATTTATGAATCGCAGAGAACTGAAAAAAAAAAAAAAAAGTGGTGATATGTTTTAAAGGCTTTCCGAGTCAATACAGTGCTGCTGCTATGTATTAGAAGTAGTATTTTATATTTTTATATTTGGTCCCTGCTGATGCTCTCCCATGGATATACTGGTAGGATTAACTCCTCTGATGTTGTCCAGGGGAATCCCTTGCAGGAACGCTCAGGTCTGCAGAGAAGGAGACTCCCACAGGTGCTGGGCGCTGGAGGGAGTTGGCATTGTCGCTGCCAGCGGTTTGCCCACACAGACACGTTTAGAGAGAGAACCCCGTTGTCCTGGCACAGGGCGTGAAGCCTTCAATGCAAACCCCCAGAGGCTGGGCTCTGGTCAGGATAAAGGACTTTGTACTGCCCAGTGTCTCCCCCAGTTTCCTCTGTGGGCTATTACAGATTGGCCCAGATCTGGGGACATACCTCCAGCCCCGTGTAGACACCTCGGTGGACTGGCTTTTCTGTACTGGCTCACAAAGGATGCTTCCTGCTGCACCCATCATGTTAACTGGCTGTTGAAGTAAGTGCCTGTGTCAAAGCAAACTGCTGTGCGCAGCCTCAGTATCTCCGTGTCTTGTACATCCTGAAAAAATTCTCTCTTTAAAAGTATTTTTGTTAAGAATGCAATAAATATATAACAGTTTTAACACAGCCGCTTGTTGAGTCGTTTGTTTCTTTCATACAGTTTTTTTTCCTGAACTGGTAACAAGCTTGTCCTGGAGGGTGCTGGGTGTCAGAGAGCCGAGGCTGGGTTTGCAGGTACGACACCCTGTGGCATCTACCTGGACTGGTGGCAGCTCTTTTGCAGGGCATCTCCAGTCCCGGCTCTGCACTCGAAGCTGATTTGAGAAAGGCCAGTGCGATGCTCAGCCCTGGCAGCGTGTCAGCGGAGCACCCCCGGGGCCAGCCGGTGGGCAGGGGGGGAGGCACGGGGCAGATCCTGGGGAGGGTGACAGAAGCCTGAGCCTCCCTCCAGCTGCAGGGCTCCCCGTCCTCCTCGCTGTCTCTCCTGGCTGCTCGTTTCCCTCCTGAGCAGGAATGGTCCCAGCTGCCAAAAAATACCTTGATGTTGTTCTGGGCACACTCACCGGGCCATCCCGAAACTTGGCAATTTGGTGTCCACAGAGGGCTGTGGTGTAGAAAAAAAGGGAGGCAAGTTTTGGCTGCTAGCTAGAAAGGCTATGGGAAGGATGCCGCTGTGGAGCAGGGAACTGTGCCTTCAGCAGTTGATCCAAGCCCCAGTAGCTGCAACTGGGTTGTAAATGGTCTCCACTGGTGCAATGGCTGGTCCTGAGTAGCACAGGAAGAATCTGTGGTGTTCCTGAACCTAGCTCGTCCCAGGGACCGAGCAGGACATGAAGTGACCTGTTTGCAGCTGGTGGCAATGCCTGTCTGCAGGCACAGGAGTGGACCTGGGGGCCTGGGCCTGCCCCAGTGGCGGTCCCAGCCCTGCTTTTCATCTGGGGACAGCGGTCCCTCGGGGGAGCTGCTGTGCAAGTGCATCTGTGCCTGTCCGCACGCAGGGCTTGTGTCCGCCCAGCCGCGGCTCTCCTTGGCATCTAAACTGGGGTGGCCTTCTTGCATCCGTTCAGCTGGAGTGTTTGGCATCAGGAGGGGAGCTGGCTGCTTTCCAGCCTTCGCAGGAAGGTTTGCTCAGGATGTGAACGCTTGGGCTTCAGGGAGAGATGTCGAGAGATGTCAGTGAAGGCAGATGGGTGCTGCCTCTCCTCAGCAGGCAGTTTGTGCCTCGCCGAGCAGGCTGCTGTTTTGTGAAACGGCTTCCTCCGTCCTCGGGAAAGCGCCTGCCTCTAACCCGTGAGCACGCGGTGTCTTAGACCGACAGGTGGAGTTTGGGTTTTATGCAATCCTTTGCAGCCCATGTCGCTTGTGCCCCTGTGGTTGCTGGAGCTGGGGCTGGGCAGCACTGGTTCCAAAGCGGTTCCTTTGCGTGGATGATCTCATCTCCATTTATGTTACCTCAGGGAGGTGTCACAGATGTAAAGCTTCCTCTCTAGAAGCCTAAACTGGTTACTAGCTGCCAGCAGCTGTGAAGAAACATGTTTATGGCTCTATTATTCCACAACTCTCTGCTAAAGGCTTTCTTCATACCTCCCAGTGCAATCGGCAGCGCCGGTGGCTGCAGGATGCTGCGTGGGAGCGAGCGGCCGGGTGGCACGCTGCAGGGCTGCAGCACAGCTGCAGCTCCCACCCTCCAGCCTGCGCTCTCCTCCCAGCTCCCTGCCACGCCAGGAGCCGCTGGAGCTGCAGGACGTGGCTGAAGGACACTCTCAGGCAGGAACTTTGGGGGGCTTTAGAGACGGGAGGAGAGCAGTGAACAGGAAAAGCATGTTTGTGCTTAATAAAATACTTAATAATAAAAGTGAGCCCTGGTGGGAACAGTTAACCAGGCTCTTCCCTTCCCAAGCAAAGTTGTGTTTCAGAGAATTTTCTGAGTTTCACTGTCAAATACAGTTTGCTGGGAATGTACCAGACCATCCTGCCACTGCCCCATGAATTCCTTGGTGCCACTGACTGCAGGGATGAGGGTCCTGTATGTTGTATTAAGGAGCCGTGAGCAACTCCAGGGTGATGAATCTTGGCGGGTAACCAGGCTCCTTTGCAGGGGCAGCCTGATCTTGTCGTTGCTGCGGCTGACGTTTGGGCAGCGGGATGCAGAGCAGGCACAGGGGCTCGCCTTAGCTGGTGCTAGGAAGTGTCCTGGCTTTTGTGTTGGACTGGACAGAGCATCTTCTGACGTTCCTTTGTTTTGTGATCAAAAGTAAAATAAGGGTTAACAGAAGCCAACGTTTGGCTAATTTTGGCAGCGCCAGAGCCTGCTGTTTAAATAATTACTGAAGATTGCAGGGCATCCTGGGTAGCGCACATTAGGAAAAATACAGCTGATTGCAGGCACGTGTGCCGTTGCTTAACGTTAAAACCAGAATTGCTGGAGCCTCAGGCAGTCTGAGACACTGCAGCCTTGTTTTCTGTGGTTTCTGGGAAGTTTCACCAAGTTTGTGACCTTCTGCGCGTGGGTTGGTGTGATCACATACAGGTGGGCTTGTGTCTTTAGCTGTGTGTGCACGTGGCCAGAGAAGGGGAGAGCGTTCTGGGAAAAACTGGTGGATTTCTTAAGCTGAAGAAATACCTGAAGAGCTCTAGGGGAATGTTCGGGCAAGGACTGGTAACAGCGGATGTTGGAGGAGCCATATGCCTCTCGCCTTTGTTAATGTTACTGCGGCAGGCAAATGGCGTAAGAGAAGAAAAAGCTGAAATTGAGGTGAAATTTAGCCGTTTTAAATCAGGAAAACAAACCCCATGCTCAGAAAGTGATCTTTCTGTCAGCACTGCCAGGAGATCCCCGCAGCATAATGCTGGGCTTTCCTGGGACTTGCAGGGCTGTCACACCCCTCTGAACGCCCAAGTGCAAAACATTCCAGTACTGGTGTGTCCTCGGTTTCCTTTTAGACAACTGGCAAATACCCCCGTGCACATCAGGTGTCCCTGTTTGTGCCCTGAGTATCTCCATTCTGCTTGTCTGAGGGGAGAGATGGAAGGAAATCTGTTTTCTGCTAAAAAGGAAGATGGCAGTTTGGAAGGAGACGGGCACAGGGACCCTCCCGTATTCTGGATACTCCTGAGAGCAAAGGAGGAGGCCTTGGGATGGGCAGTGATGGTGGGGAATCCAAAAGTCCTCGTTTCCATCACTAGGCAGAGAAACTTCTGCCCATGAGAGTCTCCTGTCACCATTGCTGGCAGAGATCCTCCTTCAGGTTGGATGTACATTGCTGTCATCCCTTCCACAGCAGAAATGGACCCATTAGTGTTCCCTGAGTGTCCGTGCTTGTTGTCCCATATCGCTGGCACTTTGTACACCGTTACTCATCGCTCCATGCTTTCCAGTGTGGCTGTGTTGATGGCTCTCTCTGAAGGTCATTCTGGCTTCATCGTGGTTGTCATTCTGGTGTAAGGGGTGGCCCAGGAGAAACGTTTGTACTTCACGCCTGCCTTGTCACCTCGCCCTCAGGTACGTGATCATCTCCCGGGAGGAGAGGGAGCAGAACCTGATGGCCTTCCAGCACAGCGAGAAGATTTACTTCCGTGCCTGCCGTGACATCCACCCTGGGGAGAAGCTGCGGGTCTGGTACAGTGAGGATTACATGAAGCGGTTGCACAGTATGTCCCAGGAGACCATCAACAGAAATCTCACAAGCGGTGAGTCCCCCCCCTTCCCACCCTTTTCCCCGATCCCCTTGGGCTGCCACACGCGTTGGAGCGAGAGCAACGGGTGAAGCAGGCGATGCACAGGCTGAGCAAGGAGAGCTGCATTTCTCACCTCTGGGTGAGAGCTCTGCGTGCCTTGGATGGACGGGTGGACAGGAAGAATAACAGAACTACTGTCATGGAGATCATGAAAGAGTTGTGCTGTGTCGTGTTGTGTTGTGTCGTGTCGTGTGTGTGTGCTGCGGGGGCCTGATGCAAAGCCCAGAGATCACAGAGCTCCTCTGTCACAAGACTTTCTGGCCTGAAGATTGCCATGCTGGTGGTCCCACAGACAGGCATTAGGTTTTTCTTCGAACATGCTGCTTTCCCTGGCTCCTGTGAGCAGCCTGTTTGAGGGTGCGCTGGCTGGTTTTGTGTGCACATGAAAGAGAGATTTCCTTGGTGTGTTTGCATGTCCATTTTCTGTGCTTAATTTGTCTCCTCTTTCTTCAGAAAGATAATTTGGGATCAGCGCGACATCAGCTAGAGACTCCTTAGTCTCACAACCTTAGAGTGCATGTACAACGTGCAGGAGGCTTTGTACTTGTCAGACTGATTCTTCCCTGGATAAAAATTGTTATCTTATCTTAAGAGTAGCCGTGCTGGAACAAACCCAGCGGTCCTTTAGGTCAGTGTAATGTTGGGAATACAGGAGGCTTTAGAGGAAGGCAAAAATTCTTAATGCATCTATTCATCTGTACAATGCTGAGAAGTTAATTAAGAGCATTTCTTTCCAGGCCTAGCCACAGAGTGGCAGGGTCTCAGAGGGGCAGCCACACTGAAAACAACTTTCTAATTAAGATTCCCATGTATATTCCTATACAGCTGCTGTTGCTGCCTTGACTTGGTAAAAGGTGTCTCCTCTTTTAATCGTGGGGTGGACAAGATGTCCTGAAAAAGCTGGTTATCCTCCATCACCATGGAGCTGTTGTGCACTTGCAGTGTTACGTCTTGATGGTTGTACTGGGGCGATTCCCACTTCGGAATTAACATTGGTGTGAATGTGCTTTTTTATGTTAATAAACATCACGGAGTGGTTAGGTACAGGCTGCAGTGATTTTTGCTGCATCCCATGCACACCTCAGGTGTCCCGATGGCTTAGTTCTTTCTGAAAAAAGTCAAGAGAAAGACACTGCCCCTGGGGCAGCTGCTCTGGAGGGGCACCGAGGCTGCAAACTAATGCCCTGCCTTACATACGTGAAGACGTGACTGAAGAGTCATGGTTTGTGTGAGCCGAAGTGGTAACTCACAGCCTGCTCTGCGCTATGAGCATGCCTCTGGGCTCCTCAGGACCTGCCATAGCCTACCACTCACTCAGGTAGAAACCCACGTGGCTGCAGAGACCATCCTAGAAGCTCCCTGACATCTCGGAGAGCTCACCCTGTGGCAAGCTGGGCTCAGCCCGCGTTCGCAAAAGGAGCGCAGAGACGTTAAAACGGAGCATCCCTTGGGCTGTTGTTAGCCTTGCAAGGCATCGCAGCCTCAACTGGGAGGGCAGTGGGAGGTGGTCAGAGAGCGGCACCAAAATCTGTTGAGACACTTTCTATTTAAAAGGTTTGAAATCCCCTGCGGGTGAGCCTGCCAAGTGAAGTGGTGCTCTGTTAAGACACAGAAAGGTAACATGGTTCCCAGGTTTTGTTTCTGACAGCAGTTTCTGACCTGCCTCATCAATGAGGTTGAGACTAATAATATGAGGGGTCGTCTTGTGATTTCTAGCTTTTCCGTAGGGCTGAACCACTCAGTTGGCTGCAGGAAAAAATCACCGAAACAGAAGAAGAATCCATTCTCTAAATCCCTGCCTCTGACAGTAGTTTTTATCGTCTATAGCAGGTTAAATGCTAAGACAGAGACTCAAAGCTTTGTCCGTAGAAATTCTTGTCAATGTGTTGAAAATGAGATCTATTCTTGCGGATTCACTCAACAAGTGGCCGGGTTTGGCAGCCAGCATCAAACTCAGTGCAAAATCCCTGCCATTTGGGGCAGCCCTTTTTACAGTGCCTTACTCTAACTGTTTTGAGTCTTGCATCTTTTCTGCATTCTTAGCATTGCTCTCCTTAGAGAGGGAATGGTAGCTTTTGCTCTGTAACTCTTATGAAAGCATGAATACACTTTAAAAGCAAAAACCAAAAATCAGCATAAAGCAGCGTCTTGTTTGGGAAGCCATCAATGCTTGAAGTTATTTACAAGATAGAAGAATGATGGAAATTGAGCCAAACCTATCGTCTTTTGAATTTCCAGGTAAGGAAATATGGCTATTCCCTTTATTTTAAGCAATTAATAATTTGTATGAGGTTGCTTTGATTATTGTTTGATTTGTTTTTTCTTTTTTTAAATCACTGTATGGCCACACTCTTAGACGCCACAAGGACAAGCTAGATGTCCCATCCTTGGTGGGCATTCACCCGCTGTAGCTCAGTTGACTACCTTGGGGTTTAAGAGTGCAACTTATTTTTACTTGGAGCAGCCTCCAAAATGAACGAGAGTAAAGGGGCTTGCAAACTTTGTGCTGTGTTGCACACAGATGCTGGGGTTGTCATGAAACGTTCCGAATCTCTCGCTACACTGCTGTACACTTCGATACCTTTTACCAAGTCAAAATAGGCACAGGTCTTCCAGCCAGCCGAAATGGCGCTTGGGCTCTGGGCATTAGGTTCTGCTGTGATAAATCATTTACCTCGTAGTACTCTTCCAGCACAGGTTGGTTATACCTTTAGGTTAAACAAGCTGCCTGTAGTTTCTCTTCTCTTTAAAGCGTGTGGGTCCTACTCCGCTGTGGCTACCCAGGACTGTCTCTGTTTTTGCAGACGTGCCCATTTAGCAGGGCTCCTCCTTTCGTGAGCCTCGGTTTCCTCTGAGTTGTGTCAGTTCCCTGGTTTGTAACACAACGTGCAGACCTGCAGGGATTGGGATTCAGCCTGCCTTTTTTTTTTTTGTTCTTTTTTTGTTTTGAGTTTTAGATTGAGGGGATGGTGCTTGGTTCCCGGTGATAATCCTCACCCCTCGTTTTCCCTTCCAGGAGACAAACAGTTTCAGAGGGAAAAGTCAGAAAAGAATGTGGAAAGTCAGGAGGATGCGAGGGTGCCGTTCCAGCTCACCACCCTAAAGCAAGGGAAAAGCCCATACAAGCGCAGCTGTGACGAGGGGGAATCCCACCCCCAAACAAAGAAAAAAAAGATTGACCTCATCTTCAAAGACGTCCTGGAGGCTTCCTTGGAGTCTGCCAAATTTGAAGAGAACCAGTTAGCAACGAGTACGCCACTTTCCATCAGAAAAGCATCGAAATACCAGGCTGAAGACATCTTTGAGAGGTGTGGCAGTGCCATGCAGCACGGCTCCCTGAACCTCGGTGGAAATCGGAGTGAGGAGGAATGGAAGGTCCCCCATGGTTCCTCTTTCAGCCCAGCCAAAGAGGTGGGCATCCTTGACGACGAGGAAGAAGAACCCCTGTCACTCAAAGCAGACAGCCCCACCGAGCTGTCACTGGCCTCTGCACAAGGCAACTCCCACGACATCCCCACCACCTCATTCTGCCCCAACTGCATCCGGCTGAAGAAGAAGATCCGGGAGCTGCAGGCCGAGTTAGACATGCTGAGATCTGGGAAGCTACCTGAGCCGCCCGTGCTACCGTCCCAGGTACCCGAGCTCCAAGAGTTCTCGGACCCCACAGGTAAGCCTTGCCGAGTAACAGCGTTCTCCAAACCCTGCCTAAGGAGAGTAGTGAGATGCCTGTGTGCTGTGTACCCATCTAAAGTGTTTTGTTCTGAGTATTCAGGTGAACACGTGGTTCCACGGAAGGTTCATTGTCAGGTTTTGTGACCGGGTGGGCCAGGAGCTGACACAAGCGGTGGGCACAGTGGAAAACACTGTCTGGGAAAGACTCTGTATGACAACTCGCTCTATTTGTTGCCATTGTAATCAATAATGCACTACCAATAAAAAAGACATTCCATTGCAGACAGTTTGTTTGCTGTATTTTTGATGCATTCTCTTTCAGCAGAAGCCCCTCTGCAGTGCCTCACATGCTGCCGAGAAAGTCTGAATGACTCTGTGGTAACACTGAAATGTGCGCTCTTTGTGTATGAAATTATGTCCTGCTGTGTTCCTTGTTGGAAAGCCCTCTCTGTTTCTTCCACTGCCTTAACACAACTATGTGTCCCTTTTTTGAAGATACGTTTCATTTCCTCCAGGAACGTGCTGTTGAGCAGGCAGGAGCCTTCACCAAAGGGAATACTAGGGTCACACCATGTATTGTGCAAGTGTCCAGGATGTAGTGTCCTTTCTTGCTGTCCGTTGTGGCATGTTGGAGACAAAGTTCGTATGCAGAAATACTGATTTATTTTCCCTTCTAAGCCATGATTCAAATTCTACCCGTAGTGCACTGTGGGCAGGAAAGGGCAGGTTGTGGCCAGCTCGTTAGGCAGTGCTCTACTGTCACTGGTAGGATGCTTCTCTAGTTCAGCAGCTTTGTAAATACCATACTTTTTTCCTTTTTTTTTTTCTTACAGCTTCAGAAAGCATCATCTCTGTTCCCACCATCATGGAGGACGATGACCAAGAGGTGGATTCTGCTGATGAATCAGTTTCCAATGACATGATTGCTGCTACAGATGAGCCTTCCAAGATGTCTTCTGCGACAGGCCGGAGGATACGGCGGTTCAAGCAAGAGTGGCTTAAAAAGTTTTGGTTTCTGCGGTACTCCCCGACATTGAATGAAATGTGGTGCCACGTCTGTAGGCAGTATACAGTGCAATCCTCTCGGACTTCAGCCTTCATCATTGGCTCAAAGCAGTTCAAGATACACACGATAAAGCTTCACAGCCAGAGCAACCTCCACAAGAAGTGCCTGCAGCTTTACAAGCTCAGGATGCACCCAGAGAAGACGGAAGAGATGTGCCGAAATATGACCCTGCTCTTCAACACAGCCTACCACTTGGCCCTGGAGGGCAGGCCCTACTATGACTTTCGGCCTCTGGCAGAACTACTGAGAAAGTGTGAACTCAAGGTGGTGGATCAATACATGAATGAGGGAGACTGCCAAATCTTAATCCACCATATCGCCCGGGCTCTTCGAGAGGACCTGGTCGAACGCATCCGACAGTCTCCCTTCCTCAGCATCATTCTGGACGGGCCGAGCGATGACTTGCTTGCAGACACGGTTGCCGTGTATGTGCAGTACACAAGCAGTGATGGGCCTCCGGCAACCGAATTCCTGTCTCTTCAGGAACTGGGGTTTTCTACAACAGACAGTTACCTCCAGGCATTAGACAGGGCTTTTTCCAGCCTAGGAATACGATTGCAGGATGAGAAGCCAACTATCGGCTTGGGAGTCGATGGTGCTAACATTACTGCCAGCCTGAGAGCCAACTTATTCATGACAATCAGAAAGACTTTGCCCTGGCTCCTCTGCCTGCCGTTTATGGTGCACAGGCCACACTTGGAAATTTTGGATGCAATCAGTGGAAAAGAACTGCCGTGCCTGGAGGAGCTAGAAAACAATCTGAAGCAACTGCTCAGTTTCTATCGTTACTCTCCCCGACTCATGTGTGAGTTGAGGGTCACTGCTGCCACTCTGTGCGAGGAGACCGAGTTCTTGGGGGACATCCGAGCAGTGAAGTGGATCATTGGGGAGCAGAACGTGCTGAACGCTCTAATCAAGGACTACCTTGAGGTTGTGGCCCATCTCAAAGATGTCAGCGGCCAGACCCAAAGGGCGGACGCTTCTGCCATTGCCTTGGCTCTCCTGCAGTTCCTGATGGACTACCAGTCCATTAAACTCATCTACTTCCTGTTGGATGTGATTGCTGTGCTTTCACGCCTCGCCTACGTCTTCCAAGGGGAGTACCTTCTTGTGTCGCAGGTGGATGATAAAATAGAGGAGGCCATCCAGGAGATCAGCCGGCTGGCAGACTCGCCCGGGGAGTACTTGCAGGAATTTGAGGAAAACTTCCGTGAAAGCTTTAATGGAATTGCTGTGAAAAACCTACGGGTGGCTGAAGCCAAATTCCAGTCGATCAGAGAAAAGATCTGCCAGAAGACCCAGGTGATCCTAGCCCAAAGGTTTGATTCCCGTAGCCGGACATTCGTGAAGGCCTGTCAAGTATTTGACCTTGCAGCTTGGCCCAGAAGCACTGATGAGCTCATGAGCTATGGGAAGGAGGATATGGTACAAATATTTGAACACCTGGAGACGGTCCCGTCATTTTCCAGAGAGGTTTGCAGAGAGGGGATGGACACCCGAGGGAGTCTGCTGATGGAGTGGCGAGAACTCAAGGTGGATTATTATACCAAAAATGGTTTTAAAGACTTGCTCAGTCACATTTGTAAATACAAACAGAGATTCCCCCTCCTCAATAAAATAGTTCAGATCCTCAAAGTCCTTCCCACCTCATCGGCCTGCTGTGAGAAGGGGCGCAGCGCCCTGCAGAGAGTGCGCAAAAACAACCGCTCTCGGCTCACGCTGGAGCAGCTCAGTGATCTTTTGACGATTGCTGTTAATGGGCCGCCCATCGCCAACTTCGATTGCAAAAGGGCGCTAGATAGTTGGTTCGAGGAGAAGTCGGGCAATAGTTACGCGCTGTCAGCCGAAATGCTGAGCAGGATGTCGTCTCTTGATCAGAAGCCGATGTTGCAGAGCATGGACCATGGCTCTGAGTTTTACCCTGATATTTAGGAAGGAATGCCTCAGATCAGAAAGCTGTTGAATAATTTTTTTTAATCTATACTCTAAACTTTGATATATTATATAAAGTATATATATATATATATTATATATATTAAGGAAAAACCCACACTGAAAATTTAAAAGTTAAGACGATGTGCGTCTGATAGAAGCTAAGCAGAATTTTAAAGATTGAGACAATGTTTAGACATTTACTGGTGTCTCCAACCATGGCAGCTGCAGTGTAGGTGGCAACATTTCATTCTTTAGAAGCATGTGCTGGGGCCATACTCTACATGTTCAAACCTAATGATCTATAAGCTAGACGACGGGTCTTTGTCAGCCTCATCCTCCCGGCGGTTTCCTTTGTATGTGTGTTGTTGGTTTGTTGGCTTGTTTTTTTGTGTTGTTTTGGTTTGGGGTTGGTTGTTTGGGTTTTTTTCCCCTCAGTTTTAATCTCTGCCTCTCTTTCCGTTGTTCAGTCCAGTTATTGAGCCATTTGAACCGTACAGATTTCTGATTTCCGACAGAGCATCCCGTGCGTTTATGTTGTGCCCAGCTCTCCAGCTCCACCCAGTTCTCTTTGCTCGAGTGGAAGCTTTCTTCACTCGCAGAGGTTACTGACAGGAGGGAAAGGCTGGGCGCATCATTTTGGGTTTTTCTTCTGATTTAGAAAAGAATGCCTCCACTAAACTGTGATGCCCCTTTCTCAGTTCTCCCTACTTTTGGGCTGTAGAGTAATACTTGGCTTTCAGCTCCTTTTACGATAACCGTAGTACCAGTCTATCATACATATATTATAACATGATGTCATGTGCAGACTATAAAATAGCAAAATAGAGAAGGCAGGGGGAAATTTTTGCATTTATATTTTTATATTGTAGGAGATAAAAATATATATATATATACAACTATTCATTCAAAACCAGGGCTGCTGTGGAAGCTAGACAGCCAATGAGTCAAGAGCCATCTCTGGGCGAAGATTCAAAGGCTTTAAAAATTTATGTTCTAATTTACATTATTTATATTATGTCTTTATAATCCTAGATTGTTGTGGGTTTTTTGTTTTGTTTTGTTTTGTTTTGTTTGGAATGACTGAAAGAAAAACCTGCTGCAGTTTGGTGGCAGGAGCTATCAATGCAAGATTATCTTGGATTATATTCATGTGATGATGTCCTACAAAGGTTCACGTATTCTCTTGTGACCAAGGTAACATGTTCCACAGCACAGCAGACTGATGACAGCAGGAAGAAGGGATGCTCTGCTTCTTCCTGCAAAATATTTCTTCATTTCTTGAAGGGATGCAGAGCCCAGCTGAAGTGTGAATGGAGGACTTGCACCTTCCATCGCAAAGAGATTGTTCTGTGGGCTTGGGGTTCTTCTTTGTTTTAGTCTTTTAAAGTAAATGACCTCCAAGCATTCACATAATATCACTTCAGGTTAGAAAAGAAAAACAAAAACCAAAAAAAACCACAAAACAACAAAAAAATTTTAAAAAAAAAACAACACAAAAACAAACAAAAAAGGTGCAAAAACTCCACAGATGCTAGTGCCTTGCCCTGCTGATGTGGCATGGACAGCACCAACCTGACCAGACCATTGCGGGAGTGAGAACCTGTTGTCCAGAAGTTGTCCGAGCCGACATGTTCTCACTTCCCAGAGGGACAAGCTTTGTGCCAAGCTGTGTTGTTTGGAAACATGATGGTGGTATCAGCAACACTGAACCTTTCCTTTCTCCTGTTACACCCCTGCCCTTGGTCTTGGTGCTAAGATATCTCTAGAACCGTTGCTGCTAGTTGATAGCTTTTCATTTATATAAATATATATATATATATAAATATTATTTTATTTTTTAAACTTTTTTTGTTTGTTTTCAATGGAGATGTAGCATGTTTGGAACCGATCTCTCTCGGAGTCACTTTCACTGCCAGGGTTCACGCACTGTCTTCCCCGGGAAAAAAACACGCACTTGTACCTAGGTCTCACTCACCTCCCGCTAACTCCTGTGCCCTCAGCAGAACTACGCAGCCAGCGCTGGGCAGAGGTGTGCAGCCGAGATGCTGTGTGCCGGTTCGGCTTTCAGACCCCATGGGAACAGCTAGACTGGGTCGGTTGGGGTTTTGGAAGTGTTTCTTCTAACTGAGCCCAACCGAAGCGCTAGCAGTGGCCAGTCCTTGTGTCCTGACTCTTCCCCCTTTGCTGGAAAACGGGACTTTGCAGCTGGAGGGGAGTCGAGCGGACCCCGCGGTTGTAGCGGCGAGGGCTGGGCAGGCGCCGTATCCTCTGTAGCACTTACCTGATCCCCTCTGCCTTACCTCAGATGGCGTGTGCCACCCCTTGGGCTGGCACGGGCGGGAGGGGGAACCTGTGCCGGGGCCACCTGCCTGCTGCCAAACGGACGCTCACGGAAATGTCACAAGCTAGGTCAGGGAGCAGGGCTGGTGCATCGATACGCAGCACTTAGCAAGCAAAAAAAAAAAAAGGCTTAGTTTGCATCTTTTCCTGTTTTTTCCCCAATAAATGATGTGATTGAATTGACCCGTTCATCTAGAGGAGTTAAAAATTAAACTGGAAGCCGTCCGGCAGCTGTTCAGACGCAGGCGGTTGTTTGCCTGACCGTCAAACAGGGATTTCTCCAGGCAGGGTGCCTGTGGCTGGGGAGATGGCAGGCGCCCTCCTCAGCTCAGATTTGAGGAGATTCAAAAGGAAAAAAATCGATTAAAAAAAAAAAGAATGACTGCTCTGCTAGTCTGTGAGCTGGAGATGGGTAAGGGGGTCACAGCTGTTGGAGATGAGGAGGGGAGTGGGCAGGGAGCCTTCCTCCTGCAGCGTGCACGTGGCCGCAGAAGCAGAAGGGACAAAGGTACTTGATGCCGGCTGCTGTGGGTGTCGGAGAGGCTGTAAGGACAGTTTCCCTCCTCGTTTTTTTTAAGTTTTCTCTTTCCTTTGCTCAACTCCATAGTTCTTTGTAGGGGGTAAAAAAAAATTGCCTGCCTTTCTGTTTGCAGCAGGGAAAGCTCTCGGCCTGCGGCTCTGCCGCGGAGACCTGTCAAAGTGCCTGGCCTGCGTGGAGGGAAGGGACACTTGCAGAGAGTCTCGAGACACCTCTGCAGACAAGAGTGCTCCCCCGGGCTTGTGCTGAGCTGCCCGAGAGGCCCATTCACAGCTCCTGCTCTGGCCCTCTTCACTTTTACCACTGGGGAGAAAACGGCGCCTTGCCTCGTCGGGGAGGTAGGAGCTGCCAAAGGCTTGTTGGGAAATGATGCCTCTAATTTGTAACTTCTTTTCTTCGGTTTGCTTGCAAGTTGCGCTCTCATCAGTGACCTCCTTCACCGGCTGTTCTTATTTCTAATGGCAGAGCGACACGTGCAGCGAGGGGCGTTCTTTCCTCCAGGTGGTCAGCTGGCAGAGGGAAAGTGCTTGTTTCTTTTGCAAATACCTTTTTTTGCAAATAACTTTTTTGCAAATCACTTCTGCATGCACCTGTGAGCGGTGTCGGTGGGAAGCGTGATTCCCTGCCATGGGATGTTGGGGATAGCTGTGATGGGAAAGAGACCCATCACAGGCTCAGAGACCCTTTGCATTGGTGATGGAGGGAAAGGAGTGCCCAGCCCAGCTCCCTCAAAACAAACAATTCCCCACTGCCCCCAGCTCAGAAAATAAACCCAGCCTTTGTCCTAGACAAATGCAGGTGCTTTGCAAGCTATCCCTCTAGGTTCACCCGCCTATCTCAGATCTCTAGCTGTTACTCCCATGGGCAGTCTGTGGATGAAAACGTGACTGCCGGCAGGAGCAAGGCAGGGAGGAGGCAGGAATACCAATGCAAAGTGCCCCTGGCTTCCCAGTGCCCCGCCTGAGTGCCCAGCCTTTCCCTGGAGCAGGCGCATTTCTGTGCCCTCTTTGCAAAGCGCAGGGCCCGGCGGGTGGTAGGGAAGCTGGGGGCAGCGGCAGGTATGGGGAGGGCTCAGTGTGGCACAGATGGAGGCCTCCTTGGCTCGGAGATCACCGTGTGTTGTGTGTAACCGATGCTTTCCTGCTGCACGGAGCGAGCGAGAGGGGGTTGTTTTGAACGTGGTGCTCCTGGTGGCTTGAACAGCTTCAGCTGCAAAGAGAGAAGGGTTTAGTTTTTTCTCAAATGAGCTCTTTGTTCTCTCCTTCCCTCTGCGTCTATGGCACCTGACTGTGAATAGTGCACACTTCTCCAGACCCTCGGGTTTATATTTCTTACCCGTGGGCTTTTTGATTGCCAGTTTCCCCTCCCCACTTTTTGCTCAGGCTCCTTGCCTCTTTTACCCTGCTGTGAAGCAGAAATCCGTGAAGCACATGCAGACATATCCTTCTGCAGGGCTTGCCAGTGGCTGCAGGGGTGCGGGCCCTCTGGCCATGAGACCGAACTCAGCAGGGATAATCCTCACAAGAGACCAAAGCTCTTCCCATACCAGCAAAAGCACGTGGGAGCCAGGGGGGAGGTTGCGAGGGGACACGGTGGGCAGGGTCCCAGCGTGTCATCTGCCTTGGGTCTCGAGCTGACCGTGGCAGTGTCCCCCGTGCTGGTGGCACTTATGCTGATATGGCTCCTCAGACATGATTCAGGCTCGGTCCATCTCTTTGTCACAGCACAAACTCAACCAGGTGGCCCATGGGGTCTTCGGGGTCCCCCTTATCTCATGAGGATTGCTGTTTGGACAGTGGGTAAGACAACCTAGACAGCCGGCTTGCAAATAAGCAGCAAGAGCCTCTGCTTTTGCAGATTCCCCCTCTCAGCCCTGTCAAAAGAGGTCTTAAAAGCAGAGCAATGGTACGTCGCTCCCCCAGCCATTGTATTCAATGCAGTAATGCCTATGCAATTCCTGTCTCCCCTGGAGACACGTATGGTGTGTGTGCATGTAAGCTAGTGTATGTATACAGTACATATGCATATGGTCTATATATTGTATATACGCACATCCCAATACATATACACACAGTACAAAAAGATAAAAATCACATGCTTATATATCTATAAATGAAATCCTATATATTTATATATTTCTATGTTTTCGATAGATATAAAGATATAATATAGAGATAGACTCAACCACCCTTGTGTAAGGCTGGCCCTGTGTTCTGGCACAAGGCACGAAACACTGAAGACTCTGGACTTTCGGATAGTTTTAGCCATACACTGAGGCCTCCATTTACGTGTATAGCACTCTACGGAGAGGGGCTTTGCTGTGGTTAGGGCAAGGGGTTTCCTTGCTGGCATGTTAACCAAGTGCTAAATAACGTTTGTATAATAGGGGAATGTCTTGGTGGGGGAGAATTCTAGAGTGTCCTTGTCTTCTCCCACATAAGCCTCTGGCTGAGGTCCTGCGTGTTCACACTCGGACTGATAACGTCCACCCTCGTATGCACTTTCCTCTCTCTGCACGGACGCGGTTGACAACTGCAGGCACCGGTGCTGTGAAAAACGTGGCTTTCTGTTGTTTCGCCCGGCGTTCCTCAGCAGTTGCTGGCACGCTGACAGGGAGACCCGGCTTGCGCAGCACCCAGCGGGAGCGTGGGTTCGCTCCTGGGCATCGGTCAGCGACACAGCCATGGCGCTGGGACGGAGCAGGAGAGCAGAGGCAGGACTGAGCAGAGGGAGGGTCGCTGCCGTGCCGTCGGAGGTGGCAGGGATGGTGTACGGAGCTGGAGCGGCGCGAATGAGAAGGGACCGTGGATTCAGAGTGATAAGGATGGCAGTGCGCAAGCCCCGTTGGGGAGGCACGTGCAGCTCTGTCGGGTCAGGCTGGCCGCTGCTCTGCTGCAGGAGCTGCTCCGCTCCCTCGGGTCTCGCAGCTGCTCCTCGGTCGGTGAGCAGCCTGTCTGACCGGGAGCCCAGGTGGTTCTTCTGGAGGAAAGGGAACGATGTGATTTTTGTGGAAGACGTGGTTGGTTGGTGGCGCACGTGTGCCTTTGGGCCCCGACACATGGTGTGCTGACCTTGCCAGACTGAAGCACCGAAGGGTGCAGCCCCCTTGCCCTGCCCGTGCAGAGAAACGCCTATTTTCACATGACAGGCAGATCCGTGCCGGGTCTGGAGGTGGATCTGGCAATGGATCAGCCTTCCCTTAGTGTCTGCCGGTGGCTGCGGGATGGACAGCCGCCTCATCCCTCCATCCCTCCCTTCACACACTCGCTCGTAGGACGCTGACCCTGCTGCAGGGTGAAGCCCCTGGGGGAACCCGAGAGGTGCCTCTGGCCGGGCTGGCAGCAGCTCCTGGGTCACCGTGCTGCTTCTCCACGAGGTTTGAAGGGAAAGCATGGAGATGTGGCTCTGCAGCTCCACGCCAGGCCTGGCGACCACTGCGCTCCTCACTGTTTGTTTTAATTGTCAGCTTCGGTGGGGAGGAGGGTGAGTTGTAATTCCGCCGAGTGACTTGTTACACTGGTATTGCATGAGCAGACGCTGTGCAAGCTCCCCCCGAGCCCTGTCACACACCTCAGTGCCCTCTCCCAGGCCTCTCTCCTCCACACAACTGGTAATCCACCTCAGCCGCAACACACCTGCCGGCGGCTCCCTGCTCCGCCGCGGCCCCTCGGCCGCACAGTGCCAGCAGAGAGCTCCCCGGTTCCTCACAAACCTCAGAGACCGTTTCCTTTGCTCCCGGCCCCCCTTCCTCGGATGCCACTGACGCTCACATAGACTCAGCCCGCGGCCTGGCCGCCCACCCACCCGTGCCGGCGGTGCTGCCGCCCGGCGAGGGGCTCCCATGCACTGCACCTCGTGTCGAATAAGCTCGCTGGGCTAGGCGGGGGAAACGTGTCTCATATGCTGTAATGTCCCGAATGCTATAGGAGGGCTACGGAGTTTTTTTCTGCCGGTCACGGCATCCTCATAGACTCACCCGACTGTTGGCAAAAAAATGCCTTTCTACTTCCAGAAACCAAGAGGTTTTGTCTCCAGCCTCTCCGTATCCACATCCAAGCACAGCCCTGCTGAACTGTTTCATGGGATCTCTCACCCACCCACCACACACACACACCACCACACATATGAAATGAGAGAAAAATATCTAGACGTCTATTACTACATATGTATTAATATGTTAATATCACTCTTTTGGAGAACATTAAAATGTTATTACTTTACAGACTATGCTTTATAGTACCTGTGTGAAAGGACCTAGGACACTGGATACGAATAGAGCTATGTTGATATATCATAGTATGTACACGAGAAACTTCCTTTTGTCATATTATCCTTGTAATGTAAATTGATTGTTAATAAAAAAACATTTAAATTTATCAAGTTGGGTTGCTAGTTCTTTACATTGATCTTGGAGGTTCATGTCATTTTCCCAGAGCAAGGGCGTCTACGCTGATGCACTCCCTCTTCCCCAGCCCACGACGGTAAGGAGCGGATCCAGGGCTGATTTATCCAGAAGGTATAATTGCAGCCCCTGCACTCCCTTTCTCCTCTGGTACGGTGGCGGTATGGTTGGCTTTGCCGAGGTGGGCTGTGCTTGTTAACGCACACTGACAAAACCTTGGGTGTGTGCCTGGTTTGGTTTGGAGGGTGGAGAGTCTTTTCCTGAGCTCTGCGTGCTCCAAAGCCAGGGGAAGCTGGACTCTTTCTGCCCTTAGAAAAAAAGGGCTGGTTTAACTTTGATTCTTCTTTGACATAAAAGTTTTGGTTGAGGCTGGATCCGTGGTGGATTAACTAAAGGTGAGACTTTTAAAGCAGTTCGATGAAGTAAGAGTAATTATTATTGCATGGACTAGCACTGGGCTGTGAGTTGTGTTTTCTGCCCAAACAGCTGTCAAAGCTGAAAATGTTGCCTCCTTGGGCTCAGTGCTTCAGGAAGTGGGGAAGCAGTTTAGCCCTCTAGCAAACATTTAATGCAATGGATGCATATGGTATAAAAAGGGTTTTGCTCCTGCTTTGAGGCTCCACTGTCACATGGATGCTCGTAGTCTGGGACTTTAACCTGATTCCCAGCTGTGTCCCACTGGTGGCAGTTCTGGTTACAAGGCTCCAGTGCGACGCATCTTGCAGGAAGGGAAATCTGGGTGGAAATTCTGATCTTGAGGGAGGTTTGTGCTGAGAGGACTCTGGGGAAGCATGTGTGCAGGTGTGTCAGTCCCTGCGGGCAATGGGCTGTGCCAAAGCCTGGCTTTCAGAGAGAATGCCCCCCAGTTTTAACCAGGGACAGCAGCCACAGGGGCTGGAAGCAAGAGGCAATTTGCAGACTCAGAAGCGAAAATAACCCAAAATTAGTGATCCAATAGAAAAAGTTGCTTTTAGTGACTTTCTCGAAGGCATCGAGCAGTCCAAGTATTACAAACAAGTTACTGTTTTCTGGCAGCTTTCACTATAGTGATTTAACATCACTTATTTTTGAGTGGTAGGCAAGCCCAGCAAAATCCTGGTGGTTGTCAGGACTTAGCTCCAATTTAACAGGTTTGCCGGGCACCCAGCAGCCAGCAGTGGAAACCTCATCTCTGGGCTTTTGCCTTTGCTGGTCAATTAGCAACACGCAAAGCAAGACAATGCTTCACTTTCAGCAGCTCAACCATGTGTAAAGAGGAAGAGCGGCATGTGAAATGCATCGCTGATTTGTAATTTCCTAGAAGTGGTTTTGTGCTGTAGACACTTGACCCGCTGCCGCTGGCAGTGATCAGGCTCCTTGCTGATAACTTCAAACCAAACACTTAAAAAGCAAGATCCCTTCAAGCAAAGTGCAGGGTCTGAGCCAGTGTCAGGAAGAGAAGCTTGCACAAATTTATCTGATCTAGGGCTAAAGGTGCCCTTCATTTTTAGAACCACTGATTCTCACGCCAGTATGAGCGAAAAGGAAATTGAAAAAATTCCTCCGTGATGGTTGTCATAGCAGTAAAGCCTGGCACGCTCTTCCCCAGCTCTGCTGGTGTCCTGGACGTGCCCCGTGGAGATGGCTGTTGTTAGCAGCTGGCACTTAAAACTCAATTTAGCAAAAAACCCCAATGATGTGTTATTTCTTCCTGGAAACAGGAGGACTGTGGTGACTGATGCTGAGGGCTTGCAGGCACAACCAGAGGGGGTTTGCAGTGCTTCCTGGGGACTGTCTTCCCTCTCCGCCTCTCCTGAGGAGGGAAGGAAAACCTGGGCAGCCGAGCACATCAGTTGGTTTAAGCAGGCATCCCCCCCAGGTATTAAAATTGGAGCAGGTGTTGGGACAGTGCCGGCTTTGGCTCCACGGTAGTGTGTAGCACAGGGCAGAGGGGACCAGAGGCTGCTTCTGGCAGTGTTGCCATGCGGATGGAGCCAGAGCTCATTTACAAGGGGCTCTAAAAATATCTGAAGGATAATCAAAGGCTCCTGCAGAACAGCATCTGTGCTAACTAGACTTCTCAGCTCTCTGAAGTCCCTCCTTTGAAGCTGTTTTGATTCAAGGGAAAAAAAAAAATTGTGCTGTCTGTGTTGCTGTCAGCGGCCCCGTTTCTGGGAGGCTGGTGGTGGTCCCTCCAGAGGAACGCAGGGATGGGAGAGCAGCGCAGAGGTGCCGGGGCCAGGACAGGGAGCTGTGTGCAGTGCGGGGATGGGGTTTGCAGAGCTGTGCTCCGGGCCACCGCCGCACCTTGTAACGCTTGGGAGAGCTGTGCTGGAAAAATGCGTGGTGGGTAGGTTTCAGGTCTGAACTGCCTTCTCAGGGGCATCTTGGAGCCCCTTCCTCGCTGGGTTTATTCCACGTTCAGTGGTCACTAAGAGTTCAGGGAAGCAGAGGAAACGGCTGCAAACCTCTAGAGCGAGCGCTGGAAATGGCTGGAACACAGCTGCTGGGGTAGGTGCGTGCCGCTCTCTCCCGGCAGACAGAGGATTATGGGCCAGTCCCGTTTGAATTTTTAAATACTACAGGGAGAAAAAAAGCTTTTAATAAATCCAAAGTGACAATGAACAGCAGGGTTAAGAGAAGAATGGTTCTGCAGTGGCTATAGCTGCTTTTCAATCCTCTGGGCTGAGAATTACTGAGTAATCCCCGTGCTAATCCCCTAGGGTGGAAGAATTGTCCCTGGGCAAATACACCCCCATGTTCAACTCCCTCTGCAGCAAAAATACAGCTGTTTTCCCTGCACCTCTGTGACAAATGCTTCAGCAGCATCAGCCTCGCTGGGCAGGTGACAGGCTGGTGGCAAACCCTCTTTGCGAAGCCAGGGGCTCCGGCAGACTCCCTTTGTTGTTTCTCGTTGTGCTTTAATGCTGTCTGTGGTGGGTGCGAGAGTGCCCCCAAACTGTCAATGAGGTAAATACTTCCCACTCCTGACCCAAAAAATCCTGTTTTCTCTTACTTTGATGTGCAGTTTTGATCTCTGTGTCTCATTGGGAACCAGCTAATTCCAGTGATGGTATTGGGTCAGCTCAGTAGGTATTCCTCCCTCCAGATGCAGGGTTTGCAGAGGATTATCAGCACCACTTGGAAAGTACTGAGACTGGCAAAGAGACTGAATCCAAACTCACTTCTTAGCTTTGTTTCAGACAGAGATCCAATATCTGGGAGGAACCTGATTCCCAGATCCTGCTCCCTAACCTGCAGGAAAGTCTTTAGAGCATTGCTGAGCTGCCACCTTGCTCAGAAAGCCGGTGGATTTCCTGTGCTTGGCCGGGAAGGACTCCGTTGCTGCCTACTCCCCTTCTCGTTGTGCACCCACCCCTTGATGGCACCCTTCGGGGGTCCTTACCCCAGTAGTGTGTAACCCTGACGTGAGCGGCAAGCAGAGGGGACGTACCCTGGAGTAAACAACGCAGACACACTGTTGGTACAGTTTGGAATTATTTACTCGCCGTGATTTACATCTTGTGCTGTAACATTAGACACAATGGCCGAGCCTCATGCTCTGTTTTTGTGCTTTGGACTGTGCGAACAATATAGAATCTTGACAAACAATATCTGGCTCTGTACAACAAACACACTGGCACACTCAAGGACCGAGTAAGCAGAGAAGCCTTCTCATGCTGGAAGGCCACGGAGCACTGTTTCACTTTGCTACTATTCTTGTGCAATTTGACTATTACCAACAGAAGAAACAATATAAAGTGTCAAGTATTAGTATTTACTCGTCATGCTTATCTTTCAGCAAATGAACCAAATACATTTTGAGACTTAGTGAAATTCTGAAACACAGAAAAAATGCTGCCAAAGCTCTGCCCTTCAATTCAATCAAACTTCAAACTGGCCTTCAAAAGAGTGCCAGAAGCGTGGTCCAAGCCACTTAGCTCCCAGCTCTTACCAAATATCATCATGCTCAACTCATCTTAGACATCAGGAAAATTTGGGCAAACCCTGGGCTGTATTTCTAGAGCCCAAATCACAACCTTCTCCATTCTGGGAACAAAAAAAGGAAAAAAAAGGTGTCTTTGGACACTACTGTCAGATAATACTCATGACAGATGCTAGCAAAACGCAAAGTACTTTTGTTCCAGTTGTTGAAAGCACAGTCATGCCTGGGAGAATTGTTGAGCCTGAAAATTTTCCCAGCCTTGTTGGAGGGAATTTTTCATTAATTTCTGATGTATTACCTCTTTGCAAAGCAAATATGGTTCCTATCGCCGTATTTGGGACAAGAAGTGAGGGGAAAACTGTGCACTGAAAAAGTGTTATCCTTGCAGGAGACCAGCTGCACCCACTCCCTCTTACAACTGGGGAAGGAGGCTGAGGGTGGTAAGGAGTGTAAAACATCCCAGAGATGTTTTAGTGGCTATTGATGATCTGTGCTTTTTAGTCTCTCTTACTGTAGGACAAATTGCCTAAAATCAAACTAGATCATTTCTCTCTATTGCTGGGTGCGATACGGGAGCTGCATTTCTCGTTCTGTTTTACAGTCACTGGATGAGGGAGTTGTGGATCCCTGTCCTTAAACTCACAACTCTCTGTCCCTTTGTGAAAAGGATTGCTCTTTCCCACCAGGTAGAGTGCTCCCCCCACTCCTTTTTTTTTTTTTTCTTTCCTCCCTACAGTCTCTTTGCTTCCAGCTTCTTCATGTTAATGGATTATAGTAGGAAAAATAATAAGTGCAACCACTGAATAGCCAGTAGGGAATCTAATGGCTATTTTTGATCACACGTGAGGCTTAAGAACATTAATTGCCACAATTTTTTTTCTTCTCTTATTATGCAGTTTATAAGCAGCACTCTTTAATTTAAGACATCTTTGTGATGCTCGCTGGTGCTCCTGCATTTACAGCTCCAGGAGCTGAAAACCATGGGGCTGTCTGGCTCTGTTCTCTGGCCGTATTGCACTTCAGCGATAATTTTTACAGCTCATGTTGCTGAAGCTGCTTGATATGATGGCACCGAGCATTTCCAAAGATTTTGCGTTTGTATTCATTACATCGTCACCTACCACAACTTCCCGCAACTTGTCTGCTTGGACCAGTTTAGCGCCGCCAGCCCTTGGGGTGCTGGGGCTCAGGGGCATGACAAGCATTGCTAAACAGGAGATACTGGAGGTTCAGAGGGATAAGGGCAGGGCCCTGGGCAGGCGCTGGAATGCGATGACAAACATCAACAGAGTTCAAAAGGGCCCAGGCTGAGCGTCCCTGTCCCTCTGTACCACACGTACGCAGCATTCCTCCTGCTGGGGCAGCCAGCACCCTTAACTGCGCTCCCTTTCAGCACCCGTGCAGCAAATGGTTCCCTCGTTAAATAAACACCTGGCATGCTTTGTTCAGGCTGAGCTGAATGCGGGGAAAGCATTCTTTCCAGGCTGAAATGCCAGACGACAAAAATGATCCAGGCGGGAAAGATGCATGCATTTTCATTCTTCCTCTCTTCCCCATTTAAATCCTACAGGGCAGCAAAGGAGGGAACACCACCCTGCTTTAACACTGATGGCACCGCTTTGCCCGTTAGGCAGATTTGTGGTTAAGTAGTGTGCGTGCACGTATTTTTCTGCTGTAAAAGAGGACGTTATTTTGTCACAGCAAAATCAGATTGCGAGGGGCTATTCCTTTAGATGCTATAGGATTGCTGTCTAATTACAGGGTGTGCCAGAATCACCAGGGGCAGAGGCAGATAATGCTGTTTGCCATCAGTCACCAAGATGTTATAAAAGGCTCATTAAAAAAAAAGCAGAAGGCAGAACTAGAGAAATCTCTTGGCAGCAAGGCAAATATTTGGCCCTTCAGGCTTCCTGGTGCCAGCCAGACAGCATCCACACCATGAAGTTATCCTTCTTATCTTTATCCTAAAAAGAAGGCAGAATCACAGCACTGCCAGGAACCTGTATGTAGAATAGGCCAACGTCACAATGAATTTTGTACTTAAATGGAAATAATGGTCCCAAATCTACAGGAATATCTACAGGCAAATAATGAACACAGCAACTATCAAGAATTCACTATCAACTAAAACTCCCTGTGTCTTATTCACAGTATCCTACAGCTTTTTGTTAATAAACAAAAACCCATAGAGCAAAACAAGAAGTCAATTTTCTTTTTGTTTTAAATACCCTCTAGCCAGTGGAGCAATATCAGAGATTAAAACACTGGGTATAAGATTCATTGGCATACTTTGCTTTTCTGTTTGGTTGGTTGGTCAAAGCTGTTTCTATCACTCTCCTCAAAATGATCCTGTAACTCCTGGCTACACCACCTAGAAAGGGAATGGCAGTGTAAAGGTTACAGAGTTTCCAGTGTACATCAACCTTGTTGCTCTCTTCGCAGAATCACAGCAGTTGTTGAGGATGGAAAGGACCTCAGGAGTTCATCTTGTCCAAACCCAGCCCTGCTCACAGCAGGGTAAACTAGAGAAGGTTGTTCAGCGTTGTATCTCGTCAGATTTTGAGTGGCTTCTTTTCTCCTCTCCCAGATCAGGTCCCTAACCCTGATGCTTCTCTTGACCAGGCTGGACAGTCCCGGCTCTCCCAGCCTCTCCTCCAGAAGATGCTCCAGTCCCTTAAGCATCTTCGTAGCCATTTGCTGTGCTCTGTCCAGTAAGTCCCTATATTTTGTCTGCCCCATTGTCCAGATAATTTATGAAGATGTTAAACAGTGTCAGTCCCACTACCAGCCCCAGTGACCACTATTGACTGGCTTCCAGCTGCACTTCCTTCCCCTCTTCATAGCCCTCTGTGCCTGGCACTTCAGCTAGTTTTCACATACTGGTTCTGGTGGTTTCCTTTGCCAACAGGATGGCAGCCTTCACCTGACAGTCTGCTAGACTTGTTTGACTAAGTCATCAAAATGGGATGGATACTAGATAAAGCCTTGCTTAATATTTTGAAATAAACAGAGGATCAAGCTAACCCTGCAAAAATGAAGTTCTCTTGAGTTTTTCAGTGCTTACAAACTACATGGTTCTGCTTTGGGATTTTTGGATTCCCTGTCCCCATGCAAGTTGCTTAAAGCTGTGTCTACTACTTGAAATAAAGTGGTAGGACAAGTAGTGTGCTTATGGGGTCGTAGTATCATCACTGCCAATGCCAGACTTTCAGTCCATCTAGACACAAAAAAAAAGGACAGTACACAGTAACATTTAAGCCACGTTGAATCTTGAAAGTGCACAGAAAAAAACAGGCCCTGGAGAGTCTGTCTGGTCAGTGAATTCCTTTGTCTGGAAGTGACGAAATGCATGGCAGTTCTTAAGGGTTGTCTTCAAGTAATGCTGGTATGAGGATTTGAGTGAGATAGTCAACTGTCAAACCAAAACCATCAATCAACTGCAAAGGTATGAAATTATCCCACTTCTTTTGTCTAGTCTTAGATGTTGCCTGGAATAGAATTAGAGTATTTGAAACTTTCTAGCTTGGAAAAGCCCAAACAGAAAAGATGGCAGAAAGATTTGGTTCAGGTTTTTGGAGGTAACATCAACAATAACTTTTCGTCCAGGTTTAGGGTCTTCCTAGCTAACACTGTAGAAAGACAGAAGATATAGGTATTCTGCTAAAGGATCCTGAAACGTTCATATTTTCTGCAGTTTTCATGAATCCTAAATACAAGACATCAAACACTCCCGGAAACAGAAGTGAAAGAAAGTATTTGACGTCTTGTTTGGCAGTGTTTGCTTCAGAGGCTACTCAGGATGATAGTGTTGACTGTTCTACTCTCTCTTCTTCCTCAGTTGTCTCCCTTAGTTGTGTATCTTTTTCTGGGAATCCATCCACTGCACGTTGGCTTCACTCTCTTTTTCATACTGATGCTTTGGGTCTGCAGAGAAAGCTAGTTTTGTGATCTTCGTTTCTCTGTCTTGTGAAGTATTGTGGAAAACAGTGAGTGGTAAAACATCTGCGGCATGTTTGTGATTATGGAGCCAGCACTCTTCAAGAGACGTGGGTGACACTGCAGTGCCGGGTGCCAAGGAGTGGCTTACATTTCCGTGATACCTTTGGTCCTCTTTTCTCCTCTACAAAACCAGGGACCTCACAGAGATGACAGTGGGCAAGCTAATAAAATTAATTCAAGTCATCCAGGCAGACACATTCCTCGTTTGAGAGAACCACTTCATTAGGTGAGAGATTGTCCTTTACATACGTGTTCTAGACATCTTCCTGGGCTAGGATGAGGCAGGAAAATCAGAGAAGATTCTGTGTGTAAGAAGAATGCTGTGCTGAGCAACTTTGTGGAGGGGAAGGTAGAAGGTGAAATGCAGCTTATTCCCCCAGGCTCGGTGGCCTGGTAGAAATCCGGTTGGTAGTAGTCATGGTGAGCCTACATGTGGAGCTGGTGCCACATGGCTATCTGTCTCCTGGGATTCCTCAGCATTTCTTCCCAGTGGCTCCTCTCCGTGCCCGTGACGTGCAAGCCCAGGCTGCACTTGCCGAGGACGTGGCTCTGCCCAGCACCATCCTGGCTCAGCATTTCCAGCTCCACACTGGAGGCATGCAGGAGCTCGTGAGGCACCTCAAACATGATCATCTCATTCCACACAGGGTTGATCTTGTGTTTTGCACGTTTGGTCTGCTTCTTCTTCAGTTTCAAGGACTGATGACTCAGTGTCACCTTGACAGAAACATCTGTGTAGGAAGTGGAGAGAGGCACCATACTAATGAGCATGCAACAAAATGAATGCAAGATAAGTTTAGGTGATGACAGACTGAGAGAGAGAACATAAGAAACATTGATCTTGGTGGGTTTGGTTTTCACTTTTTAGAAATTATTCAAATCCCTTTGGCTTTCTATGCCAAGTATCTTTTTTTTTTCCTGCCAAACACCACCCTTCCCACTTTGTTTCTAGATTTATATTATAGCAGAAACAACAGCCTCTGTTTTCTTGCTATTCTACTCACCACTGCCAAGTAGATCTTTCAGCTGCTTGGAATGGAGGTTTTTAGCCTTAATAATCACCACGAGCAGGCGGTTAGCTGCTGGCAGGTAGCTGATGGAGAGCAGAACCTCCCCGTGGCCCGTAGATGGCTCCTGGAAATGGAGACATGGGAAGAGTTAATTGTTTATACAATCCTGGCCATAACAGCAGGCAAATAGTACAATAATAGTAAAACTAAATAGTACAAGCTGATGGGTAGAAGACAGTGGACCGACAAAGTTGTCTCTCTGTCTCTGTGCAGGAGACCTTTCCAGTTACACTGGGGGAGAGTAAGTCTGGCAAAGATGTCTGGGGGGGTCCTGCACTTGGAAGCCATGCAAGTTACTGCTTTCTTTTGTTGCTGGAGAGTAAATGCTTCCTAACATCTACTTTCAGTGGAACATTTCGTCAGAAGAAGAGGATTTGGGGCTGAACTACATGCAGGTAGTCAGATACTCTTTTTTTTTTTTGAGGTATTATCCAGCTGCCCTTTATTGATGTCCCCTCCTATTACTGCATTTCACAGTTCTCTCTTTATTTCAGCTGCTCATTCTGTGAGGGGCAGCCTGCCCTGCCCAGCAGGAGTGTGGGGCTCCCTGAAGAGCAGGGGATACCTGGGTCTGTGCCATACAGCCAGGCCTTGGAGTGGAGCTGGACCTTCTCTGGCACCCTGACTTGGTGTGGGGAAGCCCACCCAGCTGGCAGTCCTCCATGAGCTCCACACGGGGTGTTCCTCTTCCTCCCGCGCCTGTCTGCCCTCAGGCCTGTGAGTGGGATTTTCTCCAGCGAAAACGCTCTGAACCATCAGGCCTTTACTTCAAGGAGCCACATTTCTTTTCCCTTCTTCCCTTCCCTTCCCTTCCCTT
>WKFP01014305.1:278913-332387 GCA_011057875.1 Pterocles orientalis | reverse complement strand
CTCAGTTTAAATCATTATACTGGAATGATTTCATTTAAACATCCCTTTTTACACCAGCAGACTGGGAACTCATTTCAATTTGCAGCTATTAGGCAAATATTTAGCCTTGCACTTGAAGTTTATTCAACTGATTCAGACCACCCAGTTGTTTTTGCTGCCTCTCTCCCTGCCAGAGGTTTTTTAAGAGTGGCCAGCCCTATTAGCATTCAAGTGGCAATCAGATCAATTAGCATTATGGGAAACCAGAAATGTTAACTCTGTACTATGTGTCTGTGGCCAGCTCGCTGGAGAGCCCTTGTCCCTGATGGTGAGAGGCAATGATTTATTTCAGCACGCTTGGCAACAATGCTGGTGTTGTTTTGCATTGCTCACCCAGTACCGTACCAGAGTACAATAGGTACCTGCTTGTAGCAATGTACTAGTAGCAACAATAGCAGTGCCGTGCTGCCATGTTGCTAAGTGTATGCTGCTGCTAGAAGAATAGTCTAGTTCATGGCAGGGAAAAGGCTCCTGAGGAAATGGGCAAGACGTTAATGCACATGAAGCATCCCCCGTACCTACTTCAAGTACTATTGAAATCCTTCTCTCCATTTTCCCTATCTGTGCAGCTGGGAAGCTGTGGGTAAGGAAAGAAAGGGATGCTTTGACATTTAAGAAAACCAACACAGTGTAATGAGTGATATTTTGACATCTCCCAGATTGAATAAAACTGATAGATTTATCCCAGTAAGGATAAGTGGTCTTCAGTCTAACATTTCATTCCCAAGAAGGTGTTTTGCTCCTAGCTGAAGGTTTCCTGGGGTGCTCTACCCACACCCAGCTCTGCAGAGTCCCTCCATCCTGCTCTGTAGGCATGCGCTGGTATTTCAGCTCTTGCCACAGTGATCCTGCACCGCTAATTCACAGAGACTTACGTAACTTTTTGTAGACATAGGCTTTGAATTACATATATCAGTGTCAGATTGTCACGTAACTGAGAGAGGAGGAGAGGGAGTTTTGACACACCTTAACTGCCAGGAGCTGTAGATGGAAGGGCTGGGTTGATGGGCCTTTGATTGCTTTCTGAAATGGTTTAGCTACAGACTAACACAGAGCAGTGCTGAGTGACTTCTGCAGTCACACGTCCCCCCTCTAAACCTGGCTACGAACGAATAAAGACACTCATTGACATGCAGCCTTCTTGGAAGAAGAGCTTTGCTTGTTCAAACAATTAAACATTAGAGTTTCTGGACTACTGACGCAAGACATAGTCCATACCTTCTCGGGGGTCTTTAGCCTTTCCCACTGGGCCATCCCAAAGGACTCCTCCATGTTAGCAAGGCTCAGTTTGAGTTCCCCCACAATGCTGTGTCTGGAGAACTTGTCGCAGTTTCTCAGGGAGAGAGTCAGCGTCCCCTCTGGCATCTCCTCCTCTGTTAATGGGAATCGCAGGACCTCCTCCCAGAGGGTGTGAAGCACCTTCTTCTTCAGCTCTGTCTGGGCCTCAGAAATACCGGACTTGCTCACCAGTGTGCCCTGTATGTAGCAATGGCAGCCAGCATCTTGGTCCCCACTCATTCTGCCGTGCATAGCTGAAAAAGGAAGACTGAGTGTAAGGACCTCTCACAAAAGACAGCCCTGAAATATCTGTGGCTGAATTGCTTATTTCATGAGAGCCATAAAGTAAAACAGCTGCACAGATGTGGACCCCTGTTCTTGCTCGCACAGGGCAGACTCAGCCATGAGCCCGTGCTGTGGTGTTTTCCTCATGCTGCACAGTGTCCTTGTCCTTCTGTCACCACAGAAGGATTCTGTTAGTGTTTGGGAGAGCAACGAGTTCAAGGAAACATGCTCTGTTGAAAGATGCAGAGCAGCAAGGAAATGAGACACATGTCACAGGGATGGGCAGCTCTCATTTACTTTTACCTTGGCACACAAAGAAAGCTTCTTACAAAGGCTTTAAAGGCAGGATGCTCAGTCACAGACATCAGAGATGGGAGGGACCCCCCTCTTGGCACACATCTACCCTTGCAGACCAGTGTGGGGTATGTCTGAGGGCTATTACATCCTGCTCATCCACCCTCTGCTAAATGACTCCTTCAGAAGCCATCCCACAGCCAAAAAGATCTGCATCAAGAGACATTCATCCCTAATTTTATATCCCTTTCATGTTGAAAAGCCTAGAGTGAGAATGGCATTTCATGGTCCTCTTCAGTTGCGTCAACAGCGTTGCGCTGCCCTCTCCGCAGCAAGAGGAGCACGCCTTCCTCTGAAGGGTCATGAAACAGCGTGGTTTTGTGGGCAAAACTGAAGTCCTTGCTGCAGCCAGTCCAAGGACAGCTGCCCCTGAGCTTCCAGGTCCCATGGTTCACAGGGGTCTCCTGGTTTCTCAGGGGAACGGAGCTGGGGAGCAGAGCCGGATCCTGCCCGGGTGGCAGTGGGGCACTGAGGGAGGAGCACACACGCAGGAGAGCCGGGGTGTCAGCCCGCAGGCATGGATGCCCACCCTGGAGGGAAAATGTGGGCTTGCTGCTGGCAGGCGACCCACGGTAGCAGCTGCCATTTAGCACCCTTTCAATTCTTGCTCCAGAGGGTGTGATTTGATTAGGTTTCCACAGAGATCTGCACTGTGCATGAATTATTCAGTCAGCTTATTTTACTTTCCCAGAGGAACTGATGAAGCTCCAGCCCTGAGCGGAGAAGCTGTTACAGTTGTTAGTTCCCACTTCAGAGAGTGACACGGAGCCTGTCTGCCTGGCCAGGCACAGCCAGAGGGACTTTCCTCAGTGGCCCCCAAGACAAGTCTTCTAGCTCAGCTCAGTCTTTGACTTGACTTGAGGAAGAGGCAGTCAGGATAAAGTTGAAGAAAGAAAGTTGTGGGGAGGAAGGAGATAGCCCTGCTCCCAAAGGGAAAAATAAAAAGAAGAGGTTGCTTTGTGCCATGTTTGGGACTGGGGGAGCCCATCCAGCCTCCTGACTTCTGCTTTTGAGCTGTGCGGACAATTGTTCCCAGGCCATGCCTTGCACGGTCACTTCAAGCAGTGACATATTTCTATTCTGCAAGCCCAGAACCAGTGAAACATCCGTTGGTCCTGGGGACACATATTGATTTTGAGGTAGGAGGGGAACTCTCTATAGAATCAATGGGTGTCTTGTACCCTCCAGATGGAGAACCACCAGTAAGATCTCTGCCCTTACCTTCCAGAAGGGCCACACGCAGCTCGGCTTTTTCTTGGTCATACACGAGGGAGTAGCGCAGCTCAGGGGCCTGGTTGCAGCCGGCTGCCCTCTCAGGGTTCAAGTGCTCCGTGACACACACATCCTTTACCACACCTGGAACAGAAATAACCCTTTAGCAAGCAGCCCTTCACCTTCCAAGTAGAACAAATCTGCCCTGCCTGGACTAGATTTTTCTAAATGTCTTAACTATTGCTGCACCTTGTATGCAGGAATATAATTTATGTTCCTTCTTCCTCCACCACCATATGTCTTTTTTGCTCTGTTTTCTCACTTTCAGCTCTTTCTACAGCACTTGGACAAGCCTTCCGCTCTCTGCCACCTTGTGCTCTAAGATGGTTCACACACTTGCTCTTTCACCTTATGCCTAGGCCAAGGTGTCTAAATTACACTCATTACTTGTTTTATTGTTTTATATTGTTTTAAACTCACATTGGTTAATCAAATCTTGCATTCTTTGAAATGAGAACTTGAGTCTTCTTTTGAGCTGCCATGCAACTCTGCATTAATTCAGACCTCTCTAAATTTTTTTTTTAATTTTAACAATAGTCTTTGTCATACAGAAGACATCTATTTCCATAGTGCTTGACCAGGTTGAAGATAATGAGCTGGGGAAGCTGTGAGGCAGTTTCTCCATGTGTGATTTTGAAGTTGAATACATATTTCATGCTGAAATAAATCAAGTTGCAAGACTAAAAGAGAAGCCACAGCTTTTGTCAACAAAAGCTGTTATCTGCAAGGTCATTTCTGATTCACCCAGAAAACAACAGTGGGACCAGCACGTTTCCTCAAAAAAATCTCAGCCACAGCCCAGATCAGTTCAGTGTGGCACTGAAAGAACACAATTCTTGCTTTATTTCAGCAACACTTGAGCTATGAAATCAGGCACAGCGGGAAGCAAACTTGCTTGTGCCATTAGCAGTGCAGAGAGGCTCTTAGGTCAACACACTTACACAAAGCTTTAGCCTACATGCAGCTATTATCCTTCAGCCTCTCCACCCTATAATCTCCTCCCTGATACCCGAGGATGTGTCTCAGCCAGTCTCTTCCTCCAATGCAGCTGCTTCCCATGGTACTTTCTTTTCCTTACTCACTAGTCTCAGGGTGGAGGAGTGAATGTAGCAATTGTCCTCCCAGAAAGACAAAAATATAATCTCAAGCAATTTTTAAAAACTAGAAAGAATTCTTTTTAAAAAATCATGACAGATGGCATTGTGTCTCTGGCAAATCTTCAGGAAGGTTTTATTAATGTGGTAACCATGAGAGTCAATTATCCTGTTAAAAGACAGCTGTGAAGGTAAAAATCAGTATGGAAGCAACCCAGACATGCTGCCAGATGTATATAATTAACATTGTGTTTTCTCTCAGGCTCCAGGAATCTTATGTTCCAGGCTTTGGCATGTTACCCCTTGGGCTGGCTGGAAAACAAGAATTCTGTTTGGCAAAAATGTCTGAGGTGTCAGCCTTTGGTTTCACTGCACATTACAACAAGCCAAGACCATCTCACCAAACCAAAGGAACAAAAAAAAGGAGCAGAGAAAATAAAGTAGAAGCTTGAATCCCTGCTGCTGATATCCCTGACAAGGACAGTTGCTGGTCAGCTAACATTTGTCCTGGAGGAGATACTCTGCCTACTTTTTCAACAGATATTCTGCCCACAGTCTGGCAACTGTTCCCAGTAAAGCTACACTAAATACATGTTTTTCTATAAACTGTCTGCTGCCAGTGAGCCAGGTTCTTCAACACAAAAGATGTTTAGGTAACAAAAATTTACAGCCACACTACGCACAGCTACAGCTTTGTTATCTGAATGTCCTGATGAGCTCCATGACTGCTTTCTGTTGAACACACGCATTGAAGAAGGAACTCACCATGCTCAAGATAAGAGAGCAAAAAGCTCCCCATGTCTTCATTTTCACATTTATTTCTCTAACTACAATCACATCATGATCAGAAGTATTACAGATCTACACCCAGAAAAGCCATTGTTAGTCTGAAGACCAAATGCTCCTTACCGTTTTGAGGGAGAACAAAGAGCTCTTCATTGACTTGTATCTTCATCCTGTTCTCATCCAAACCAGTATATTTTCCGGTAGCTGGTTCTTCTGTTGTCTTCAGGGAGTACTGCGTGTAGTTAACGATTTCAGGTGAAGTTACTACTGGTTTCGGGCCATAAATGTTGGGAAACTTCAGAAGTGCTCGAGGCTGGACTGGTTCTGCAGTTTTCTTAACGTTGAACTGCAAATTAAAACCTTGTTTATTACTTTGCACTAATTAGACTAATTCTTCACATTCTCTCAGTATTAAATGAGCTGAGACAAAGCGAGAAAAGGTGGTGTCTCTGATCATTTCTTGGGTTGAGGAAACCACTGCCTGTACATCCAGAAACTTTCTTGTCAAAGCCAATACCCTTCAACTTAGTGTATGTCTTTTCAGGTTTACCCCTCTACAGGTGTTTGGTCGCAACAAGAAAAAGATACGTTTTTATTGTTTGATTACTCCTCAGTTAAGACTTCTTGCATAAGTCCGTGTTTACTCTCAGCACAGAAATCAACCATTTTGCTATGACTGAGGTATGGTTTTTTTACCCTGATGTTTGTCACATCCAAGATCAAGAGGCTATAGCCACCCACAGATTTCAGAACGTTTTTATGTGAGTACGTAGTAAGCATTGGAAAGGCAAAGGCACGGATCATACTGTCACCTGGAGCAAGTACAGCCATGGTATAATAAGACAAAGGCAAACTGGGATTGAATTTGGATTTATGTCTGAATTTGTTCCTAACATTTCAATTCCCTGCTGAATCGTGAACATGGCATGAGCAGAAGAACCTGAAAGATGGTGTAATACTCAGGCAGCCCATGCAAAGATTGTCACAAAGGCATTCCTATTCTCCCAAAAACAATGACAAATATTTTAGTGGAATATGACAGTCCTCTTTTCCTTACGTCCCAAGAAACAATCCTGTCTGCTCACAACTGAAATAATTCCTGATTCATTTATATTTGGATTCATCAGTGGAAAAGAACAAAAGCTGACTAGCAAATGGCCCTGACCATTGCAACAGATTTTATTAGTGGTTCCAAAACATGAAAGACAGAAAGGAGAAGTAAAATTGACATTTTGGTTGATTATTGTGCAGTGGGATTCCCTCCAACCCTGCAGCCTGCCAGCCTATTCTCTATTAAGTTTAGACTGAGGGTGAGCCAGAAAATGTTCATAATTGTAATTAAAGTTTTTAATTAGTCTAATTGTTTCCTGTTAATAATAAATGTAGATGTTGCCCTGCAGCATTTGCCTGCATTGGGACTTTGTGGTCCCAGCTGACGGGTCCTGAGGGAGCACACCTACTCCTCTGAAGAAAGAACTGAAGAAAGAGAGCAGTCCTGGACGTCAGCTCTTTAGACATACTTGGTTTATGGAGATGATAGCACCATGGTTACGTGCACTTGGCAGTGGTAAGGGAATAATTAGGTTGTCAACTCCATCTTCACAAGGCAGCCAGTGCACCACTGTTTAGGAAGTCCGCTATATAACATAGCGTTTTGTCTTGTCTAATTTTAAGAGCTCTGAAAGAGAAGTGGGTTGAGAAAGAAAGCTGTCGCTGTGTGCAGATCCCCACCCGGCTCTCAGCTGAGTTTAGATATTATGTAAGCCGTACAGTGCGAGTCTGTAAGCAAGATCCATCTTTCAGAGACGAGAGCCGCAGCAGTCCTAAAATACACAGGAAATTTGAAGTACCCTTCCAAATTTTAAATACAGCTTTCCATTCTTCTAAAATTAAAGCAGCCTAACCAAGCGAACTATGTCAGGGATCACTGGACAACACCTTGAATAAACAGGTCGCTTTCATTCTGCAAAGGCGTTACTGCTGACACACAGACAGTCTCTGCCGTGGTGCTCAGTCTCTGCTGTTCTTTCTCTCCTGCAGCTGCTGGAGAAGGCTGCTGTCCTACCAGCCCCTGACCATCGCAACAGAGCCGTGTGCCTGCGTGGCGGTGTGCTGCTAGCACATGAAGCACTTTGGGATCCTTTGGGATGAAAAACACCATGCAAATGTGAGGTATGTGCTAGTACAATCTTTTCTTCCACGTGCTAAAAGGCAGATGTGTAGTCAGGAAATCCATCACCACATTGCAACTAAGAGCTCCACTGGGTCTAAATATTCCTTTTGTCTGTCTGCTCTGCAGAATTAAAGAGGAGAGACATATGCAAGCGCAGCGGGACTAGCCCACCCCCTCTTCCAACTGCATCTGCCTCTGTTTATTATTTTTGCTGCCAGCTCTGTTCCCAAGCATTGTCTGCTAATCTAGTTCCAGAGCAGTGCCTTATGGAAGTTCCCTTTGCAAATCAGCAGCAGTATCTTAAATAAAGAGATGAGCAGAAGAATCACAGAATCATTAAGGTTGGAAAAGACCTCAAGGATCATCAAGTCCAACCATCAACCCAGCACCACCTAACTCACTAATGAGTTCAGCTAGTTCTGCACAAAACGCGTGAAAACAAAGAAACCAGAAGTAGCAAGGAGGCTGCGACTGACCTTTATGGGTCCCTGTCCAGTGTCACTCAAGCAACGCTCCAGGCTGTTGCATATCTACAGGAGTTTTTAATTGTTTTGTGTACATTTCTTTGTGTTCAAGCTCTTTCTCCTCACATATGCAGGGCATGTCCATGGGGAGCCTCTGTCTATAGCAAATACAAGCATCACTGTCACAGGAGACATGCCGAGTGAATAAAATGCAGTCTGGCTTCATCTCTCTTTTGTCATCTCTGTTTATCAGAATCAGTGGCCCTGACAAGCTTCAATAATTAAGGATGCCAAGCTCTGACTAGGACATACAGTGTATTAATGTAGTTGGAAAAAAAGTCCTGACAGGACAATTTATAAACATAGACACAGATGATAAAACTTCACAGGCTCAGAACTCCATTTGAGATTCATTCCTTCAAGGTATAGAGACTGATTCTGAATCAGTGACAGCATAGGAAAAAAAGCATGTTCCTGGCAAGAAAACTATTTTAATTGGAAAGAATTGTTAAACATACGGAATATGCAAACTCAGAACATTTTGCACTTTCTGTGCCAGTATGTTCATTCGGCTGCTATGATTTGGCCAGATTTCATCCATTTCAAACCAGTAACATCAGAAATAATACTTCTAATTAGAAAGTCTTCAATGCTAAAACAATACAGTCACTCAAATACCAGTGATATGCTGAGGGCAGGTTGAATAATTTGATCCCCTGTTGGTCAAATACTGGATTAAGTTAGGGCAAAACTTGATGAATGTAGAAATATTGTGAGGACTATAACCTAATAGCTGCTGGGTACTGGAGGCTTAATTGGACTTCAGGGTCACTTAGTGTTTATTTCAGTCATGCAAGTGGGATGACACCCTGGAGGACAAGCTCCAGGATGTTTCCCAAAAGGCTGTATAGAAGAAAAAATGTCCAGTCCAAGGATGGAGTTAAGGTAAAGTCTTGAGAAGTTTTTGAGACAGAAGATTACAACAACAGAAAATCTCTTCTAGGAAGAGACTAATGGGAAAACTATCTGCAGGTAGTGTTGTGAAAAGCAAAAGCTGGAAAAAATGCTATGCAAAGTGATATGACTGTCAAGGTTACACACTTCTCATTCACTTTAACAGTCAGCTTGGAAAATATCAGCATTATTGCACATTCTTATATACAGGAATGGGGAAATCCTCTGTATGGGTTAGAAAAGACAAGAAAGGAGCCTGGAAAGGACATGACAAAACTGTCAAACAGGATAGGAGGTGAAATTCATCCTAGGAAAATACAAACAGGTGGTACTAGGATGTATTCACCCTGCTTGTGGATGAACGCTCAGAATCAGCAGCAATCTTTCGAGAAGTCCTCAGCTCAGTGCAGGTGTTCAGCCACGGTCAGCAGAGCCATCCTCCCACCCACCAGCAACCAGAAGCTCTGGTAATGCTGTTCGGTGTATCTGCACCAGATCTTACAGCACAAGTAGCACATCTGGCCATCTTTCCTCAGAACAAACTGCAACAAGAGCTCTTTTCTACGAAGAGCCTAAGAGCGGTAGCCAGAGAGAGGCTGAATATATCATTATAAACATTACAGGGAAGTGCAACTAGGACTCCTGCTACACTCTTTAATAATACAAAAATAACTGGCAGCTCAGATAATTAAAAGGCAAACGAAGATTTGGAATTGGCTGCTATGGGGTAACATTTGGTTGCGTGGCTAGATGAAAGTGAAAAGGACGTAGGCACATACAAGCATCAAGAGCAACAGCCAACAGGTAATACTTTCAGAGACTGAGTAGTGCTATAGCTCATGCTAAAGACCACAGTCAACAAAAGAAATCAGTCAGTCAGGGTTTTTTTGGTTCTCACAAGAAACAAAGACTGCACAGGGATGCCTGACATTATCCATACTCCACATTGCTCTTATAGTAAGTGAAAAAAGCAATTCACAGTGTAATGAGATTATCCAGTCATCACACTCGAGATTCTCGCTGGCATTTTGTTATCATTTCAGTGCCTCATTTTAACTTCACACATAATTAATCCCCTCATCAGAGGGGCAGAGGGAGGAGGAGGGGTGGTTTTCACAAGAAACCAGCTGTTGACAGGGACCTATCCCACAGGAACCATAAGATTTCGTGAACAGAGTTAGAGAAATAGCTGTTATAGGAGATGCCAGCAGGAGTCATCTCCTCTTTACAATGCTGCATGTCACCTGGTAAAGTCCCGTCTTCTCTCCTCAGGAAATGATTTCCCTTGTGGTCTAGCTTAACAGCTAAGTGGCATTTCCAGTCCTCCTCCCTTATTTTTGCCGTTAGCAGCTTTCTCTTTGGCAATGTGGCAGCTGTCTCCCGCTCCGGTAATTCTGTGGGTCACCCAGCTCCTGTCTCTGTTTTCCCCGTGCTCCTCCTCCCATTAACATGCTGTTACATCCTGAACACAGTAAGCAAATAAATAGGCAACATAAATCACACGCTGAGTAGCCTAACAGAGAAGTTACATTCCCACCCTCTACATTTAAAGAAAAATCACCAAGTAATTAAAGACTGAGTCTTACTTGCTGGACTGGCTGAAGCACACTGGGCTTAGTATTTTCTGTGTCCTCCTCTTGGTCCTTTTCTGAGAGTCCTTTCCCAGGTTGCTTGCATTTGCAGAAGCAGGTGAGACCACAAAGGGCAAGGATGCTAGTTGCGGTCCCTAAGGTAGCCCCCAGGGCTATAACTGGGGCAGATAAAACCATTGTCCTATGCTGCACAGGAACAACAACAACAACAAAAAAAAAAGCACAGAAACCCTGTGATTCCTTCTCCTCCCTGGGAGAGCAGCTCTCTCACATCCACTCCGATTTCTAGCCTGGCTCCATTCTCCTTGGAAGTCTGAAAACAATTCTCTTGTGCAGGAAAGAAAAGGGACCAATCTAGAGACAGAGATAAATCATCCCACCTTTGCTAGGCAACAAGGCTACCTTTCTATTCTGACGATGGAGTTTCTGCTCCAGGTCAGGTAGAGGAAACAGTGCCTGTGGTGCCTGCAGTCTCCATGTAGCTGCAAACAGGCAGTTTTCATTGAAGCCTGTTCTCCAGCTCCACTGGGAAAAGTCTGATGTGTGATAGAGAGGAAAGACGTCAGCAGAAGGGGCTGGGCCTTGCTAGCTAACTCACAGAAAGTGCATCCAAATGTTTGATCAGCTCTCTAGCAATATTTCTCAGGGCCGGCTCGCTAATTTGCTCAAGAGGTTGATTTTTCTCTGCCTTTAGGCAAAGATGGCGATTGCTAAAAGGTGCTGGCCTGAGGAGCCCTGTTACGATGTCGTGGCATGATAGCAGTATAGGCAGAGAAAAGCCTGTGTGTAAGTCAGGCAAAACTTGCTCATTCTTTAGAGTCTGGGGAACAAACACGTGCAAGAATTGAGCACCGTCCCACAGCTCCCCAGCTTCCCCTCAAAGCGCAGGGTCTGGACCTTTCGGAGCTGCTTTTGGTAGCACTAATGCAGAGCAGCAATTCTATTTAGAAAAAACAGGAGAAAATCCTATCAAACAAGACACGCTGACGCCTATGCTGCTTCCTCTGGAGAGGATGAGAGAACAACAACATATGCTGGGTATTAGTCACACTGCTTACTACACCAGAGCCGGGTGATGGGCACAGTAGAACCTACATGAATAGACCTGAAGGGCTACATGTCCGTCTCGGTTTTCTCTTGAGGTGACAGAGTGATTAATTTTCTCTGACTCGGTTTTGGGGTTTTTTTTGCCTTATTTCTCAGACTGCCCAGCTTGGGGAGGAGGAGAATAAATGCCATCTTTTGATATGTTTCTTGTGACACATACAACCATTTTCTGGGTACTTCACAAGAAGTACCTAGTGGCCAGAAGTTTGTGATAATTCTGGGTCACTGTATGTCTGGGCCAGAGTGGAACTAGTAAGCAAGAAGCAAAATAGTCCTTATAAGGCTCTGGAAAAAATGCCCAGTTCTACTGGGAGTTTCTTTGTCTTTCTATTTTGGAATACAGTTGATGCCTGTGGATCAGGGAAAAAAAAATGAACTATGTACACAGAAACATTTAGAAATTCACATTTTTTTATCTTTCTGCAGCTCGGGTTTTGCCATGGATTTTTCTTGATTTTTTTTTTTTTTGATGTTTCATATCTTACTTGTGACAACTCACTCAGCCTTTGTTCCATTGTAAATGACATGTTCACCTCCCTGGCTTCCCTCACACATCTGACTCTCACTTTGAGTGTTAAAGATTCTTCTTTAGCTCTGCAGCACCCTTACGGATGCGATGCACTTTCCACCGTCTTGGCTTCTCTTCACTCTACCAGGCTTGTCAGCCATGCACCTTGCCTCCCACTTCTACCCCTCCCAGCCCCCATCAAGAAGAGAATCACGATAGACTCCTTCAGCAGAGACAATCCCCCAGTACCCTGCTGAGCCCATGGAAACTGGCCTTTCAGCTTGGTCTGCAGAAGAAAACCTGGAGCTTTGTCTTTTGTCTGTACAGAAACATAAAAGTGGCCACACCAGGCTGGACCACTGGCACATCTCTCACTGTGCTTGGTAGTGGGAAGAACATCATAGAGGGATGATTGAGAAATCTGGCTGAACGTTCCTTTTGCTTCTTGCTGTTTGTGGCTCAGGAGCTTCCAAAGCCTTAAGCAGCATCCTTGGGCTTACCTCTGCTGATCTTAACTTTCTCTGCCACAGGCAGACTATTGCAACCATTTGCTGACTTACCCAACAGCTACTTCGTTCAGTCCACGGTTGAACAGCTAACATCATAATCATATGATCCACATAGATATGGCCACAAGATCTTATCTTGAATTTGAAGCATATACCATGTTGTTACAGACTTCCACCACCACTCAAGAGAAGAAGAGAGGAGAGTCTGGACACACTGTTTAGATGCCTTTGGTTTCCTCCACAGGATGGGTTCTTCCTCAAGGTGGTAATGAAGTCTAACACAGCTAGATCAGAGGCCCCTGAGATGTGGAAACCCCGTGAAAAGGAAGAAGGTGCTGTTGAGGGTAGAGAATACATTCACAGAGATTTGGAGTGGAGGAGGCATTCAGTCCATCCATGAGAATCGTCGTGTGTTTTCTCTGGGAATTCTACAAAGACTACTTACAGCAGGCTGGAGAAGGAAGGCCACATCAAAATCTCTCTGAAAGACAATAATTCAATAGTATACCTCTCCGAGATGGTTTCCAGCTGCTTATATATGAAGATTAAGTTTTCCTTGCCAGAAATGGTATATGCTGTGAAATGTAAGACGTACAGAATCATCATCAGATACCATACTTTAATACCAGTAGCCAGGCAGCAGCCTTTTGCTGCTATTGCTAGAAAACAAAGCAGCTCTTGCTAAACATTGGATATTAGCAGTGTGTGAGCTTCTGCAGGCGACAGGCCAAAGACTGCAGAATTTCATGTGTGCACGGATGCCTGTAACTGGTGCAAATACATAATTTAACTGTAGCTTGGGCACATGCAGGCCCTGCATCTATCTATCATGGTTGCTTATTTTTAACACATCCTGTTCTAAAAACAGTTGGACTGTAAATGTACTTCAAAGTAAGCTTTACACTTGCCAGTTTTAACAACCAATAATAAAATTAGTTCTTTTTCTTTAAAGCAGTAGGCTAAAATGGGGCCAGGCTGATGACCTTTGTCACTGGCTATTCACGCTGATATTGTCCAGAATCACATCGCTTTTTTTATCTGTGAAGTCTGCCATTGGAAAGAGACTTGCCAAGGCAGAAAGATGAAAGCCTGTTTGTGCAAGCTAAACTTTACAGGCAGGTTCAGGCCTGACAACATATTTTACAGTCATTCTATCCACGTATTTTCTGCAGATTCGGATGCAAGACATATATAAGAATGACAAAAATATCTACATGGTTTTCAGCTCCTGATACTTCAGACATGAATATTCTGTGATGACAAAATAAAAGGCACTGGACAACCTTCGGTGCTTATAGAATCTTCGTTCCTGCTGTGAGCTTTCCCACTCAAGTTTTGGGCCTTTCTGTCCATTTGCTCTATGAAAGAGGCTTTCTCTGAATGAAGAATTTGTAGTACAGATCACATGGAGAATTACAAGAGCTTTTGTATTGCCTGGCTGTAGTTCGCACCCTACCAGAAAAAAAAATCCCTTTAATGCAATTGCGAGCCACTCAAAGAAGCAGGTCAAGGATTTGCAACTTTTATTCTGGCATTAGAAGATGCAAATTAAAGTTCCAGAATCCCTCACTATCACAGGGAAAAGCCGCCGTACCTCTGAACAGAAGATGATTGCACAGTGCTTTCGCAGACGCAGCCCTCTCGGTCAGGGGCTGGTATTTGTCACAGATACTCTGATTCTCACTGAGGCTTTTCACCAGGCAGAACTGTGAGTTAATAGTCCGAAATGGGAAAATGGGAAAGAGAGGGTTGCTTGGTTTTGTTCTGTGGGGCTTTTTTTGGTTTTTGTGGTTTTTGTGGCTTTTTTTTTTCCAAGGAAATCCTCACAACAGTCAGATTTAGCCTGAAGGTGTAAGCTCATGTTTTCACTCGTTTTGACTTGTTACGAGATTCTGTACTGCAGAAATGGGACAGTTTGAACAGGATGATGGTCTAAAATAGCTTGCTAGGTCCTAGTAAAGTGTTTACACCACACAACTTTGGGCACCACGTACAGCTGTCGTATGCATTTTTTTAACAAGAAAATTAAGCACGGTGAAAACAAAAGTGCGAGTGAAAGGTTTATGCTGCCAATGACTGCATCCACCTCCTTATGCTTTTGTATGCTGTTACCTGAGGTTGTAAATACTTTAAGAAAGAGATTTTGTCTTCCTCCAAGTGGTGAAGTATTCCTCCACCAGACGGTGAAGTATTAGAGGCCACTGAAACAATCTTTTCCAGTGCTATTAAGACAATGCAGTTGTCTCTACATATTTATATGCAAAAAAAAAAAATAAAAAAAAGAAAAAAGAAAAAGGAAAAGGAAAAGAAGGAAGCTTTGTGACAAGAATGTGGGTTTGGCCCCTTCATCACTGTCACTGAAGCAGACCTGCAGATAGAAATCAAGTAAATTAAGTCATTAAGAAAAGAGCAAAGAATCATTTTCCAAAAGGGGGATATACCACGATCAATCTCCAGAAAATGAGCTTCAAGCTGTGGTGCTTCAGCTGGTATTAATGGACACAGAGCTCCTGAAGCCTCCAGACGTAGAGGAGTTCCTGCCAGCTGCATGTGTATCCTTTTGCCACTCTGCGACCCTCAGGATGATGATAAGGCTTTAGCATGCAAAAGGGTATGGCTAGCTGCATGGGTGCAGCGTGGGCTCATGGTAAATGAATCTATACTGGGATCCTACGCTGTCCTGAAACCACCGTCTGTGGGATTCAGGAGATCTATGGAAAAGAAGGGCTAGAAGGCAGTGGATCAGTGTGCCTCAGGGGGGTCAGTCTATTTATCAATGAAAAGGTTAAGGGGTGACTCGGTCAAAATCCTTAAGTACCCAGCTAGGGAATAAATCTTTGATAATACAAGTCCTCTTCTGTCGAGCAAACAATGCGTTATCAGGAGCTAGTGGCCAGAAGCTGGTGCCAGACAAACTCTAGAGTAGAAAGGTCTTGCAGATTTCCAACAAGAGGCGTAAATTCTGTGGGAGCAGTTTCCCAGGGATTGCAAAGGGCTCTCTGTCATTGGTAGCTTTGAAATCAAGGGTGGTGTTGTGCCGCTTGTTTTGATGGGAACTCTTGCCATTCAGTTCCAAGTTAGGCTGATGTTTAACTACCAGTGTGGTGTCTTCTGTTGTTTCATGTTTGCATGGGGTCTGTTCGGGATGTTATTAGAGTATTAATGTGTGGGGTAGGTTTTCAAAAAGTCATAGCTCCTCGGAGAGCACCGAAGGACCATCTGCAAAGAGAAAAGCTGCTGTGCTTTAGAAAGTCGCATCGTACCAGGAACCCCAGCAGAAAACATTGTCTGTGCTTCACCAGGTGAACTCCTTTCGTGTGAAATCCTAGCACCTCAGTAATGGAGATTCAGAAAGAAAATGTCAGCTCCAGCTCAGGACAGACCTGGATGAAAGAAAAATAAATCACTGCAAATGCAACTGAAAGGAGAGTGTTGGTCAGTAAAGCGGCAAGCACAAGGTTAAGCACGTTCCCAATTCGCAGGTGAAGTTAAGCAAATGAGCAAATGTTTTCCTCAATGGAGGAGGGTATCTTGCTGAGAGCAGATGAACAACCCAGATATCCTGCTTTTCCATGGAACTCTGCTGACTTACTACTGAAAACCCAGGAAAACAGGGTGCGTTTTGTGCCTCGCTGTCTCCATTTCCTCTGAGAATTGGCTCTTGCTGCTGGAGAAGCAGAGCTTATTTTTGCACAGGTAGTTCCACTGCAAGTATGTGTTTATTTATTTTCTACTGTTTGGGGTTTTTTTTAATAATCACAGGAGATTTGAGAAGCCTCAAAACCTTCTGAAGTGTCAGACACCAAATTATACATTGTGTATTTTCAATAAAATGCTGCCTCCCAGAGGTGACAACGGTTTTCTTACAGTTTCTTCTAAGCGTTGGTTAACATGCTAGAGTTCCAATTTTTTACAACCCCACTTCTGTAAAGAATATTTTGTAGAGAAAAGCATTGGGATCTCATACTTTTAGCTAAAATTGTATCTCTAGCTATGTTATAGCAGCAAAGCCGGGAAATTCAAGAATTATGGTTGCCTGTAAAGCCTTAGTTCTATATACTTTCATGTCAGCCTGGTCTTTAAATCTTTAGGTACAGGATGACGTACCATTTTATTTCCAAATGAACTCTGAATAGTTTGATGATAAGATGCTCTCTTCTTGGGAATGAATCAGGCTTATATACTGAAAGCAGCTGGTTTTTATGTGTCCCCCTCCAACAAAGGAGTAGATAAAGAAAAATAAGATTCCGGGTTGCTGGCTGGTCTTATGGTTTAAGCAGAGGGAAATATCCACAATAATTACATGTTTCTTTCTCATTTTCTGTACACCCAGCCTGGTACCTTATGGTCTGATTGCACAAGAGCTGGGTGCTCACTTCTGCAGCAAAATTCCATGGGAGCCATAGGATCCATGCTGGAGTGTGTAAAGCACTGTGTGGTATTAAGCATTCTGAAAAAAACCTAACATACAACAGGTGTTTAGGAGGTAGAAATGTGGGAGAAATCCAAAGGAGGCAAGCAGTCCTTCTGAATTTGCAGCAGGGCTTGGTGTTTCTGTGTTCCACCTTGCTGCATTCCTCATCCCATTGCCTACCAGACCACAGACACCACTGCTGCTGCAGAAGAAAGTGTCAGAGAAAGAAAGTGAAAGCTCATAAAAAACGCTGTCGTGTTTTTCACTGCAGTGCAAGAAGCAAACTAGCAACATAATGGCCAAACACCTGCTTTCGTGTGAGTTAGTTCTGTTTTGGGAGCAGATTGCCTTTCCCTGAAATGTTATGTGCGGTTCTTGCCTCTTCAGTCTAAAAAAAAGATGTCACCAAACTGAAAAAAAAGTTCATCAATGGATCAGAAAGGATTGAAGGCGTGGAACAACTTCTGCGTAAGGAATGAATGAGCAAGCTACAACTGCTCAGCCTGGAAAAGAGATACTGCAAGGGGAAAAGAAAGGGGTCTCTGAAATCCTGAGTGCACTGGGGAAACTGGCTAGGAATCAACTTCCCAACTCCCGTATAAGAACTACAGGGTCAGAGAGGCCTGTGGTCTAATCCTGGGTGGCTATCCCAGCAGACATGCTGGACAAATTTAGTCTCCTACGTTTTTTAGGTAAACCCCTGAGAATCATCAGCTTCTTTTTTGGAAATGTTATTTTGAGTCACTGACTCATGTAAAGTAGTGGTTTGGCAGCAGCTGTTGGCCTCGTCTTCTTTCTTTCCACATTTCCTTTGAGTCTCAGTCAGTTTTCATGTACTCCCTCCCCCTGTCAAAGAGGCACAGGCAGGAAATCACAGTGAACCGACTGCGAGCCGACCTGCTCCATCTGGTGGCTCGCTGTGTTTACTGGGGTCTTGTGCTAGGTACCCCCATCAGCAGAAGCCGCCAGTACCTCAGTAGTGGTAACTCCTAGTGCCAAATGGCGGATCACTTTTTGCAGTGATTTTTGTACCGTTATTAATATCAAGAACACCACAGGAACAGATTTCCCTAAGACAACATTGCTTGATCCTGCTCCTTGACACACAAACAGAGAAAAGAGTAAAGGAAATCATTACAGATAAGAGAGACCCACAGTTTCTAGCTCTGAGAAATCGTGTTTCTGCTCATGTTCACCTCTAGCGATGGCTTGTGACCCACAAGTTTTCGTCTGGTTTTGGAACGCTTTCTGTAGCACTGGTATTGTACAAAGTGCAGACAGGGCTCCGACAGAAAGAGCTGGTGCGGACGATCGTGTTACCCAGACGTTCCAGTCAAGAGACAAAGAGACCTCGCAAACACCCTCTGCAAAAACAGCCTTTTCGGAAAACAGCCTCCAGCTATCACGATAGACGCCTTCCATGGAGTTTATTGACAGGGAGTGCAAAGAGCGGCACGCGCCCGTGCCTACAGTGTCCTCGCTGCTCCCCTGCTGTGACTGGCCTGACCTCCATGTCTTCCTTTGAAATAGTTGAGACTGCAAATTGGCTTTGCTGTCTGCAGAAATATGTGCTATTTTTAGCTTTTCAGATCATAGAGAGATCTGACCTCATCCTGGTAATTGCTCCTCAGAGTCACTTTTGTCCAGTGTGAAACAGAGCAATAGGTCTTTCGCACTTCATGCTCCAGCCAGCACCATCGCCGACAGCTTTGCAGTCAGCCCTAATCTAAATGATCTTGAGATAGCCACCGCCTGCCTTCGGGATTTAGACGTTTCTGTGGTGGCAAGCATCGGGCGTTGCGTGGGATTGCCCCAGCAGGCTGTGCTTGCTTTATGCACAACTTTCAATCATCTCCAAAGTAGCCATGGCAGAACCTTCCTCTTGCATTAGACTGGAAAAGTTACATCCAAATTTGAAAGGAGGCCTCTGGTGTATGTTCCTTTCAGTACCTCTAGGGAATTGTTTCCTTTCATTTTCACAATTGCCCAAATTGCACTTCCAAGACGACGGTCCTCTCCTTGGGGCTCCCTGTGTCCCAGCTGCTCCCTAGCCCCTCAGAACTTCAGCGTCAATTGTTTTCCAGTTCCAGAAATGTCAAGTGGGTCAGAGGCTCTTCCCGTGAGTAAAGCAGGAGGAAATCTGACACAGTTACGGTGAAGAGTAAAACCTTTATTGTGAATTCCCTGACTTGACTCAGCTGTTGCCACTCCGCTTTCCACAGTCTCTACTCCACTGCTGTGCTTCCCCTGGCCAGCTCCCTCTGTCCTTTTTTCCTGGACACATGCGTGAGTTTTGAAACTGAGTTACATCCTCCCTCTACTTTCATAAACCTCTCCCTCCTCTTTTTCCTTTTCTTGTATCTATTCATTTTGTAGGTCTTCTCTTGTCCTCACTGTATGAGAACCCATTGTCTATTGAGAGAATAGATAATTATTCTTCCTCTATACCTTATCTCCACCTGATCTTTTCCTGATCCATTCCCACTGTCATATTTCAAATGGCATCAGCAGCAGTTTGCGTCGTCTTTGTCAATACCAGGCTCTTCTTGCCGTCTGTACTCATCTGAAGTACCAATTCCACTGAAGATGTTCTGTGGCATTATCAGACAAAAGGATGTGATTAAGATTAAATCACCCCAAAGCTATGATTTAAGAAAGACTTCTTGTTCCGACAAAGTTTAAATTTTGCTTTTCACCTAAATTGTGGCAAAAGATGTGAAACTTGTGTCAAAATTTCTGTTCAAAGTTGAGAGACAGTTGGTACCAGACAGTAGGAGGGAAAGGTCAGCTCCTGTCTCCGGAACAGGAGCAGTTGTGTAATCTTCAAAGGTCACGTGGCAAGGTGCGGAGAAGGGACGTCTGCCTACAGCTCCTTCTCCCAGTTTGCCTACCTCTGCACAGATCAGGACAGAGAGATGATGGGGCACAGAAGCCCCCCACTACAATGCTGTACTGTGCAGAAATGCCCAAGTAGTCTACTAAGGGAGAAGGTCCTCAGATGGAGTTTCTTCACCCAAAGCTGCAAATTTGTAGCTTGATCTTCTAAACGAGATTTCTGGTGTTTCATGAGAAAGGAGAAAAACCTTTTGCCTGTGTTGCCACAGAACAGAATCACTTCCAAACGTGGCAATGATCTTTACCTCTGGCAAAATCAGAAATTCAGCTACGAGCGTGACCATAAGGCTAAACGAGGCTACCGCTACGCGACAGCAAATATTGCCAGCCCTTTCTCATGCTGCGTTACTGGCACACGACAGCCTGTCACCACTGCCTCTGCCCAGTGGCACTGCTGATGGGCAGGACAGGGTGCAGAGCCCAGACCTCAGTTAGGAGTATGCTGTGCACCGTAAGGAAAGGTTTGGGGCAAGGAAGGCAGATGAGAAGAAGCTAAAGAGATGGCAGTGTCCTGTTTTCTCCCCAGCTTGTCTGTCACTCCCCTCCAAACCTGGCCAGGTGAGCACACTTAGTCACAAATTGAGGGCTCGTTATTCAGTATAAGGTTCAGCCTGGTGCTTCCTCCACCTCCCCGTTTTACTTAAGAGAAGGACACATGGGCTCTAAAGGTACTAAGACCTTCATACCACCAGGAAGAAGAGTGGTAAGTCCTTAGCAGCTTTAATGGCAGAGGACAGCAGAAGCCCTGGAGAGAGGTGAGGGAGCCCCTTAACCATCAGCAGGAACCTGGGCTGGGGCAGGAGAGTTTCCGGGGGGGAATGACCCACTCTGATGTGATCCCAGGGGAAATGCACTCAAAGTGCCAGTGCCTGTCTATCATTCCGGAGAAACACCACTGCTTCCCTTTTCCTAGGCTTTGTTTGTCACCCCCAGCAAGTGGCTGACAGCAAAGATGTGTGTGCAAGCAGCAGAGTGTGGGGAACTTAAGTGAAAATACTGCTTAATGACAGGCTGCTTAAATCACCCTAGGCTAGCAGTCAAACCATCTGCTAGTGCAACCATACACTGGAGTGTGGAAAAGTTATCATTGTCTCATAACAGCTCATAATTTGGGCTGACTGCCTTCACTGACAGCAAAGACCATCCCCATTAGTTTCAGTTTCTGACCATTTTAATCAATGAGCAGAAATGTGTATGGTCCTGGTCCTGTGAGGACCTGTAGGTCCTTGAGGCTGCTGCCCAGTTAATTGCATGATTAGGCAAAAAAATGACAAAAGTTTTCCTGGATAGTTCAGTTTACTGAGTGAAAAGGTTGATTTGATCATTTGATACTTGTAATTTGTTTTCTTTATTTACATTTTACTTTTTTTCAGTTATGTCATCACATAAACCAGCACCTTAGTGGTGTGATGTTTCTTTGTCAGACCTCAAGATACCAGAATTGCAATGGTCTGAGGGTCGAGCCATCATTCATCTAATGGCAAGCCACAGAAACTGCCTCTATGGCCCTCATAAATTCTTGGAGAGAGGAACTCTGGCATTCTCTTCTCCTTTTTGCGATGGTCCAAAATGTGTAACACATGGGCGTCTCTCTCTGCTAGATCAGAAAAGATTATCAGAAGAAAGAAGGTGTTAAATACTCCACCCTTCTCTCCTTTGCAGAAACAAGCCACTTTGAATATTCCACATCATCCACTTCTTCCATTTCCTACAAAAGGTTTACTTATTTAAAGGAGGAACACAAATATGCTCGCTGATCCTGTTTATGACATTCCTTATCAGAGATAGAAAACAGATACATACGTAAAGGATGGGAGTAGACCTCCAAGTAGAAACTTTCTCAGAGCACCATGACCTTGATTTGTTGCTGAACTCCCGCTGTTTCACTGGCAGATCCACAACAGAACTATCCCTGTAAGAAATCAGAGTTGCAGTTCAAACCTTCCAGTACAAAAAAAAAAAAAATTCCAGCATACAAGCCTGTGAACTGAGAGCCAAAACTGACTTCACTGAGGAGAATGGAAACTACAGCAAAGATAAATCTGGAGCCAAAAGGCTAGACTTGAAAGCCCTCAGATTAAAGTTCAGCCATGCATGCATCTATCAGCTAATTACATCAATCTAAAATAAATTAAATATGAAAGCATAGCTAGGCTTTTTTCTCCAGCAGAAGGTCTCAAAGCAGCCTCTCTAATTTATTTCGACTGCAAGCTCTCTAGGGAGAGGGCCTGCTTGATGTGTTCATCGAGCAACAGAGAGCACGCTGGTAAGTACTTCAAAAGTGGTCATCTAGGTAATTTGGACATGTCCCTTTAGTGTGTTCAGTAACTGATGGCAGAGTGACTGCAGATGAGTGGAAAAGAGATGCCCCCTTGAAAGCTTTTCCTTTAATGTAATCACAGCTGTAAGCCAAGGTTAATGCGGCCCCAGCTCCCCGGGAAGTATAGTGGATAGATCGGTCACGGTTCGGGTAGCAGCCATCCTCTGTTCCCTGCTAGGTCCCCCCTTCACCAAGGGAATGATGAAGGCACTGGACTGGCATCCAGCTCCTCTGGGATCCTTTCAAGCCATGTGGTGGAAAATCCTGCAATTCCTAGGTGACCTGGACCAAATCTGAGGAGACCTGATTGTGGCCTTTCATTACCCAAAGGGGGCTTACAAGAAACATGGGGATAAACAAGCAATAGGACAAGGGTGATGGCTTTAAACTAAAGGAGGAGAGGTTTAGATATAAGGAAGGAATATTTTACATTGAGGGTTGTGAAACACTGGCACAGGGTGCCCAGGGAGGTGGTAGGTGCCCCGTCCCTGGAAACACTCAAGGTCAGGTTGGACGGGGCTCTGGGCAACCTGACGGAGTGGAAGGTGTCCCTGCTCCCTGCAGGGGTGGGACTAGCTGGCCCCCATGGTCCCTGCCAGCCCAAACTGTGCTGTGAGCCTAAATCAGTAGGGGTGGTGGGGGGTGTGTGTGCATGTGCCTGTGTATTCCCTCAGCTCCTCCTGCCGTGAAATGGGGAAAAAAAAAACCAAACTAATCTTATTTCCTTTCCAGGTGGGAGTGCTGGAAGGGTAAATCCGTTATGGTATGTGGTGATAGCAGGAGCCCTAGCACAGCACAATGAAAGAGGCAATCCTCTGCTCCTTGAATGAGCAGCTGTCAGAAACTGAAAGAGGATGAAGGGGGGTTTCTTGTGACAGATGATACAGTTAAATCTTGAGTTGTTGTTGCAGATTTTAAAATGTGAATTAATTCCTTGTAAAAGCTAAACTGCAGCAAAGAGAGTCAATAGGGGAGCTTAGCCCCAGCTGAAGCTGTGCTGCACAAACTTCCTTCCTTCTTCCTTCCCATCCTTCCCCTACCCGCCACAGTTCTGCCATTGCTCCTCCAGCCTCCCTTGCAGCAAACCTGCTAGTCCAGTCATTTGCCCTCTTGCCCCCAGCTCTGCGGCAGCACCTCCATCCAACCTGACGGGGTGACAGACCCTGCTGGTCCAGTCCAGACCCCAGGTCCCCGGGCCAGACCGTGCCCCCTTGTCTGGCTGCCTGAGACCCACTGGGTTTTGCTAATGCACGCCCAACAGACAATGAGCAAAACCACCTGGCTGGCTGCCCTGCCATGTCCAGGAGCCTGTGCTCTGTCAGTTGTGGTGGTGAAAGCTGTCAAAGATTAAGGGTTTCTTCTTTGGAGGCAAATGTTCTCTTTCCAGGAGCAATGAGCAGATGCTTTGTTATTTAACAGTTGAAAGTTTATTATTAACCAATCCTTCCAATGTCAATATTTTAGTCACTACTATGTGCCCTTCTTAAAACAAGACAGGGAGTGCAAAGGCACTTTAACTTTCCCCAAAGTACTTTTCTGTGGATACAGTCAGAAGTAGTGGGGGAAGGTGTTCAAGCTCACCTGCCCAGGAGGCAGGAGAGGAACTACAAATTATCCTCCCAGAAGAGGAAGCAAAGCCATGCTAACCTGCTAAATGTGCATCATTCACTGCAAGGTTCACATTGCCCAGGGAATCTACATTCAGAAAAATGCAGTAAAACTGAAACCATCTTCCTGAGACTCCTATTGAGATCCTCAAAAATCCTGGAGAGAAAATATTCAGGAACCCAGTAAGTGAATGACAAGCAAAAGTATTGAGAGAGGCAGTAGACCTTTCTGATGATGTGCAAAGGAAAAGAAAAAAAGAGGTCAGTGAAGCGTGGCTAGCTGATGGTGATGATAGTGCATAGGAGCACATTTGTTCCAGGGTGAGGGACAACGACTAGAATTACCAAGGGACTCTTATCAGGCAGATCTGTGTCCAGCAAAGGCAGAGATGTAGTGCTTTCCACTTCCAGCACACACACTCGGCTCCCATGCTCTCATCAGAGAAGAGGACACGAGACAATATTTCGGTTCCCGTAGTCAAATCACCAAAAAAGTGTTCACAAAGGTGACTGCCATGGCACAGCTAATGGGACCAAGAGCTACCCTTTGGTAAAAGGAGGCCCTTTCTCACAGAAGATGAAACCGAGCAGGAGGGCTGGCTGGCATTGTGCAATCTGTCACAAGGAGACACAGACAGGAGACCTCCCTGGTGCTGTACGTGTGCAGCCAGGGCAGCCACTGGGCGATGGCATGTCTCTCTTCAGAGGGCAGAGGGACCAAAGATAACCCCAGGCACTGCTCCAACAGCTCTCACCTTACTTCATCCCATGGATTCCTTTGCAATCAGCATAACAGTGTTCTGCAAGCTGGAAACATTATGTAAAACCTTTGATCCATCCATTCTTCACCTAAGGGCAGCAGACAAATCAGATGGCTTCTCCTGATAAAAGAAAGGAATTCATTGTTTTTTTTTCAAGGCAATCAGAAGTTCATTACTAGAGTTGTCCAAATTAAACCTCCAGTTTCATCACCTCCGTTCCTCTCCCTCAGCCCAAATAATCATTGGACCATATATCGTTACAAATTCTAGTTTAATTGCTAAATTATGTTTCACTAAATTTAGCCACAAAATCTGATTTTGAAATGAAAATCAGTTTTGTTTCAACATATATTTTAAAAGTTACAAAGTTTTGACTTTTCCGATTTGCTTCTTCCCTGGTTTTGTTTTTACTGACTGCATATTTTTCTCTTACAAAGAAAAAAGAAATCTTTCTTCATTGTCCCTCTTCTTCTGATGACAGAAGGATCTAAAGGAGGAGTGTGGAGAAGGACAAGTAAACCTTTTTGATATAACAAGTGTGCTCTTGGCTGTGGGAAACAGCTCCTTACCACACTTTGCCTTATCTAGAGGTGTCTCTTATGACATATGTCTGTCTTCTCTACAGGGACTTGAAGTCTATGCTGGTTCCCGATGAGACCCTCAGAAGCTGCCAGCACTTCAATAAGTGTCTCAACCCGTGAAGTGTAATACTGGCTGACGTGAATTCAGCTGAGATTATCCACTCCTAATCACTGTAATACCAAAAAGGTATGGGCAATGTGGAAGGAATTAAAATGCAGAAGCAAGAAGAGTTGAATTATAAGACTAAAGGGCTGCAAGTCCTTTAAGTCAGCATAGAAAAAGCTTGTGTGAGGATGGATTTATATCTGAGACGTATCTGATAAAAAACACACCGCAGAAAAGGAAGTGAACTATGTGATAGTGTTATTACACCCGGAATTAGTGACAGCGGGACTAAAAAGCACTGACCTGGAAGCAGTTCATGGGAGCAGGCTTCCTGGCCAGAGGACTGGGGTTCAGAATGCATGAGCCCAGAGCTGAGCTGAAACCAGAATTCCTCTTCCAAATAGAAGTGAGCCAAAATAGCGAAATGCCCCACAAAGCAGACATTCCTGAGAAATTACATTGAGCAGTTCTGTCTAAAATAATATATTCCTGGCTCAGACTTGTCATTAACCCCAGACTGCAAACGCAATTGTGTGGTGTTTGTTTACATGATGCCAATCCACAGCAATTTTAGTCCTGTGTTGTAGATCATACCATTGGTCTTGGTAAAGCAACCATTAAGATTTTTTAGATATCTTAACGTATCTTATCTTAACCTTTAAGATTTTTTAGATATCTTGCCATGAATTGGGTATGGTAGCTACCACATAATTTCCATAAGCTGTATACATATATATAAATCAATGTAAATGTGTCTATTATTTTATTTCCTGGAGTTACTTTTAACTGCATTTTACTACACAGCAGTTAGTAGTTTTAGAGGTTAGCAGTTAGCCATTATAGATGCTTTATTTCTTTCTTGTAACTAGGTCTTGATGGTTTACATTAGATTTTGAGAGCTGCTTACAGTGAAACACTCCAAAAAGAATAACAATTGTATAACATACGCCTCAATGACATAAGATGGAGCAAAATCTGAAAGAAGGGTTGTAACTTTTATACATCTGCTGTTTTGATTTTGGCTATGTATCCTTTACAGTGAATTCCCATATGTACCAGAAGAGAAAATATACACTTTCATTGGTAGGGCTGTAAAATCTTTTCTTGGTTATGGATACAGATCTCTGCAAATCAGTGTATGTCCTCAGGCATAACTCCCACTTTGGTAATGGTCTTTCAGGAGCAGTGATCTTTTTGCTGACAGACTTCTTCCAGACTCTGACACTGTCCAAGTAATTCTTGACATTTCGTGTTTGTTTTGAACACCTGCCAGTCATTACTATTGCAAAATCTGTGTGGTCCCTACTGTCCACCAGAAACTGGGATATACAGGCGAGAGAACTCTAGTCCTGACAAAATTTCCCACCTGCTTTTCTTCTATACGTGCAAAGACAGCTTCTCTTTGGTTCCTAAAGCTTCAAGACAATTTCTGTGGCACTTTGTCTGCTAGAGATACCAGCTTTACTACATCTGGTAAAACCATGTCATATTTCTGTAAAGTCTCAAAGAAATAGGTAATTTTTTTCTGATTAGTGAAAACCGGACTGCTGATGATTCCTCCCCCACTTAGGAAAACAACCAAGCACTGATTGGAAACATCAGGCACAAAGCAAAGCTGATAGGATCTTCAGGATGGGCAGCAGGGGTGAGGGTCTGCACTCCCCCTCCCTCTGTCATGCGTGCTTTGCCAGCTGCAGCATTTACAGCCGCATTCTTGATCACAACAGCAGTCTCCCCCCTCATCACTTAGTGTTAGCATATGGAAAAGGTGGCACGCATCAATCTCTCTGATGAACTGCTTAATATTTTGCGCTGGGCATGCTAATATGCTGACATGTTCAGCATCCTTTTTGCCAGCCCAGTTCCCCCACTCTTTCCTGGGCACAGGCAGTCACTCAGAAGGCTGTAGTATTTTCCCAATAACATGCTACAAAGATGTTAAGGTTACTGACAATCTGAAGTTGTTTGTTTTTTTTTTTTTTAACTTTGCTTTATTCTCTCATTATCTCTGATCTGTCTTTTTGCTCCTGGACTGATTTCCCCTGAGGGCAGTCTGACCTTTCCTTTTTTTCCCCTAAACAGATGGAAGCAGGTTAGACACCAGTCCCATTCTGCTGTGGCTTTTTGGGATGTCCAGGCACACTAAGGCATCTGGCATCGCGGACATCTGTTTTGCCCTTGTATTAAGCGAGAAACCCGGAGAACCATTCTCGGAGGCAGACCAGAGCTGCACAACTTTGCTACAGCACAAGGAAGATTTTCATCCCTATGAAACCCAAACATGAAGACAAGCACTTAGCATTGCTTAGTGCAAACATTTATGCACATAGAGGATGCGCAAACTGCCCGTGTCAGCAGGATTAGCATGCTGACGGTGCCTGCTTGATCTTCTTTCTCTCATGGCCACAAGGACCATGTGCTACCCGGCTTTTTACTATCATTTGGTGCCTAAGGCACACCTTACTTCAGCCAGAGTGCAGGGACAGAAAAAGTCGTGTTCCCCTGTGCTGCCTCCCTGCGGGGGTGATGAGAGCTTATCCCTGGACTTTGTCAGCTCGGACTCTCCTCAAATAATCAGCAGTGAGCTCTCTGCTAAAACGAAGAGTAATCCCCACCAATGCAATTCAGGTTACGTTTCCGTGTAACTCCTAGCCTTGGCTGGGTATGATTTGGTGGCAGATAAGTGGAAAGCCCTCTGCTGCTATATGATTCATTCCCCAACATGGATAACTTCGAGAACATCTCATTCTATACAGAAAGAAGGAATCACAGCCTGAGTGGATTTAAAACTTACTCTGAGGATACCTGAGCACTGGCATGGTCTCGAGACAGAATCTGTACCTTCTATAACTGTGTTTCCTTCTCCCTGCGTGGAAACTGGCACAAAACAAGTGCGTATCAGAGATCAGACAATTCCCCAGCTACAGCACCTTCACCAAGCAGAGCTTTGCTGTGAGAAGAGATTGCGATAAGAGGTTGCTGGTTTACCTCCTATGAGCATTTCTTGCTAGGTCTGCTCACAGCTTCCTACATCCACTTCGAAGGAGCACACTCCAGCAAGCTGTAGATCCTTTAATCATTCTCAAAACGAGAAAAAGTGCTGCTGATGCTGCTGCTGTCTTTCTCCCCCTCTCTTGCTAGGGCACCTACAACTGTCAGACTGACAGAAACTACAGAACACAGGTAATGTCCCTGGTGTGATGAAACATCAGGCAATGCAGAGGAGGAAACAAGAATTCCACTCATAGAACCGTAAGCTGAGAAAAGGGAAGACGCAGGCGTAGTAGTGGTGTGTTTTATGGTCCAAAGCAACACAATACTGTTGTGGCCTTCTGTGACATAAAGAAAAAAAGCCACGCACCATCTGAAATCTCACCAGTACAGTACTCTGGGAAGTTATCCAGGCACAAGGTGGTACTGGTCAAACTGAACACTTCAGGAGGGTTCCCACCGAGAAACACAGGAGGTGTGTGGCAGCACAAGCATGAGGCTCACCCAGGTCTGGAGAGCAGCATGAATGAGGATGTGAAGACGCGGGATGCTATAGATCACAGTGACAGCAATAGCACAGCACCCAGCGATGCCCAGAGGCTAAACCGAGCTGTTTGAGGATACAAAAGAAACTTGCTTCCTGCTCCTCATTGGCTGCTGCAGGTTTTTTTCAGCCCCGGCAGGGCAGGCTCTGCTGGTATATCTAGGGGCAGCTCTCCTGCTCCTGAACCAGCAGAGACAAAGACTAGGACTGGTGCTCTGTCAGGACTGGAGAATGGCTCTGAAGATGTTGCTGGTCTTCACTGCGTTTCTGCTGCACGCTGCCCTGGGCTTCCCTATTCTGGTGAGAGCAGTTCCATGCGACCGCGCTTGGTCTTCTAATTGACCTCTTCTTCCTGGAGTGAGGCTGTGGAGTCCCATTTTTGATAAATTTCCCACTAAGAAAAAATATTTGTAATATAATACTCTATGAAGCCAATCTAATAATTCAGTTTCTCCGTTTGGCCTGATTTTGATGCTGTTACTGCTGCATTTGTGAGCTATGGAAAAATAATGCCTCTGACTTATTGGTTTTGCAGGAGAACTACGAGAACAGCACAACAAGTAAGTAGGATTTATCCTGTATTTTAAAAACGACTGTTCATTCTTGACTCTGTGTCATACACTTTGTTGGTGTGTGAGCGACTTTTGACTTTAGAGCACTTACGGATAAGGCTGTGTTTCCTAATTTGTTATTGGGCAAATTGGGTGCAAATGCATTTTCACACAGAGTGTGCTTTACACGTATTTTTGGGGTACGGTTTGTTAGGTTAATTTACATGTGCTTTCACAGGCTTGAAAATAATATTCTAATATGACATTTTGATACCTTTCCGTTGAGTGTCACAAAAAAACTGCTACTCATTTGCCTCTTTGCCTACCTTGGTGCAGCAGAAAGAGAAAAGGATGTCAGGCACCAGAGAAAACTTTTGCTTTGTGCTGGGGTAGAAAACAAATAGCACGGGCTTAGCCGAACAGCTTTTGTCAATTCCCAAAATAGGGGGAGGTTGTTGCAGATCTCCAGTGAAGGTCAATTGAAATAAATCTGCAGGTAGCCTTTAACTACAGCAGGAAACTGCCACGTCTGGGGTGATGTGAGAAGAGAACACCTTGGACATAGTCAGAGCTAGTAAGCGGCTCACGAAAGCTGACCAATTCTTCCTCTGAGCTGTCCTTTATAGCATGGAAACAAAGGGATGTTGTAAAATTGCTGCTCAGTATATTTGGAGCTGTCCGAGGGACACACTTGCTGGAGTTCAAAGCAGTCAGTTGTTGAGGCTGTTGAGTTGAAGGGCTACAGGGACAAACGCACACAATGGGTTTTAATTTACCATTCTTACTGGGTTTTGTGCCTTTTGAGACATCGTTCAGTATTTACAGTGCAGGTAAAAAGTGAACTGCATCATTTTGAAAGTTTTATCACACCAGATGTTAGTCTGATCAAGGGCATGGCAGGTGCCTTCTGTGATGTCTCATTTGGGTTTTAAAAAGGTGTTAGCAGGCTCATTTCCACTGACTTTGACTAGTCAATTAATTTAGTGCCTCTTGGGCGCATGAATTATGAATCTGGTCCACCCATTTCAAAAATGTGCTTTCCTGCTGCATTTTTTTAGATGCCATGGATCTTTCTGATGCAGCTGATGGGAACTGTCTGAACTTTTCTATAATAAACCACCATCATTACAGTGGACTTTCAATGCCTTGTAACTGAAGTAGCAGTCTGGAAAAACAGACTGAACCCTTTTTGGTTCAATAAAATCAATTCTGTTGCAGGTTCTAGGTAGATTCTGAACAGGAGGAAGTCTCCTTGGTGCATAAGTGTTCTCTGTGTCAATGTTGAATAGGAAAAAAAATAATGGTTTTAAATTTTGACAAGGAAGAGGGCAATTATTGGCAAACTGGAAGAGATTGCCAGAAAGGCTTGCGGCATATCCATCATACTTAAGAACAGGTCAAACAAACTGTGGTCATGAATAACAGAGATAAAGCTGTTTCTGCCCTAGGGAACACAGACAAACCGGATGACCTCTGGAGGTCCTTGCAATTTCTAAACTTTTATATTATAACAGTGAAGTTTCTGCTCAGAAATTTATAGATAAGATCAGACTTCCATTTTCAGTTTTGTATCTAGCAATTGATTTGATAGAAATCAAAAAGATGTCGCACTAGAAAGATGCCTTAGGATATTTGCCCCATGCTAGATTATAGCCTTCATACCACTTTATAACTTTACTCTTTGACACTGTGAAACTAGAGAGGATTGTTGAGCTGGTTAGCCTGCACCTGTTGCAGTGAAATCTGGGGCCAAAGCATATTTTTGTCCCTAGTTTCCTTTGTCAATTTCCACACTGAAGCCGATAAAAAGCTTTGCTGATTCTTAGATAGTAAATGACCAGGATTCTGTCCCTCAGCATGATCTACCAGGAATTTTCATAGCTGTTTGTCTAACCATGACTGTGATTTCTGTGCCTATGCATCTGTTAGCACACCCCATTCCCCTCCAAACCAAGGGACCTGCCAAAGGCATTCCCATGGCTGAGGAGGCCTGTGCTACTGAACATTGAGAAATTGCATTCAAAACCTAATTTGTCCCTTTCGCTTGTCTTTTTTCTTCCTTTTTGCAGCAACAGAACCTACTGAGGTAAGGACAGTTACACTGACTCTTTTGATCATTTGGGGGTTCAGTATTGTGGAAAGTGAGCTCAAGACTTCTGTACTCCACCCATATCTCCATCCGATTGCATTTCCTGAGTCTCCTGAGCTCAATTCCCTTTATGATATCCATACTTGCCAAGATATCACACCTACCACACCATGGTACTTCTTTACATGTGGCCCAATATATAAAACCTCAAGACTGGAATATATTTGCAATGGTAGTCTGGGCACTTTTAATCCTTTGCATATTATATTATTTAACATTTATATTATTTAATATTTATATTGTATTATAAAGTGTGAGATAATACAAATGCATTATTCTTGCAGGTTACTACACAAGAGGATATATATGGTATGTATTATTCCATCTAATTGTAAGTATTTGATAAGATATACTGATTGCTAGCTACCCAGTTACTCCAGAAAAGAACACATGCTTAACACAAATTAATCTCGAGGAAGAAATTTTAAATTAATGTATTCACCATAATATTTAATACAAAGCAGAGTCTCAGGGTCTTGGCCAATTGCTTGGGCTTGCTAAAAGCTCAGCTGTTACTTCTGCTAAAAATAGCTCTGCTTAAATAATCTCCTGATTTAAGTCTCTTCCAAAGGTTGCAGAAAGCTATTGATGTTAAGACTTACTGCATGATGCTCAGACCTGGCTGGTTCTGCCTACTTGTAATTCTTGGGAGTGCCTAATGCTGGGCCCAGCTGGGGACATGAGTCCAACCCCTGGAATAGAAACACAGTTCCAATTTCATTGGTTTTGAGGGTTTTTCACTTGAGCAGGACCATACAGACTTTCCTGGCCTTAAAATGTGATGTCTAGGAAAAGGAAAAAAAAAAGGGGGGGGAGAGAAAGATTGAAAGAGGATGGCTCTTGGGACTGGATTAATGCCAAATGTAATTGGGACCTGGCCTGAGCTCCTGGAAACTCATCAGGTTAAAAAATATTCATTTTTCTTTGGTAATGAGAAAGCTATACTCTTGTATTTCTTCTCAGAATCTCCATTGCCTACAGAGACCGATGCCGAGGATGAAGTTATTTTTGACAGAATTCTGGAAATCAACAAAGGTAATGCCACCAAGCCCTGCTTATAATGGGTCTGCCTTTGCTGATTTTTTTGGGGAGGCAATGGAGGAGGTACAATGTCTTGCCACAGCTTGTGCAAATATTTTTCCCGTCTTATCTTCCTGTTCCTTGACTCTTCCAAACCTTCCCCTTTCTATGAGCTTGTCTTTCTCACATTTTCCCTTTCAGCTTTACTACTCTCTGTAGAAATGGACACCAAACATTCCTACAGTTGTCTCTACACAGCATTCACTTTTCAGTTTGCTTGCCCTCTTGGGTTTACTTATTGGCACCTCCTGCCTTTGCCCAGCATCCTTCCTGAGCAGATATCTGATGGCATTCATTCAGTGTCACACGATGGGTAAAGAAATAGTACCAAAGGACACTATGCCATGGAACTACAACTGGTTTCAGTCATTCCCTGTCTTGTCTCAACCCCATTCAACAGAATTGGATCTTCCCACCCCTTCTCTTAGCTAAGGACCCAGCAGCAAAGGTAGGGAAGCAGATAATGTCCACCTAGCCCAATAGTCCATTTTTCATGTCAGCCAGAAGAAGATGAGAAAGTAAAAAAGGAGGATGAGAAGAGAGTGACACTTTTCCAAATGTGCTTAGTCACTGTCCAGCAATCTGTGGCTCAGATTTTTCTACCCTTTCTCTCTCACCATAGACAGCTCTCGGTTCTTGCAAGAAGGTGACATAGTTCCCCAAAGGACTCGCAGTGCCATCAACTGCCGCCGTTGCAACTGGCCCCAGTCCAGTGATGGGATTGTTCGTGTTCCCTATGTCTTGGATCCTGCTTATGGTGGGTGTAAATTTCCATAATTATTTATTTTCTTTTTTCTTCTTTTTAAAATGGATTTTATTCAATAAGCTGCAGATAGAAACCTACATCTAGTGGCTACACAAACAGTTGATTAAATCAATTCTAAGGATTCATTTGTGCTGTGCAAGCACAGATGAACTGTAAATTACAAAGACCTGAACAGGAAAAAGAAAAGATATCAAATTTCCTTGAAGTTTGTATCCATAATGTGTTGGGTCTGATCTCTTGGAGACAATGATCATTTCCGCTACACCTGCCTTTATAAGGTTCATATCTATTGCAGTGTGGTTTCAATCACTTGCTTTTCATTAGCACAATAGCTTCCCATAGCTGTCTCCAAGTGTACAGTCAGAAGATACATCAACAATCACCACTACAATTTAAAACAAGCAGTTGAGGGAAAAAAGGCTGCCACATGAATCCATTTGTATAAATATCTTGTGCCAGGCCACCAATATCTTAAATGAAATTAATTTTGAGCAAAAGGCAAGAAAGAGCCGAGGCTAACATTTCTGTCCCTCGTTTATCCTGGTTTTGAGCACACACGAGATTTTAATAGCACCTGCCATTGTTTTTGTTTGATCCCCAAAATGAACCATTTCTTCTCCAGACGATGGCCAGATAAAAGGGATTCATGATGCCATGGCAGAATTTGAGTCACTGACTTGTATTAACTTCATAGCACACACGACAGAACGTGACTACCTCAACATTAAATCTGGCGATGGGTGAGTTGAATGAGAAATTAACTAGTTATTTCTACATTGTTTTTTCAATTCTTCACTGTATTCCTTCTGTATGACCTTAGAGAGGAAAGAGGAACGAATTTAGAGCAGAAACTTTGTTTTTTATCACAGTGCCAAGGTATCCTCCTCAGACCCCTTGCTAGTGCAAGGACTCAGCGGTTACATCAGGGACTCACTAAAGACACCGAAGTGAAGCAGATCATGGGAAAGCAGCATTAAGGTGGAAAGAATATCTAGGCTCATGTTTTCTGTGTGGTATAACGCATACTTGAGCACTACACACAACAGATTAGTGTAGGTCTTATTTGCACAGGCAAAACCAATTTCAATTTCTGACAAGGTCAGAATTTGAGCTTATGAGAGAATCATTCAACACCCATTAGCTTGGAAGTGCTGTTCAACTTAGATCCAGCTCTGATACAGGGTTCAGTACTTTGGAAAAAAACTTCTTATTTTTAGGGAGTTAAAGTCACTGTGTACCTCCTTGCTTAATGAAAGTCTTCCTGGAAGCTTTAGCAATGACCATACTTGGTTCTGTGCCCAGGTCGGTTTTGCCCTTCTGTAGACTCTGACTATCACAGTGGTCAGGAAGGAATCCTTCCTCTCCCACAAGATGTGTATGAAGCGAGGTTCTCTGTACTGTCTCTGCTTGCCTGACAATAAAAATCCCATCAGTCTTCTGTCTGGTGTTCAATGCCTCTCTTAGCTGCTGGTCCCACTATGGGAAAGTTGGAGGTGGACAGACTGTCTCTGTGATGAAAGGAGGCTGCATGGCGAAAGGAATAATTCAACACGAACTGGACCACGCTCTGGGCTTCTTGCATGAACATTCTCGCAGTGACAGGGATAACCATGTAAAGATCATGTGGGAGTATATTAGTCCAGGTAAGTACCTTTGAACTCCTCAATGTAGAAAGTACATACATTATGTACATATACATCCTACCGTTCCCAGCTCTTCCTTCTTCCCTGAAGGTTGTAGATAGGAAGCATACTCTAAGTACAATATTATGTATTACAGCCGACAGATCAGACTTCAGGAAATTTGAAAACTCCAATAACCTGGGTCTTCCATATGACTACTCTTCAGTAATGCACTATGGCCCGTAAGTACCAGCATGGCATTGCTTTTGTTGAAACTCAGATAATTTTTGTAATAACTCTCTCCTAAGTACCCCGTTTTCCCCTCTGAGAAAAACACCATGAGTCAGTTCAAACAAGCCACTCCCTAAGATTAATTCATTATCCTTCAGCTTTCCATTAAGGAGACATTCACAGTTGAGTTTGAAGGCAAAGGAGAGCATCTTGAGATTGACTCTGCTTACTGCTGGACATTTTAATCAAGCCTATTTGAACAGCGCTGTTAGTCATAACAGCTTGCATACAATTCTTGATCTCCCTCCAAATCATGCCATTAAATCCTGAAAGAAGTAAAGAAGTAATTGTACTTGGAGAACACACTTTTTTTCTTTTTTATTTTTCCAGATACACATTCTCTAATACCAGTGGGCAAGCAACTATTGTACCAATTCCTGATGGATCAGTACATATTGGACAGAGGCAGGGACTGAGCAACTTGGATGTGGCCAAAATCAACAAACTTTACAATTGCAGTAAGTATCTCAAAGTCATCCTTTCATCTTCTACTCAGATCCTTCATGGAGACATTTGGGCAGTTTCTCATCAAAGTCTGTGAGACTCTTCTCCTGAACTCATGGTACCTGTTAGGGTTACTTTGGGAGAGAATGCAAAGAAGAAGCTGGAGGCACATTGTGATAAGTGAGAAAATGCTTTCTGCTTCCAAATTAAATCAAACACATTCACTATTGGCATAACTGACTGCTGTGCAACTGGCCTAAGTGTGTACCACATTGTGTGCTTCACTGGAGTAATTTGGTTTCTCACAGCTCAAGAGCCAGACAACTCTGTTCCTCGAGACCTGAGTCAAACCAGAACAGTTGTAGGCTTCTCTGAACTGGAACACTTTCATGATTCCTTGTCCAGTTTTCAAGTGTTCAAGCTGTCATTCTGAATCTGTATGTATTTTTAACTCTCTAATTTTAACCTCTGCCAGAAGAAATTCTCCCATACAATCAGAGATATTTATTCAAAGGGGAAAAAACATGATGAATAAAGTATTACCACTTGCACAGAGGAAAGCCCAAGTCCTCTGCCTAATCTTAGAATGTAAGCATTGCAGAGACATTGTATTTGCATTTGGCTCTTCTAGCACCACTTGACTTCCCCTTCTCAGTGGAAAATGATGTCACCAATTGCAGTGAATGGAAACCTCTCACACTCTTTAGAGAGCTGCAGAAAGAGATCCCTTGCTAAGCTCTGGAGTTAATCAATAAAAGCTAATGCTTTTTTCCATGCACCACTTTACTTTTCATTTTGATGCAGCTGCTTAGGCATTATTGTGAAAATAAGGACAACATGATTCTTCATTTTAACCAAGAAGTACCAGCACCCTGCAATGAATGCTGGCAGATCAGAAAATTGAGACCAGTCCATTCTGAACAGATTGCAATTGTAAATGAATGCAAGCTTCTGCAAGCCTGGTGCTGAAGCAATTGTTTTTTTCTCAGGTCGCTGTAGCACTGTTCTTGAGGGACCATCTGGGTCACTGAGCTCTGCCAACTACCCAAGAAATTACTCAGATAACACCAACTGCGTCTGGCTCATCCGAACCCGAGCCAGAAAGGTAATCACAGATTAATAGTAGTCTTGGAATATGTCTGAACTTACTTCTTTTTCTGTATTAATAATTTTGTGCATTGTCTGCATACCAGTTGCCAGCTAAGGTCTTTGCCCCAAGAGAGATTTCAGATTAGTCTATACTTCTTCATGTCCTTAAGACAGGTATGGGCAAAGACAACTGCAGAGCTGTGATTTTGCAAATCCAGTTTGGGCTTGGCTACAGCTTAGATTTGGTCTGTTTTAAAGGACACTCCATGAAAGAAGTCACATATATGTATATTAAAGGCTGTTTTTCTCTTCCCTTCCAGATTACCCTGCGCTTTGAAGCCTTTGAGCTGCAGACTACCAGAGGCTGTGAGGGTGATTATGTTAAAGTTTATGATGGACCCAGCAAGTCTTCTGCTGTTCTGATGGACAAGACCTGTGGATCAAACATACCCAATGATGTCGTTGGTTCTAGTCATCTTATGCTTATAGAGTTCGTCACAGATGGTGCTGATACAGCTTCTGGTTTCCAAGCCACCTTTACATCTGGTAAGTCTGGGCAGGAGGAGAATGGCAAGGAAAAACAATTGGTGTCAAATCAACAGGTGTTCTACCTTCCTCTTCACATGACAGTTGGAAAAATATTGGTTGAGGAACTGATCTGTGCAAGAGCCACCAATTCCTACCTTACTTTTGATATAATGGCTCAGTCCTACACTGATACTATTTATTCATTTGGGCAGATGCGGCCACACTCGGGACAAGTCGAGTTAACTGGGCAATTCACTGTTTGCCTTGCCTCTTGGATATATGCCATTCCACACCACGCACCGTTAAGGGTGTGATCAATTTAGTGTTGCTGCTAGTGCTACTGGCATGGTTAAATGAGAGTAAATCATAATGTAATATCTAAATATATCACTCCTTTGAAAAAGATGCAGTTTTTATTTACACAGCACAGAGGGCAAGACAGATCTAATGGTGAACCAGGTCACCCATCCCCTTCACAAGAAGAAAGGCAGTATTTCAATGTCAGGATCCCTAGAATAATTTCCACCTAAGACACATTTTCTTCAGTCCCATTTAATTAATAACTAAGGCCACGACTATACAATTCAGTTGCCACAGGCTTCCAAGTTAGCATGTATCAGCTGGAATAAAGAAATGCCTGTGTGCATATCTGTAGCCTACAGCAACTCTACGGTAGTGCAGCTTGCCTGAGTATGAAAGAACGCTCAGCTATGTCATATGACCTTGTATTTGCCATGGAATAAGAACAAGTCCACAGAAAGTTTGCTAAAATTCATTGAAATGCAATAACTTGACTGTATACCCAAACCAAAACAGCAGTTTTGCCTTGTCTCTATGTAGCACCTATTTCTGTCTGTTGTAGCTAGGGAAGGAAAGAAGAGTAAGAAAACTCCCCATGCTACTTTGATGTGTCATCAACTACAAAATAATCTTGGTTGTCAGATAAAATGTGATTTAATGTTTACATACTTTAGAGATATTCTGGTTTGTTCAGAGCACTCTGAAAGCTAAATATTCTCTCATTTCACTCACAGTGAGGACCCAAAGAAAACACAGCACCAACAACTGACGTAATGAAGAAGAACCTATTCTGTGAATACTGAAATTATATGTTTCCTACTTTGCTCCTATTCTGGCTTGGATCAGTATGAAATTCAAGAATTGAAGTCTTCATCTTCCTAAGAAAGTTTATTTCCCAAGCCATATAAATGTATGAATTCTAAACATCTGCCATGCTCCCCCTTTTGTCTGAATAGTTAAGTTATTACCTCTTTCTATTTAACAATTGAATAAAAAGCTTCATAAAAAAAAAAAGTTTCCATTGCTGTTTTCCAGTAGTGGATCCATCCACACTATCTATGTGGTCCTACTTCTCAGCCCCCTTTCCTCAGCCACAGGGGTATCTCTTAAGTATTCCACTGACATCATTGTAGGTTCACTCACTTGGCTGAAGAGACCAGCTCCAAACTTTACAAATTCATTTTATGATCTTCACAGTCTTGAGCATGAAAAGATCTTAGACACAGCCTCTTTTCCCAGCCTACCATTCAAGCTTCCAATAATGACATCTCCCTTAACAATCCTGCTATATCCTTATAAATTACCAGAAAGATGGACAAAACAAAAGCGTTCCCAGTAAAGGACTGGTCCTTCCTATTGCACCTGTACAGTTCTGGTAGGAAGCCCCGACTAAGGATGCCTGCTTTATCCGCAAGCCATTTTTAATCCCCAGATGTGGTTAAGCCTGTCACAGGATGAGAGACAGACTAGAAAATGCTGCCAGAGTTCATGCACACCTTCAGCTCTTCAGGGAAGACATTTTTGTCTGCAAGAAGCTAAAATCTCCCCTTCTGATCTCAGAGCTGCAAGAGTGGCAGAACTCCTGGAGAGTCGGTTTCACAGTCTTTGCCTGCCATCGTGCTTTTAAAGTGACATCCTCTTGACCAAGACTAGCCTGTAGCAGATCGGAGAAGAAAATAGGCTCTTGTAGCAGAGACAGACAGTCAAATGTATGACTAACCTGGGTATTTAATACTTGTATGTTTAGGTCTGAAAACAGCAAATACTTTTCCTGCTCTTACTCTGTAACACTAGGAATCTTGGAATTTTTCTCATAGAAATCCATTCCTAGAAAAGAACAGTGGGAAATGAATTTGAATCTCGAAGTAAAACTTATGCAGCAAATGCTAAATTATTCATGTCTTTTCTTTTGTTAAAGGAGGCACCAAAAAAGACTTAATTTGCAAGACTTTGCTCAAACAGCTGTCTGCATTTCCACTATTTGATGAAGAATCGGTCACTTCTTGATGTTAGAGAAACTATAATTCCATTGAAGATTGCTTCTTTATCCCCAGTGGCTGTGGATAAACAGCAATTCTGAGGCTGCTTTAGCACAGATGTTTCTTCACATCTTCAGACACTGCGAGACGGGTTCAGCTTCCGATACGTTGCTGTAGTTACTCTCAGCAGTCCAATGTTGCTATCAGCACATCATAAAAAGAGTGGTCCTTCTGAAATATTGTTAAAAATGCAGTTCTAGAGAAAAATATTTGACAGCTGTGATTCCTGAGCCGCTATATAACAAAACAGAGGAAATAATACTGTGCAAAGCCAGAATCTACTGGCAGATTGGTGAGCATCAACATCCTAGCCCCTTTTTTTTTGAGAAGAGTTTCAGCTGGGATTAAGGTGTACCACAGGGTGATGAAAAGGTAGTTTCAGGCGATTTAGATTCTTACGCTTGAAGGAGGAGTAGTGATTTCAGTAGATGAGCTTTGTGGAAAAGAGCCCTGAAATACCTCTGGCAATGCCTGAGAATTTAATAAAGCTGTGATCATCTGTGTATTGTTAAAATAATTAAGAGGTTTTCTTTTTAAGGGAAATTAAAGTAACCTGTCTTAAGAAAAAAACAAACCCAGCGGACATTAAGACCCTTAATTAAGATTTCTGTCTGGAAACACTTCCTATCCTAAGGAGTTTCACATCCCCTTGCTGTGACCATAATAGCCCCCCCACCCCTAATCTCAACCTGAGGGTAGAAGCCACCCTGTTCAGAGGAATCTTATCTCCACCTCTTGCCTTATAGCACAAGTGGAACCTTTCTCTCACGTAGGTGGGGGTTTCTCTCCAGGTTTAAGGACGTGCACGAGGCTACTCCCAGTGAGAGTCTCAGCCTAGGAATGGCTTCACGAAGCTACTACTGTGTCCTGTTGTGGTTCCAAACGTTCATTGTCAGATACACACACGGTCATGTCTGCATCCTCTTCCTTGTCCTTGATCCCCTCCAGAAGAAACAACAGATAATGCAGCAACATCATCTTTAGAGACACCGTCTTGACAGAGAAAATGCATGCCGGGCTCCCCTGCAGGTCTCTATTCCTGGGATGCTGCCCCAGACGGTGAAGCTGGGACTTCTGCTGCTGGTGCTGGGTCAGATCCCCTTTGGGCACATGGAAACCTTCACCTATACAAAGCCCCCCCAGGGATGTGGCAGAACATCTCATTTCAGAGGCCAGCTGTTCCCCCAAAACTATGTCCATAGCAATCCGGCCGGGCCAGTCCTTGCAGAGAGATTCTTGACAGAAATACGAAGATCGGCAGGAATGCTGCAGGGATGGAAAGGTGCGCGTGTGAGAAAGGAGGGGAAGAAGCAGCAGAACAAGGGTTACAAGAACAGCCTGTATTGCTAACAAGGGACATCATTCCCATGACACTGCTTCCAGGACGCTGCACCCAGCAGCATCACGGAGGAATGCGTTGCTTATGGCATGACCAGGGGGTCTGTACTCCTTTCAGGCAACAGCACAGGTGACTTGTCCGTGGAACATCCTGCACTCACACGACAGCAGGTTTGCAGCTACTAAATGTTGCGCTATTTGCAATTTTACTTTCCACTGAGCTGTTTAAGTGAATGTCTTCACTAAATTATTACGAATTTTTTTTTTCTCCCCCCAGGCAACTAGTTTCTGTGGAAAGCGTTACCTTAGCGAAAGCTGATTTTCTTAACCAGCTGCCACGTGAGTTGAGATACTGTGCTTGAAGGGGGCAGACTGAAGTTCTGCTTTGTGGCAATGAATGTGGAAAATCAATATGCAGAGTATTTATACATAAAAAATGAATACATAAAAAAACGAAGTTCTCTATTGTAGATCAAATGTTAACCCTTGAATAAATTTTTTAAACCTAACTGAACTAGAAAAGAACAACCACTATTGTAAATCTATCTCACCGCCCAAGGGAAAAAAGCAGTTCTGTAAACAGCTCAGGTGTGGAGCACTAAATAAAAAGAGAACTGGAACAATCTGGATTTCATAGCAAAAACAAAAATCAGTTCTACGTATACAGATTTTCTTTTCACTTGAGGTTATAATCCACTTTCTCTGTAATCTTCCTCTTGAATTTTTCTCATTGGTACATACTGATGCGTGCGCTGGCGAGACATCTGACAGAATTTTAGCTTGGTCATCGAGGGAAAGTTCTTCTACTGACTCACAGGCTTCCTGAGGTGAGAAGGAAAAATTTTTTACAAATATCTTTCACATTACTATTTTATATGAAGGATATTTTTTTTTTTTTTTTTTTTGCTTCAGAGAAAGGTGGTAACTTTTAGTCTGCTTTTTCCATTACCTTGAAATGCTCAAAAGAAAAAAAACGAAAGTGCAAACAAGCACAGGCTTCCCCTTCCCCCTCCAATTCTAGCACACACAGTCATTTGTAGCAACTATTCTGCATCTCATTCTAGCTTCAAAGCATTTGGCATCATCCTCTACCAGGAGAATCTAGGAAAATAGTTACAGCTTAAAGCACATTCAGAAGTTCATTAATAATATCACTCTGTATCTTTAATGAGAACCTGTAATTTTAAATGAAGTGATGGACATAAGAGTGAGAGATGTGACAACTGAAATTAAAATAAAACTTTTTTATTTGGCATTAATGGGTAAAACACATGTTGCCTGAATCTGCTTGTTTTATAGCTGTTTCAGGAAAATGAGAAAGCCAGTATCAGAAGGAACACTCTTTTTTAAAAAAAAAAATATTCTTTTATTTTACTTATGTTTTCTTTGCTTACGATCAGGGAAATCCCAAATGTTTTACTCCTCTTACTCTTGATTCATTGAAGCATTGATAATGTGAGACAAAGCTATTTAATTTGGCATAATAATAATTGTATTTTAGTCATTGTTTTTGAGTGACTATTCTTCCTGAATTCTCATATAGTAAGGAGATGCTGCCTGTGTGCTAGTGTTTGGAAACACTGGTAACTAGTACTATGTACACAGCCAGTGCTCTAATCCACAAGCAACCCATGAATTACAGAGAAATATTATATTAGGGTAAACTTCTTATTTATTTATAAACTCCTGCAGCAAGCATGCAGAAAAGCGCAGTTCCTGACCTAATGCTATTCTATTTATCATATATGACATTTACTATTTAGTCAAGGTACTGTAATTATACAGTACCCTGTGGCCCAGTACTCAAAAAGCAATTCCCATGAAACAATGACAATAAGAAAAATTTAGTTTTTTATCAGGTTTGCAACATTTCATAGAGGCTAATAGTATATTTTGCAGAAATAAACCACAGGAAGGGCATAGTCTAAAAAAGAGCAATTGTTATGAAATTGTCAGCTACAGACCAAATTTATCTTTGACTTGTTTGAAGTTTAACTTTGGATGTATTTGGCCTTTTTGGATGCAAGTGAGTACGGCGTAAACAAAAGAGCGATCGTGATAGAATCTGACATACTGACCACCGTGGGGGCTGGGTGGGGAAGTCTCCAGAGTATTTAAGTTGCCACAAGCTCACCAAGTTTGAAGTGGCATCAAGGAAAAACCCCTGCAGATGGCAGCAGTGCTTTAAACTTCAGCTCCACAGCACTGCTCGGTGTAGTTGGGGCCAAAACCCTCTGCTGAAGACACTGATTTCCGTAGACTATAGTAGTCAACGTATTACTGATGCTTTTTTTATTTTCCACTTTTAAAAATAAAGTGTTAATACTTGTCAAGTAACAGGAGGATGTTTTCGAGACTTGTGAAATCCCTCCAGGTTCCCAATGCAGACATCTCCTGCCTCTCTGTTTCAAATATTGCAGGTGGGGTTGGTTTTTTTCCAAAATATTCTGCATCCTTCAGGCTTGCAGCAAGAATTTGATCCAGCTGACTTGGGGCACCAGAGCACACTAATGCTTCATTATATATAGTCACTGGAGCTGTAGCAAAATTTAAGTGGCGGTTAAAAAACTCCTTCTGGTGGCAATAGTCTAGTTCTAACGACCTGCATTAGAAACAGAATAAACGGGGGGGTCTGAATCCCTGAAAATATATTGTTCCTGATCTACGTAGATGTGAAATACTGTTTCTCTTCCTTTTCATAGCTCTGTTGACCTAAGCTGATTTCTTGAGCCTGTCATGCTGCCTAGGCTCTTTTTTCCTTGCCTTTATCTCCTTTTTCTCCTTTTCTCACTAATGCTAATCCATTTTGTAATTGGTATTGCCTGTCTTTACACCATCATCACCTCTCTGCAGTTGCTAACATTTGGTTTTACTAGGACAGCAACAATCCAGAAGAATAACGATCAAACGGAACCTTATGCAGGTAAGCCTATCTTTACAATGTCTTTATTTTGTGGTAGTCCCTCTACACTTAAGGAAGAGTTTAGTGCCCATTGTGTTTGTGCTGCACTTAAATATTTTGGCTGTTCCTGCTCTGTCTTCAAGGAAGAAGCTACTGGTGTTTCGCTAGTATTGCTTTATTTCTGAGCTGATGTTGTAATTTATTCAGGAGCATGGCAGTGCCTTCTTTACGTACAAAGTCTCTGCATGTCATACGTGATTGAATCACTGGTTGTTAGCAAATGACTGTCTGTTTTGATACAGTTTCCTAGCTGGGTTCATAAAGAAGATGCACTATGAAGTAGTTTACTGGCAGCCTGAGTAAGGGTGTTCTATGAAGCTTGAACGCGTTTTGATTCCAAGGTGTAGATGTCTCGAGCGATTTTGAAGCACGTGGATAGGGCAGCTCTGTTGGGTTGTTCAGAAGATTTATTTCTCTGAGACAGTAAACTTCTGCCCTCTGCTAGAGTCTGCTCAATGTATAGCTAAATATCTTCAAACTTCATCTGGGCATGGGATTTTTGTTAGGGTTCTGTTTCCTGTCCAGTCAGTTTGTGTAGTGTCACTGGGTGCTAATGTATGGTATTGTAACAGTAGGGAAAATGATCCCTGTAAAGCCCTTGGGGTGCTTCAAGATGAAAGGTGTTATGTGAATTGTTACCAATTTTACTATTTCATATACTGTGGCTCATGAAAGACAGCAAGGGAATGGTAGTTACCTCCCAATGGGGTAGCTTGCTGCCATGACTCTCTTGGGCATTCCCCCCTTTTTAAAAAAAAAAAAAAAAATCAAACAAAAAAACTGCATAAGCAGCATAAGAAGTCAGGATAAAAGGGGATGGGAGAAGCTGTTGAAAGAACTCTACCATTATGTGACCAAACTACTGAGCAAATAGAATATTAATAGGAGAAAAAAAAAAAGCAGCTCAGCTGTCTAAAATACTGTAATCCTGGGATTCAGACTACACTGTGGAGTTGAGGAGACCAGTACAAAGAGTAACAAAAAATTCATGATGCATCAAGGCAGCAACAGCATTCGAGAGGAAATGCATATAGTTTCCACTGTCTCTAAAAAAAAAACCCAAAAGTTTCACTTAATTTTGAGGAAATTAAAAACCTTGCAAGTGTACCCAGTAGCAATGCAAGATGTGAAGATATTAATTTGAAACCACCTGTCAGTGTGGGCGAGAGTGATCAAGCACAGAAAGATCTGAGACAGCATTTGGAAAGCCTTAGCAGTCAAATTTTGCAGCCAGGTGTTCGTGTACAGATGTGCACTTTTGTTTACATCTATGTGTGTGTGCGCGTGTATACTTACACATAAATATAGAGGTTTTATCCTCACTGGGTATTTTGCCGAATAACTGGGAGCAGCCTCAAAAGGTGTCACACTCAAAGCTGAGACCAAGAAATGAAGTAGAAGGACTATAGTAACAGGGTGCAGATTTTTACCCAGCATTTTCAAAATAATGAGGGTGGCCTCCCAGATGGCAATGGGGACTGGCTCACACAGGTGCACCAGTTCAGAAGCACAAATTAACATGCACAGCAACAAGGCTATTGGTAGCTTGGTGGTTTGCGGCTTCTTTTAAATGACTGTGAGTATTAAGAATTTATTCTTGGAGAACTGTGTGGAAAATGATTTTCTGTTTGGTGAAGTAGTCCAGGAGCTGATGTCACAGCCAGGGGATAGCCTGTCTTAATATTAAGAAAGAAAATCCCCTGAGGAAGCTGTTTTCTATGTATGTTTCCAAGCCAAGAGACACAGGTGACCCTGATAGGGGCCATACGAAATGCTGCAGAGGCTGTCACGTAAATACTGTGGAGTGGAACGGGGCGTCTAGGGGAGAGCTAGACATTCTGAAAGGGCACACGGCTTCTCACTAAATACGGAGTCGCAAAGAAATTACTGAACTGCTGGCCTGATGTGCTCTCACATCTTCTCAAAGTTCACGAGTTTGCACTTTTGATGAAGTCACTACTGAGACAGGAGCAGCTGGATCCAAAGAACCCATATCCATACGCTGTCCGAGTTTGGTAATGTTCACCCTTGGAAATCCAATGTAGACCCACAGTTATATTTTGGAAGCTGTTATCTGTCAAATCAAAGAGAGCAAGTTTTGTCTGAACCACACAGAATTGCTGCTCTGGTAGAGCGCTGAGCACTTGTATTGCTTACACCTTCCTTGCCTTGTGTTAGCCCAGGTTGCCCAGAGAAGCTGTGGATGCCCCATCCCTGGAGGGGTTCAAGGCCAGGCTGGATGAGGCTTTGGGCAACCTGGGCTAGTGGGAGGTGTCCCTGCCCATGGCAGGGGGTGGGACTGGATGGTCTCTAAGGTCCCTTCCAACCCAAACCCTCCTGTGATTCTATGACTTAAAATACGAAACTGTATTGCTTTCAGTTCAGGTCAGATTTGGGATAAAAATAGTAATTGTGTTAGAGACCAAGCGGCCCAGAAAAGGTGATTAATCAATTTTTGCCGATACGGAAGGCCCAGATACTGACAGAGATTAATCACAAAGCCCAGGCCTAAGATGAGTTTCGCCGCTCCCAATGTGCACTGCTGATAACAATAGCTGCTCTTCTTCCCACCAAAAATTGTCATGCATGCAGTGAAACTGTCCGCAAATAACAAAAGAAGACTGTAAAGTGTTCAGAACATTTTTTGCTACTAATAAAAGTGGGAGCATAGTGAAAGCTCAGAATATGAAGGAAGGTTTGGGGTTTTCGGGGGGGTTTGTGTGGGATGTGGTTTTTTGGTTGGGTTTTTTTGTGGGGGGTTTTTTTTTTTTTGAGAATTCCATGAAGCAAACTCAAGGACTTGCTAGAAGAACATGTCCCATGGAGTATTTCTGAATTGCATTCTGATACAGCTGGAGAGCCATTAAAAGCCCGAACTTTTCAGGAGAAACTGTGCTACGTTGTGTATACAAGTGACTTCATGATGAAGCTTACTTCCCTAAATCCTTCACTACCAGGCAGTAGGACAAATTTGTCAAGAGACATTAGTCCCTGCCTAAAACATAGCCTGTTATTTGAAATAGTGTCAGCTGGAAAGTCTGTACTCATGATAACTTTACTAAAACTTTTAATAGGTCTTGTGCCACTAATGAGCTTATAAAGTACCTGACTTGTACCTTGTAATGTAATGTGTTACCCAAGTGCACCGATTTCCTTTCCATTTCAAGGTGTCGAGAATTTTTAATGTGATGGGATTGTTTCCAAGCTGTGCAAGTCCTCTGAGAGGGGAAAAGGTTGTGACTGAAATGGATGGGAATTATTCAGGGTAAACACACTTCTGCGCAAAGGAAGCCTAAGCAGTCACTCTGCCACTCAGTGTTTTCTTCTTGCAGCAGAGATTCACCAATTTTTGAGTCTCTTAGAGGACAGCGCTTCCCTGCTTCGTTATTGCCCTCTATTGATGCTAAGGTTATTCTAAAAGACACAAGCAATGAGGACTTCAGTTGCTTGCTTAGACAGCTCATCCATCCCACTCAAGGCTGTCAGGAGAGAGATATTTTTGGCAATTTTTAGCCATCACATAGCCCAACAGCTGGACAATTGGATTTAATGAGGGAGACTTCTGACTCATGCAGGTTTTTCCCTGACTTTTTTTTTTTTTTCTACCTTTCCACACAAGAAGATTCTCCATGTTATTCTGGGATAGCCAGAAGAAAAGATTAAAAAAAATCTCCAGAAGTTGGAGCATGCACAGGATCTCTGCCCAGTCTCTAGGTGATGACCTCAGATTATCTTTGTGGAGATATTCTGTCCCCAAGGTATCTCCAGAATTCAGTAAAGAGCAAAATCTTCATAATAGAAACCAGGGAAAAGCAAGATCTAGCTAATTAAAAAGTTCTGCCCCTGATTAATGAAGGATTATTCCCTATCATAATTTCCCCTATTGTTTTTGTCTCACTGTACATTTTGACTTATTCCAAAATTTCTCTCTTTCTGCAAGATTATTCCATTTTCACTAATTAAAACATGAAGATATTTCTCCAAAGAGTAAATCTAACTTTTCCTGCTCTTAAATTTATTTCAATACCTCTCAGTAGTCAGAAATATGAGACAACTTCTAGAACATAAGGCCTGATAACTGCAGAATTCCTTGCTAATTTCTACAGTCTCGCATGTTTTTGAACACAATTCAAGTAAATTCAAGGACAGAACTGTCTCCTCACACCAAGAGAATTTGAGTAATGGGTAAATTCAGAATTCCCCACATTTATATGGAGAAATGCAGCCCATGTTCACTTAAGAGTTTCTTGTTTTTACATAGTGCTGCAAGAAGTTCAGTCAGCAATATAAACCAGCTCTATAGAAACTAAATGTAAAGCTGGACTATTCACAGTTGAGCAGGAGACGTTCCTGCTGCCGCACAAAGGATGGGCTGAAGTACAGACAGCCTACATGGCGCTCAAGCTTTGGCACAGAAGGGATGTTAGCATCTTTTTTTGCCATTGAAATTACAAAACTCTGGAAATAATATTTCGCTGCCAGCACAAAATCTGAACTTGTTCATGAATGCTTGCTCCATACACAACTGCTGAGCTCTCTGGCTTGGCCAGAGCACACTGCAGTGCTTGTGCCAGCTCTCTATCTTACAATGGCTTCATCTTGTTAGAGAGCTGTGTGGCCTGATCTGGCACACTTAATGGGATAAAGTCCTCCCTGTAAATAATACAACCAAATCTACAACAGCAGAACGAGACTGAGTCACCCATCTGCAGTGAACCGAGGTGGGAGTCTGAAGTTGAGGCTGCTGCTACCTGCAGCTCCCTTTCCTCATGCTCCAGGAGGGCACTGTGCCTTCAGCTCTGTGACCGTGTGTGTTTGCACCCTGACCTAGCTCCAGTTGAGGGATCCAATGTTAAACACATTTTCGATCGCCTGGATCATTATAAGAGAAGTAGGTCAGGAAAGCAGTAATGCTGGCAGTTCTCAAAGGCTGGCGATCTGAAGAATATATGTACAGCAGTGCAGTACTGACTTTGAGCTGAGACCTCACTGGATGTCGTGTAGAAAAAGAAATTATTGCAAAAGAGTAAGAAAGGATAGGAACTGAAGAAATCACTGTATTAAGTCACAGTTTCTCAGGAAGCTCTGTTGCACGGTGGCGGAGGAAGATTTATTTAATGAGACTAATTTCTATCTACTTTTATTTTTTAAATTGATAGATTCTTTGCCTTGTAGCTATGGAGGTCCTAGGATAAATGTAGGAGTACAGGTCACTGCTACAGAGGGTTACAGATGACAAAAAGATTGTGACACAGTAAGTTATAGGGATAGGGAGATTGTACAGTCTCCTGAATGTCCTGACAAACAAGATCCTCTTGAGCACAGAATTTAACGCAGCAGAACAGGAGACGCTAACTCTTGGATCCAGCAATGCAGGACAGACTACTAGAATGAGAAGCGCTGTTCTGGAAAGCAGTGGATGATGTGATTCAGGATTAGGCAGTGCAACCCAGAGGAGGGAAAAAATCCATTGTGTAATATATCTACAGCGGAATGCCCAACACTTAGGGTGGTTTTGGTGTCACAACAATTGACAAAGGAAAATGAACACATTAGAGGTCCCTTGCCTGGGTCGTGTATGTGTCATCTTAGGATAAGATGTTTCATAGAAGAAACATCCAGCTCTGCTGGAGGATATAAGTTTGATAAAGGAATCGGTTAATAAAATTCAGTGGTCCATGCTAGACAAAGTCTGGTAAGACTATTGTAAGAGTCTTCTGACCTGAACAGCTGCAGTGGTCGTTGGGGGGGATTTTAACTGCAGAGCCACAGAAAATCCACGTTTCCATGAAGAATTCTGGGTGCCACAGCTACATGGCTGCCAGACACCATCAAACAATCCTGGCTTTCTACAGGCATGGCTGTAAAACAGCTGCTTTTTCCAGTTCATTTTGGATTGAAAAATGCCCCTAAGTGTCTCATTGTGTCCTGTCCTATGGAACTTCCCTTCCTTCCCTGCTCCCGAGAGTTGCTGAGCCTTAAATGCCCATTTTCACTTTTTGTGCACTGTTGAAGTCATCCATTTAGAGGCAAACAGTAGCAACAGGCTGATAGGAAGCTCCCAGGCTGATGGGTGGGGTTCACAAGGGAGAAGACCCCCAGCTGTGGGTGTTCAGGGCCATTAGTGTTCAGCGGAGGCAGAGAGAGAGCCCTGCATCCCTCCTCGCTGCAGGATGGCTTCTGTGCAGCTCTGAAAGGAGCGTGTTCCAGCCCAGCTCCTCATCTAGAAAATGAAGGAATGGTGAGCCTGAGGTCTCTCGTGATTCATGCCTTTTAATCAGCTTAGCCACCATCACTATTTTCAAGGTATCTCTACAAAAACCCCTTACTTTCTGTTGGATGTTTTTGCTGCACCTAACTTCACACCTGAAGAAGGTAAGAAATTAATGCAGTATTTGAAGGATGGAAATATTTAATTTTTTTTTTTTTTTAAATTTTCCTCCCTGACTCCTGGCTGTGTTTTTCACACACAGTTCTCTCTCTGGTCTAGGTCACAGCCTGCTGCAGAAACACAAAATCGCAGAGAGAGAAAAGCTGAGCTCTGCAGGCATGCACTCAGATCTGGGGTGCAAGAAAGAGATGGGTTGCTAGCTGCCTATAGTTTATCAGATTCTCTGGGTTTTTCAAAAGCCATCTCTGTACTCAAAAAAGAGCACGTGGGTGTGTATACGGCATCCACTATACAGCAAGTATTTGTTGATGAACTATTTTGGTGTGGAATAAAAAAAAATATTTATGATCTGTTTAGTCTTATGTATGAATCAAAGCAAATCGACTGTTGGAAAAGAAATGAGAATACTGTACAATGTACTGTGTTGATTTTTCTTGGTAAGATTTTAATGACTGAGGACTCTGCTAACAAGGCTGCAGCTCTTTGAAAACGTCATTTGAAGCATGCTGTGTCCCCTTTGGTAATCACGGTGGAATTTGCTGCAGCTGGTAGCCAGAACTGTCTTTGCTCACTGTTGGGAGCTTGCTCACTGCCTTAGAGGTGGCTGCTCTTTAGTAGTGCTAAATGGAATATTCTGTGGCATAGTAATCAGTTTAGAAAATTTGATTCATTTTTTAAATTGGTTAACTCCCTCCTAGCTACACTTTAGGGAAAGAGTTAACTAAAAAGAAATAGTTTTCTTTGGTTTTCTTCAAACTCTTGGAAGGTTTATCCACTGTTTCTTCTGCTGATATTGTTTACGCTGCTGAGCTCGCATCCTATCGCATTCTGCAAGTCTGACTAATCCTTCCATAGGAGCTGTGTGCTGAGGAGCAAATGTGGGAATCTGCTGGGTGTTAAGTTTTATAGATTCTACCACCTGATCCAGGTTTAGCCCTTGGAACTATGATTACTGTATTACCAAGCACCTGAAAAGGAATGTTGTATCACACTGTTTCAGCAATTCTCCCTGGGGCAATTACTCTCCTGCCTTACATCATTCAAAAACATGCAGAAAATCCTCTAAGAACTCAGAAATATTGCACTTTTAACTGGTTTATTTTGCCAAGTAAGATGTTTTGAGCTGGGTTGTATCTTGCTGTGTCTTTGTAAGGTGTTGTATCGATTGCTCTAGTTGTGAATCTAACACTATTTGAGATAATAATGAAATATTATAACAGACGTCAAAAGACGTCATGGGGGGATTCCCATGGCATCACTTGTGTTATTGGAAGCTTTTTGCAATGAAACTGTACAAAGACTCCAGACTATGACTGCATCTTGGGAGAAAAGTATAGGCAGCGTAGCTATCCTAGTGTCTGAATCGGCTCCTCTGGCACTTTCCTTGGAAAGGAGGTAACGAGATTGTAAGAAACCATTGGACTAAGCATTAAAACTGTCAAGACTGAGTGGCAAGGAAGGCACACTTCAGTTTCTTGGCTGAAACAAGAAATATCTTCTAAGTCACTGACTTATTTCAGTTATTATTAATAAATATATAAAATATACTAAATTTTATATATTATATAGAATATAAACTTTTTCCAGTTTGCAACACTTTTTTTTCCCCCCTCCCTAGGGAGAAGGAATGTTTACAAGAGAATTAGATTCCAGGAGCAGCTCATGGAGCAGCTTTGGGGGGGCACCAGCCCCCAGCCAGGGTCAACCCCCCACAGGACTAAAGGTGATCGGGGTGAAAGAGAGACATGGACAAAAGGGAACAAATCAGCGTTGCCTCCGTGTGTTTTGCAGGCTTTCCCCAGATGCATCGTAACTGCAAATGGTGAGTCCCCGTGTACTTTTAGTGAGTTACTGCTTCTGTAACATCCTTTGTCCTTAACCTGCAGCGTGTGATTTTTGACTTCAGTTGGAAAGAGATTTTCCAAAATGGAAATCTTTCTCATTCAAGGAAGTTGCATTTTACAAACTTCCTGTCAGAGTGAATCCTCAGAGATAATGTGCTTGTCAGTGGAAGTCATCAGCGACAAGACGTTTCGCTCTCTCTGAAAAAAAAATTGATTTCCTTCCAAAGACCTGAGTCTTCCAAAAGTTGATTGCATCGCTGGTCTTTAGCTTCTCAGTTGTTCTAGTCCAGATGCTGTAAAAACCTGTTCCTTTGCATGCTTCCGTACAGCCACAAGCATCGGCAAATCTGCCAATCTTTTTTTGGTAGCCTTATGGTTACAGCATTGGGGATTTGTTTGGTGGGTTTTGGGGGTTTTTTTGTCGGGTGTTGGTTTTTTTTTTTTTTTCCCTTCTCTGTCTGCCCCGAAGTAAAACCATCTGTGGGATCTTTTATCTTCTCCCTGATTTTTTTTTTTTTTAATCGTAAGTGAAACTTTGCAAGAAAGTTACTGTTGTGCAACTTAAAAATGGACTTGCATTGTTTAACTTGTAGCTAGATAAATAGCTAGAGCATCCAACTTCTGAACTGTCCGTGAATATGCTACAGTTTTTTCCTGCCTGGTATTTTGACGGAGCACTCTGAAGTACTTTATTTCTGCCTTGCTTTCAATGGCACATTTCCCTGGCACTTCTGTAGCATCTCTCCTGAGCTGTGCAGCGGGCCATATGTCCCTCCTAATCATATAGCACACAAAAGAACCCCCCTAAAACCCTAGTAAAATTCTAACCATGTCTTTTGGAGATGAATAATTGAATGGTATCAGTTCACAGCTATGCAAGTGAAATTGGTGCACAAGGAAAATCAGACTTCTGCAGCATTAAGTATTTTTGTCTATAATGTACGCACACCTTTTTAGGATCAAGTGAATTACTGAGATTTGTTGTTTTTTATTTTACTCTTTAAGGTTTTACACTTTTGTTTCCACTGTTATCGGCCACATAGATGTCAAAAACATTTATATGGCCAATACAAAATAAAAATAATAATATATAAGTAGCAAACGGATGATAAACGCAAAGAAACTGCAGAAAGGAATTTAAAAGTCGACCCCCCCAGTTTCTCTCTGGAAGATGCACAAGCATTCCCCGGGCTGCCCCTTCCCCTTTTCCCTCCTTTCCCGTCCCGGGCTGGGGTCGGTTCTCCCAGCCAGCGCCGGGGCGCAGGAACCCCCCGAGCCCCCGGGAGGGAACAAGCCGGGGTCCTGCGGAACGGCGCGCTCCCTGCCGCCCCCGTGCGGGCGGGGTCAGGTACCGCAGGAGAAAAAGCCGCGCATGCGCAGAGGAGTGTAAGCATACCGCACGATGCTGCCACCGTGTGGCTAAAAAGCGGCACTGCAGGTGCGTTT
>WKFP01014305.1:250802-267889 GCA_011057875.1 Pterocles orientalis | reverse complement strand
CCCCCCCAGTTTCTCTCTGGAAGATGCACAAGCATTCCCCGGGCTGCCCCTTCCCCTTTTCCCTCCTTTCCCGTCCCGGGCTGGGGTCGGTTCTCCCAGCCAGCGCCGGGGCGCAGGAACCCCCCGAGCCCCCGGGAGGGAACAAGCCGGGGTCCTGCGGAACGGCGCGCTCCCTGCCGCCCCCGTGCGGGCGGGGTCAGGTACCGCAGGAGAAAAAGCCGCGCATGCGCAGAGGAGTGTAAGCATACCGCACGATGCTGCCACCGTGTGGCTAAAAAGCGGCACTGCAGGTGCGTTTAGTCCCGCTCGGGCGGCAGCGGGGGTTCCCCGGCCGGAGCCCCCGCGGGCGGGTCTGCCCTCCCCTCCCGGGGCCGCGGGGGTGCCGCTGGGACGGGCGCTGCCCCGGGGTCGCTGGGGGAAGGGCACAGCAGAGCCCCCCGGGGAGATGCCGCCGCTGCCAGCGGGTCTGGGAGGGGCCCGGGCTGTGCTCGGCTGGGAGGGGGGGTGGCAGGGCACGGCCTGGGGGTCGCCGGAGAAACAAAGGGGAAGGGGGTTTGGCTGGGTTTGCGGGCAGGGAGAGGTGACTGGGGGCTGCGGGGGAAAGGAGGGGACGCGCAGGGTGTTGTTCAGAGGGTCGCTGATAGTTTGGCTACCATCGGTCAGTGTTCAATCCAGTAGCGATTATATACAGAATTAAATACAGAAATCATTTCACAAGAGGCTTGGAGCTTAGGCGTTGTCAATAATTTAGTGTAAACAACACCACTTGTCATATTTGTTGACCAATCTGAGATAGTTCTTAAGATTTAAATATCTGCAGTAAGACAACCTGATGAGCTTCGTGTAATGTATTGATTAGGACTTTCCTAAGCCAGGAGCTGCTATATGTACGTTGGTTTGCAGATGCGGGGTTCCTGGAGCCCAAACAAGCAAGTACCCATGTGCAGAGCAGGCTGCCAGTTGGATAGTGACTGTCATCACCAAACAAGATAGGGTTGCGTGCCGCCTGCCCAAAAGGAGCGGGGTGATGCAGCGCAGCGGTTGGAGCCAGCCCGACACACTCCACCCATCCACGTATAAGCTAAAAATGGAGATCTGAAAAATCCAACCCTTCCTATGTTTAGAGAATATGCTTCTAAGCTCTTTGCAATGCCTGCTGTAGCTAGCAAAAGTCAGGAGGGTGTAGGGTCCAGCACTGTCGGGATTTCTCTCTCTCCTCAGCCTTCGCTGGCAGACCCCGCAGTGGGGCAAGTTCAGCTAGCACCCTTGAGGACTGCAGGGTTAAGATCAGCTCGGTCAGGAAAAGGTGTTTTTTTGTTCCTTTATCTTTGTAAGCTGAGGTCACTTTATATTCAGCATAATAGGGTGTTCTTCATCCCACCTTTGTCAGCTACAGCTGTATTTTACCCCACTAATTGCTGCAGAAGTTAAGCAATCCTTTCCTGCTTAAAGAACCATGGCTGTTTCGGAACAGTGGAAAATAGTTTATTTGAACAGTTTGTTTTCATAAGCTGAAGTTCTCAGGTGGTCTCTGGAGAGAACAAAAAAAAAAGGCTTTATCTCTTAAAATGAAATTGCTCTTTATCAATTCCCAAATTATAAAATTGTATAAACTTTGACTCAGCTTCCTATGATAATGGAAACCAAGTCACTATAGAAACTTTCCCATAAGTCGTTTTTAAGAGGAAAACAGTATAAAATATTTCTTGTATGACTTTTTTTTAGGGAAAAAACTGCAATGATTAAACTGCTCTATTAATGAATTGCAGAGAAATCTCCGAGTTAAAACACTGAACAGCTTTGAGGGCACTGGAAAGAGCATAAGAAACATAAAATCTTCAAAGGGTTTTCAGCAGGATCAGTGGTCAAGGTTACAGCTTGAGTCCTGGAGAAAATTCATGGGATCTCTGCCTGCTATTTTGCCATTCCTGTTCATCGTGCTGCAGACTTACGGTTCCTAGAAAGTTAATTCCAATGATTTTGTTGTGGGCCTCTGTGTATTTTAATAACTGTTAAATTCCCAGAGCACACTCGTGAGTATTTTTAACCATTATAACTGTGTAGATGGTCTTGCAGATATGACTCAAGCCTAATTTATAAGATCACAAACTACACAGAAAAATCAAAACAAGCTTATTCAGTTTCTGCTTTCAGATAATCCTGTTCTTTGTTAGTCTTGCTCCTGTTTGAACTATTTGGAGGTGGCAAACCCTTTGATTGCTTAAAGTTAAATAACATGTGCTTGAATATTTACACATTTACTGAGGATTTCTGTATCAAATGTAAATTTGGAATTTAATCTTCCATTTGTGACAGTATAAAACATTTTTTTTGTCCTTGAACGATGACAGACTGCTTCAGATATTATTTAGCTGAGTTTCTGGAAATGTAATTTGTATCCTAACGGATTTCTAAGAAGAAAGGAAAGGTGGATAGTAAAAGGAAGAAGATGCAACCAAACGAGATGCACAGATGGTCTTTAGAGTAAGCATCATACGTGGAGCAGAAATAACAGCTGAAATCTTTGCTAAACTCCTAATACGAAACTGCAAAGTGATAGGAAATTGAAGACAAGAAGCTTAGTGAACAAAGCAAGGTTTTGTTATCATTGAATGAAACCATGTCAGGTAGCAATGTCTTGTGACAGATCTGCACAGGACCACAGAGCTGTGTAAATATTTTCCCCGTGATGGATGTGTTTGTGTGATCTACGGCACAGTCCTACAGGAGTTACCATTGCTTGTAACTGGTCCCAGCGTTGTGTTAAACTAACAGTGCGGACTTCAGCGTCTGTCAGGCTTTGTCTGGGCTTGTCTTGGCCAGCCTGGACATATATGTATGTGTATTTTTTTAAGATTGTTTAGCTGTATCAGTAATTATCTAATTGCTGCTAGATTGCTATCTCATGGCCAGGGGACTGTTTTTCAGCTTTTGCTTCGCTTTGTACAGTTGTGTGGCACAACACTTAACATTATGAATATTTTCTAAACTAAGGCAAAGTAATTACAGCTAGTTATTCTGCGGAGAGTGGGCTGTCTGTGACCCTGGACCAGAGCAGAGGAGCGCAGGCACGGGCAGAAGCCTTGAAATTGCAGGTACATGAGGATACCAGAGGCCTCATGGCTGAAAACCAGCTAGCCCATGGTCAGACAGCTCTTAGCAAAGGTCTGCAGACTTGGGAGCTGCACAAAACCCATTGTAGGGGTAATAAGGAGAGCAGAAATTATTCAGCATATGTAAGCCACGGCATAGATAGTAAGTTCAGTTGTAATGAGGATGTGCGGACCGATGGAAAGGGAGCAAGGTACAGAGCGTGTTAGCCAGCATGCAAAAACTTGCTGGTGACAAATTGGTAGTAACAGGGCAATTTGAAAAGGAACAGAAAAGCCAAACCTGAGGTGACTTCTAACATAAATAATTAGTGACCTGGGCATACTTTACACAGCATTAAATGACATTGTTTAGTTACATGTATTTTCTTTTTCAAATACTATATTGCAAAATTAATAATTACGAGAACCTGCTAGCCTTTGAGATATTGAAAGAATATTAATGTTGGATGGACTTCTAAAACTAAGGCTCGCACTGAGCACTGTGGAGGAGTTGGGGTGAAATAAATTTAGTTTTGGAGTGTATAGTGTTAAACATTGACTTGAAAAATCAGGCTCCTCTGAGCTCAGGTAAAGGTGTTCCCTGTGAGATGAGATGTCTGCTCACTTACGTATATTCTATCCATTCTGAAATATATGGAACAATAATTTTAGCTTGTTCAGCAACACAGTGCAACTTGTTAAATGTGCAAAAGGTGTGGTGATATGCAGGCTTCCTCATCGTGATGTCAGTAACGTAAGAAGCAGTCCTTTTTATATATAAAATTAAATATATAATTTAAGTATAAATTAAAATGACAGTCCACTTAGATTCTTGACATGGTTTGTCAGTTCCAGTTCTCATCCATGTTTCTAAGGATTCTCAGGTATGTCAGGATCACAACATACTTTGAATAACTTAAAAAGTATGATTTAAAATCTAACAAAATCTAATGGAGATCTGCACTCCAGTCTTGCTGCATTATATGCTTTAAGTATCAGCTAAGCAGAAAAACCTCCTGACTGTCCATGGACCTGTGTTTTTTCTCATTGATTTGTACACATACAATGCTGACACAAAACCTATGAGCAGAGTGTTTCCACCCATGTTGTACTAACTTCATAAATATTAGTGTAGCTGCAACATAGTTGAGAAGTAGGACATTTGAATTGAATGTGTCCTTGAATTTTGACTTGATCATTATCATTACTAACAATAAGATGTTTTCTTTCTGGCATTAAAGACGAGGTTACAGCATTAGAGCTGTTGATGCGACCACCCCGATGGTGTGGCACCCGGCAGGTCAATGACCCAGGTGGGTCGATGATCCTGGCAGTGCAACCACCCCGGTGATGCGGCACGCTACGGGTTGATGACCCTGGCGGTGGGACCACCAGGCGGGTCGATGACCCTGGCAGTGCGGCACCCGGCATGTATATGACCCTGGCAGGTCGATCACCCGGGCAGGTCAATGACCCTGGCAGTGCGACACCCAGCAGGTCAATGGCCCTGGTGGTTTGGCACCCAGTGGGTCAATGACCCAGGTGGGTTGAATACCCTGGCAGTGTGGCACCCAGTGGTGTGACCACTCTGGTGGTGCGGTACCCGGTGGGTTGATGACCCTGGCGGTGCAACCACCCCAGCAGTGTGACACCCACTGGGTCCATGACACCAGTGGTGCGACCACCCTGGCAGTGCAGCACCCAGGAATACAGTGGAAATGCAACCTCAAAGAAAGTAGCATATGAATAGCACAGTTCGATTGATGTAAATTGTTTGCAGAGAACCCTGAAGTGCTTTGGACAGAAAGAGTCCAAGGACAGAGCCAAACACCACTGTAAGATCCCTGAACAGAGAGTGGAACCAGAGCACACCCGTGAGGGACAAGGCAGCGGTACCTCTGCACACAGGAGCGCTTTGGTCTTCTGAGCCTCCGTCTGTGATTTCTGGTATGGATTCTCAGTGATGTCTTGTGGCTGTTTCACCAGCTCTGTGGGGCCCGTCAAGCTCACTGGACCCATGCCGAATGCATAGAAATACTAGAATGAAAACAGATGGTTCAAATACAAGAAGCTTTTGCCATGACCGCGGGTCTGAGGAGGTCAGCTCTAAACCAAGCCGCCCTGAGACGGTAACACACCACTCAGCACTGCAAGAACTTGGTAAATCAGCACATAGCTTCTCACCCAGTGCAGCCAAGAGTTTATGGAGTGTTCCAAGTGGCTCATTTCACTTTAAGGAAAGGCCTTTTGAAAAAGCAGTAGAGCATCCTATGTGAAAAAGAAACTTTTTGACCTTGATCCTTGCCCACGTCCAGGCTGCCTTCTGCCCAGAACTTCTGGAGGTTTTTGGTTACCAGGCCTGGTTCCTGGGCCTTCCCAACCACTACCAACATGCCATTCTATGCTGAGATTCAGTAACTTTCTTAAGGAGAGAAGAGAAACAGGTTAAAAAAATCCCCTCAAAACAACCCCTCCCACCCCAAAGTTAGTTATTTTCAGAGATGTGCAAGTACTCCTTTGGCACTTTGCTTCCTTCCTAAAGCAGGACACGGGAGGGGAAAATAACGTGAAGTAGCTGAGGACAAGGAAAGAATGGCAGCTTTCTAACCATTTTCCCCTGTAACTAAATAACATTTGGGGCAGAGAAAACCAAAGGTGCCTCAGAGCATGTCTCGCCGCACTTGCCCTTCTGTCATTATAGGCAAATGTTATCTTTTCCTCAAGTGAGACAGATACCTGCACTTCAGTTGAGCTTTTAAGGGATCCACACTGTCCTCTGACTAGCCAAAGTTGGCCTTGCTGCCATATTATCTGAACTTGAGTGAAGAAGAAAGATTCAAGTGTGTCTCTTGCTTGTATTGCCAACATCCACAAGAACAAGAAACCTGTTCACATCCCAGAGGTCTGCCGTGGCACTGTGTGATGTCTGTAGGGAAGCCAAATGTTAAGGATACTGGCATACACTTAACAACAGGCAGTGTGTCCTCCGTGAAGCTACGCTGACACCGCATCAGGCACAGGTGGTCTTTGGCTGGGAACAAGAAGGCCTGAGGACAGGCAGGCTCATGAGATCTAACAATAAGCAGCTGCACAGGCCAAAGTGACATGTCACTGCAGTTCAAACAGAGATGAGAGGACAATGCACTGGGCTGGAAACAACTAAATCCTTAAAGTGCTTCCTGTGGAAAGATAATAACCTCACCCAACGTTAATATAACAGCCTTAGTTCTCCTTGGAGGTTGTTCTGACACCTATGTTACGGCACTAGTCGCATTTTATCTACGTTATGGCTGAAGACACCAAACTGTTCATCACATGAGAGCGTTTCCACAATACCTTTCTTTTCAGAACTGTACACCTGAATTAGCTTGAATACTATTTCAGTGGGACTAAGGGCAACTAATTTGGCACCAGATTCACAGCAACACACTTGGACAGATATCAGCCATGGCACAGTTTTTGAAGCAGCGTGAGTTACGGCCATAAGATGCATCTGAGAAACAACCTTGCATCTTTGTTGGAACAAGTGTGGTATTTAAAGGGGCTGGATGACTTCAGAATATTACTTGAAAGCTGACATCCTGAGTATTGGGTTTATATCCCCACAGCAGCCCTCCCAGTGCTGTGTTATGCTGGCAGCAGGCAGAGTGTTTGTAACACAGCTTGGGAGGGGCGGAGCCGGGACAGCTGACCCGGATTGGCTGTTCCATACCATGTGACCTCAGCTCAGCCATAAAAGCCAAGGGCAGGCAGGAGGAGGGGGGCATTTGTTGCTGTGTTTGTCTCCAGGAGCAGCTGCTACACACACTGAGGCTCTGCTTTCCCAGGAAGTGGCCAGACATGGCTTACTGAGGGGAAGTAGGGAATAACATCTTTGTTTTCCTTTTGTTTCTGTGCATGGCCTTGGCCTTTGCTTTAATTAAACTGCTTTTATCTTGACCCACAAGTTTTTCATCTTATTCTCCCCCTTTATTTTGCTGAAGGGGGAGTGATAGAGGGGCCTGGTGGGCACCTGGCATCCAGCCAAGGTTAACCCACCACATCCTCTGTTCTTTAAAATCTGCACCTGAATATAAAATACATGACATTTCACATGGTCTTACAAACCTGTAAGGAGGTCTTTCACAAGAGGTCTCCTCCAGAGCATCAAGGTGACACCTTGGTGTGAGACTTGCAGCTCGATTAGGTACCAATGTGGAGCCACATTTCTTGGTATTGCTTTCTCCCTACAAAATGCAAAAGAAGTTTTATTTTTAAAATCACGTCAGATTGCAGTGAAGAGAAAGTTTCATGCAGAAGTGCATGCTGGATATTTAGAGGTAACAGCTACAGTGGTCGCCGATCCCCGAAGGCAGGAGGGGGAGTGAAAATGGCTTGACCTCTTGACCCCCCCCCCATCTCCCCCTAGCTCTTGGGTCACTCCTAGGGCTGCCCCAGCCCGGCCCTGCTCCAGCTGACGGGGAGTCCGTCGCACTGGGCAGTTTGCAGGCCCCCCTGCCACCCCTGGGTGGCCAGCGAGCTGAAGAGACCCCTGCAAATAGCCAAGGTCTTCACTCACCTCACGGGTGGCCCTGGCCCCAGGACTACAGCTCTTGGTATGCCCCAGAACCAACATGGCCACCTGAGAGCCCATGCCCCAGGACTACAGGGCCCAACATGCCCCATGGTGTGGGTTGACAGTTGGACTTGGTGATCCTTGAGGTCTTTTCCAACCTTAATGATTCTATGATTCTGTGGTTCTGAGTCACTTTCAGATCTTGAAATATTAGCAGACTAGATTCGAATATCATTCATTGTTTGTGGTGTTTGCATCATGAACCATACTGAATCCTGGAATGCGTTATCACTGCATCTTGCTTTGTGAGCCGGTGCAGGCAGGATGCAGGAACAACCACAAAACCACAGATGAAATGCAAAGGGTAAATTTGTTTTCATTACCTCACCAGCCGAGGGGATGCAAGCACCGCAGAGCTCAGTCCATGCTAGAGGATCACCAAATCTGTTCTTTTCGCATGTGTTTCAGGGATTCACGCAGGTGTAGTTTACCACTGTGTTTGATCTTTCCCATAGCAGGGCAGGAATCTCAAGTGAGTTCCATAGGGTGACTCTCAGTCTATCAGTATTACCCAAACACAGCTGTTCTACTTGTCCAACACACAAGGCCAGACAACAATTAGAATGAGAGATGTGTTTTTCTGTACCCTGGCTGGAAGTTACTTGAGTGTGTTTACAATCCTCCTCACCAAGCTTCCATCATTTTCCCACACTTGCTAAACCTCTGAAAGATTTATAATCACGGAGATGATTATGAACCGCAGTTAGGGCCAGCTGCTGAACCTGGTAAAGGCTGGCTGTCCATCATCCACAGCTCAGTTCAGTAATAACCATTCCAGGTAGCAGCAGATTACACAAAAGAGTTATTCTGTTTCATTTCTGATAAAATATCTGCTCATCTGTTACTGAATCTGGGTGAAATAATAATGTTTAGATTATATGTCAGCTGAACTGCAATGGATTGTATTTCAAGAAGGGCGGTCATTGAGAATTCAGTCATTAAAATGTCAGTCTTTTCAAATTAGTGAAAAAGTCTCAGAGGCTTGCACTACATAGAGCACCTATGTTTGTTGGACAGTAGGCAATGAGCAGAAATTGAGGAATGTGAAATTCTGTATGAACACAAGAAAACACTTTTCTTACTGTGACAGTGGTGAGGCAGTGGCCCAGGTTGCCCAGAGAAGCTGTGGATGCCCCATCCCTGGAGGGGTTCGAGGCCAGGCTGGATGAGGCTTTGAGCAACCTGGGCTAGTGGAAAGCTAGTGCTCATGCTCACCTTCCCCAGCACGGCGGTTCCAGCTGCACTGAGACCAGGGATCTGTGCGGCTTTCCCTACTGAACAGTCTGGATGCTATTTTCACTCTCCCCAGAGCCAAGAGCCAAAATACAATCTGCTTCAAATGCTACTGCTGATACACACCTCCAGGGCACTGCAATGCCAGCCACACCAAGACCGGAGCTCTGCCCCTATTTCCCTTCTGAAGACTCCAAATGCTGTTTCTCACTCTCGTTGGAGGCCAGCAAGTGCTCCCGCGCAAAGGGAGCTAGACATGAAAGCTAGTGCTCATTCTCACCTTCCCCGGCACGGCGGTTCCAGCCACACCAAGACTGGGGATCTCCACGTCTTTCCCTACCGAACTATTCGTACCCCATTCTTCACTCTTGCCAGAGCCCATCACCAACATTGAACATGCCGGAGATTCTCCAGTGGCAAAGGTGCAAGTGGCAGAAAGGAGTGCTGATTCTCTCTTTCCGCAGGCACCGCATTTCTAGCTGTACCAAGACGAGTGATATCTCCATCCTTCTCTGTCGAAAGGTCTGGACAATATTCTTCACTATCCCTGGACCCCAGCACCAACATTGAACATGACCGGCGATGCTCTCATGGGAAAGGTGCTAGCAGCAACCTCTGTCCCGGATTCGCACCTTCCCCTGGCACGGCCTTTCCACCTGCACTGATACCAAGGATCTCCCCATCTTTCCTTACCGAAAGGTCCAGACACCATTCTTTACTCTTCCAAATCCCAGCGCCAACATTAAACGCGGCTGGCGATCCTGCCAAGGCAAAGGCGCTGGCGGCAAACTGTAGCCCAGATTCACACCTTCCCCTGGCACTCCATTTCCAGCCACAGTGACAGCGGGGATCTTCACATCTTTCTCTACCCCCTGCTTTGGGCACTGTGCTTCATTCTTCCCGGGGACAAGCGTCAACACTGAACACTGCCGGCAATCCTGCTAGCGGCAAAAGCTAGTGCTGAATCGCACCTTTCTCTGGCTCTTCGGTGAAAGAGCTGAAACGGCTCTAGCGGCAAAAAGGAGTGCTGATTCTCTCTTACCGCAGGCACCGCATTACCTAAATAACTCTAATTACAGTACTTAAGCAGACCAATTCCAGTAATGGATGACATTTTGTCAAAAGGAGGCAAGAGTAATTGGGAATACAGGAAGTTATATTTTAAGTGATATAGCATAAGTAATTTAGGTTTTGGCTTAAGAGGTGCTGTATGAATAATGACCAAACAGAATAAATGTCTCAGTCCTTTGTTAGATATGATTCCTCGATTTACGAAGGACGTGTATTGCCATTGTAATACAGTGTTAATGACTGGACTTTTCCCAAGTAAGATTTTTGTTGTTTTCAAGCTTTGTCTTAATTCCTCATCCATCACTGACTTCTCAGGCTGAAGTCATAGATTTTATTCAGTCAAGTAAAGAAAAGCCGACAATAATGTGTTATTAGTTTTATACAGTCAATAATGAAAAAATGAGAATATACAGAAAGTTTTCAAGAGCAGTGTTAATAGGGTTATTTTGTTCATCCTGAATATTTTATTGTATTTATTTTAAACAGAAGGTAGCCAAGATACAAAATCCACTGGAAGGGTTCACTAGAAGAGTAACCATGCATGCGGAATAGCATTTAGAATCTGCAACAGAGGTTGTTTAATATGCTGTGGCAGGAAGAGGGGGAAAAGGAAGATGGCAAGCAGGAGAAGTAGCTGTGAGTGTAATTCTTGAGTAGGAAAAGAGAGGCAGAGCTATCTACAGCACAGCACTTGTCAGAGAGACAAATTTGGCAATTGATCCATGACACTGTAATCAGGGCGGTGATGTTCATTCATTCTACATCAGAGTTGCAAGATTTTATCACTTTCTTTGAAAATAAACGAATGGCATGAGAGAAGCATCTCTTGTTTCATCTCTTTCCTCTTCCTAGGCACATCAGGTTAGTACATTAGCAAATACTTTGACTGAATGTGCAAAGTACAGTTTGAATAATGTGAGGCACTTAAAGTTGGGAATTGGCTATAAGAGGCTCACAAAGAGAAAAAAAGAAGTTGCAAAGCAAAACGTCTGGAGTGTATAGGCAGGTGCTGATGAGGTGCATCTCCATTTGCTGGTGTCCCCGCAGTTTCTGAAAGCAACACCTCTTGCTGTTTCACAGAATCACAGAATGTTAGGGATTGGAAGGGACCTCGAAAGATCATCTAGTCCAATCCCCCTGCCGGAGCAGGAACACCTAGATCAGATCACACAGGAACGCACCTGTAACATGTTTCCTGTAACCTCTTTTATTGTAACTCCATCTGTCTCTTGCTCTGTCTGTGGGGCACAGTAGAATAACCTCCTTACTTCTCCCTTCACTTCTTCAGGAAAAACAAGGTCTCCCACAGCACTTTCACGTGCCTTCTAAGACTTAGAATTGTGTAGCAGAGGCTCCCAAATAAATGGGGTTGGGATGCTGCTGTTCATCGTGTGCATCAGCATTTTGATAGGTGACTGGGGTTCAGCTTTTTCTAACAATTTGTGAACAATCTTTAGCTAGGTGAAGATGCTGGTTTGAGAAGTGTCCTTTTGTATCTGTTTGGAGTTTAAAAATGTCAGTCTGGAAGATAAGATCTGTCTTCTGCTTTGGCTACTTTTATTCTTTGGATACTGATGACTAAGTTAGACTATCTTGTACAGGTGGCTGGCTAACACAGCAAAGGTCTGACTACATCTTTTGTTGTTTAGGAGCTCACACATCCAGGCATGTACACGCACAACTGTACCAAGGGAAAATTATTTTTAAATATTTCACCTACCTAGTAAATCACATAGAAACTTGTGGTTTTCGTATGAAAATGTGAGCAATAACTTTTTAGTAAAGACTGTACTGACATTTCCACTTTATCAAAATTAAAATCCTTTGGTTCCATCCTTTCAGAAAATTGACTAAAAATGAATTAGATCTCCAAATATGGCACAATAACCCTCCAGGACACATTTGAACTATCTGGGTATTTTTCTAGATGAAAAAATTCTGTAACAAAACTATTTAAATTAATATCATATGTCCTAAAGTGTCTTAACTGTTTTTTTTCTCTGATCTCTATGTTAACTTTTAAATAAAAAATTGCATTTTATGCCATTTTTTTCCCTGTATAACACTTAATATACTTCAAGAAAAGTCTAGATAAATATCACATATGCCATAATGCTGCTGCTTTTTCTAAATTCCTAATGAGGACACTATAGGGCTTTTAATCCCTAGCACAATGCAATTTTCTTCCTCTAAGTGTCCTAGAATAATTCTGAGGAAACCAAGAATTGCATGGTGATGTCATTGTAGAAGATTTTGTTGAATGAGCTGCTTTTCCAGTAATGTTTATTTAGTGAAATACGTCTCCAGTGGAATGCCCTTTATGTAATCTTAATAAAGTCACCATGACCAGCGATGCACTTGCATCCTGTCTGAAAAGCTAATGTATTTGGCTACTTTAAAGCATACCAAAAAGCTAAGGAAGTTCACGAGGAAAAGGTTAATAGAATTAAATGTGCGTAAAACAACTACAAACTGAGGAAGCAGAAGTAGGAAATCTGCCTGTAAATACTGGAAGGGCAATATTAAATGGATGAAAAGTATTGCTTGTGAATACAGGAAAGCAAGTATTTATTAAACAAAGAAAGAGGAAACTAAGGCCAAAAAAGTAGAATTAATTGCCAAATAGAAAGACTAATTACAGTGTTATCAGCCTCTTAAGGGAAGCATTGGAAATCCCTTCGCTAGAGCTGTTCAAATTTAGGCTTTGGCAAAGCCTCAGGGAACGTTCAGCAAAGAACAATGCTTCTCTGGTGAGGTGAACAGGCTGGAGAGAAGCTGATAAAGCAACAGTATTAGCATGATGCACAGCTGTATGAGAAAGACACGGTAAATGCTGAAATCAGAAGTAAGCAGCTTTGTTTGAAAAGGGCGTAGAGCTTGAATTTAGAAAGTCTTGCTGGCATTCTGCGTGGTTGAAGAAACTGGAAACTTCTAAAGCTTTCCCCTGTTTCCTCTAGAATAGCTCTTTTTGGTTCATTATGACCAAGTGATTTAATCGTCAAAGCATCTTTCTTAATGGCAGTAGGCTGTGAAACATTACAAAGAACAGTACTCCACACTCTAAGAAATTCATTCTGTACAATTAAAAACGTTATTTATGTGAAATGCAGGCACTCTGGCTAGTGGGCTGTGAAAGAGCTGCTTCACAGTCTCACAAATAATCTCAGGACTGTAGATGGCTTTAAAGATTCAAGGAAATTAGAGTAATATAGTTGTTGATCTTGAGTCTCTCTTCTTGTGGCTTCATTCTGAATATATTGGCACATCCATTTTTTTCTTATTTTCCTTGCCTGTGTCTCTCCCTCTGCTGTTATATACCTACTTCAAGACTGTATAGTCATTTGAGGATGCCAGTTTGCATTAAAGATGGCAAATTAAAGTTGTTCTGGGTTATTTTGCTATCCATTCTTTCTTTATTCTTTCTTAAATTGTTGATCAGATGAAACTTGTCAAGTTGTAGACTATATCGTATTTATCTCCATTGTTTTAGTCATACAGTTTCAAAAACCAAGAGTTTTTAACTGGTAGAGTAACAGCAACTTAACTATTTCAGCTAGTCACCCCTCACATAATCTGGTGTTTGTAGTAAAGTGGAATAGGAATTAAATACGTGAATATCAATGAAAATATCTAATACCTGTGTAATTTCACCCTTTGTGCCTGTGCAGACGACCAGTACCAATTTACTGCATGGCTAGAGCATCAATTCAGAATCAGTTCCTTTCCATACAGAATGTGAAAAGTTTTAAGCATTTGTCAGAAAGCTACAGATGAAAGCTTTTGTGCAGACACTTCAGGAAAAGTACAAAATGGAATGAGCGAACCTGGCTGAGAGCAATTATTTTATAATTATTTTAAACACCAACCTATAGACAAACTTGACCCAAAACTAAAATTCAGATCTCTGTGGGAATGCTGCTGAGATTACAAATGTAGAGGCAAACATTTCCAATCCCATATCTTAAGAGCAAGGTAGGATAACCTACTGTATACAAATGTTTGAACTATTCAGATGCAAAGGATTTACGTAAGAAAAGCCAAAAGATTATAGCTTTTATAATAACAGCGTGTAACAGAGAAATGCAGAATGTGAAATGGTTATTTTATGGGAAAATAAAACCCTCTGGAAACAACCTAGAAAAGGAGTAATGACAAAAAACTGTGCTTCAAAAGAAATGCCTCATACTGGTAGTAAAATAACCATCAGTGGAGTTATAACTCTTCGTTGCTTCCTTTTATTATTTTAACAATGCTACTCATGCTAAGCTCCCATTTTGTAGGAGTCTACTTCATTCAAGCGGAGCTATTTGAAAAGGAAAGAACAAACAAGGCAGAATAAATGTGGATGAGTATCCCACCGTTCCCAGATAAGAGACAGGGCCAGGCTTGCATGTCTGTTGTTGAAGTCTCCTGACCTGCTGGGATGGAAAGGTTGCATCCATGTTCCACGTCAGCATGGCTCACCGCAGCACTTGAGCTGTCACCAGCCTTTTGCATCTCAGCAACGTGTGTTTCTTTGGGCTACACCCTGCTCCAGTCTGTCCACCTCACACACAAGCCATAACTGCTCCAGCACGCTCTGTATAAGATCCCAGACACAGTGGCTCCTGTTCCTGCTCTGGCAGGGGGATTGGACTAGATGATCTTTCGAAGTCCCTTCCAATCTCTTAACATTCTGTGATTCTGTGATATTCCTCTTTGCACTGCCTACTTAATCTTGCTTGGTGCTCCTACTGCTGCTGTTAGTGACACAGGTGACAGATCAGACCATGGAATGGTACTTTATGGAATAACACATTCTGTAGGATGGTCTGCAACACAGTGGTCGGAACCATAAATACACCACACAGACATAGTGTACAATGAGGACAGGCAGGTCTGTCCCCAGAGGGATGCTGCCCTTTACTTCCCCACCAAGTATTGCTAGCCATGATTGGGAAGTTTGATTTCCCAAGTGCTAGTGCCAGATATGCTAAGCAGATTTCTATTTCTTCTACCCTAGAAGGATGTTCCCAGGTCAGGGAATATTTAGCTCATTTAACAGTAAATCCTAAATTGAAACTAATGTACAGACATGTGAATGATCAGGGAATTAAAACTGTTACACCCAATCATGAATCAGCTAAAAGTACCCTCCGTCTCACTTCTTGGATAAGAGAATGAAAGATGTCAGAGCACATTTTCAGTTGTTTTGAAGTCAGCTCCAATAATCTGATTTGCTCCCACAGAACTAAGCTGCTACTTTTCATCAGTCTAGTGCCTCATTACCTCCATTTCCCTCGGCTCTTTGAAGCTGAATACTGTGCCCAGTTAGGTGCAGTCAGAGACTTTGCTTCTGATCTCAGCAAACCTCTGCTATTAGTATTATTTTTATCTCTAAAACCCTTCTCTTTTTTTTTTTTTTTAACTCAATTTTACAGCAGCAGACCATTGGATAAAACTAAGACTATCATTTTTCTAAATACTAGCTTTTGCAGTGAAGCCAGTAGAATTTTCAACTTAAATTGTACACATACATATATCATAGAATCATGGAATGGTTGGGGTTGGAAGGGACCTTAAAGATCATGGAGTTCCAACCCCCCTGCCATGGGCAGGGACACCTCCCACCAGCCCAGGTTGCTCAAAGCCTCATCCAGCCTGGCCTTGAACCCCTCCAGGGATGGGGCATCCACAGCTTCTCTGGGCAACCTGGGCCACTGCCTCACCCCCCGCACAGGGAAACATTTCTTTCTAATATCTAATGTAAAGCTACCCTCTTTCAGCTTTTATATGTATATATATGTATACACACACACTCTGAATTGGTAACATCCACTGAACAAATATACATTAAACTTCCCTGCAAATCGCTGTTGGTGCTAGTCTCCTTGTAGCCAGTGAGGGCTCATTAAATCAGATCTGGAGAATTCAGTGGGATTAGGGTGTTAGGAGTTCTGCACACATGACTCTAGTGCCAAAAGCCAGTGAAGTAACTATGAAGCACAGTGCAGTCACAGGTCACTTGAACATACTGATTTGAGGATCTTAGGATTTGATTCTTTGCCGCTCTGCAGCTTAGGCAGTCACTTCTAACTGTAGAAAATCATCGGGAATGTCATTGTTCTAAATTGACAGCCTTTTATGCCCTCTTTGCATTAATTTTGCAGAAATGGAAATGACTCCACAGGAATTGTGTCAGCAGAGAACATAGGCAGAGAATACCAACTTAAGTACGTAGAAGGCGGTGCTAGACAAAAGGACACAAAGTACACTGAGTAAAATAAACACAACACCAAACCTTGAACCTGAGAAGAGGCATCTGGTCTGGGAGATCTGCAGCTAAAGTCTAGTGACATTTCACTGAAATATGTGTAGACTGCTAGGGACAGGGCTGTAAACTAGAGATCTAGCCATTTTAGCAGCCCTTGTTTAAAAGGGCTTCCCTTAACTGTTTGTGGTTTCACAAATTATCTCCGTACTCTACTCAGTAAATAAAGTAAGTGATAACACATCCCTGGATGACCTGCATTTTTAGCAAAGAAATGTATAGTAGCCAAAGTTGAAACTTCATTCTCAAATGGCAGAACAATCTTGATGCCCGGAGTGCCCCGTGCCTTGCAGAGAGGTTTCCCTCCTGATGGACAAAAACCCAGTCTCGGGAATAATCTACTGCTTGATTCTACGGCATGTGTGTCTGAGGCGAGTGAGCTGGCACGGGGTCATCTTTGGTTTTGATGCATGCATAAATCAACTTCAGAAAGAGCTAGAACAGAAATCACAAGCCCAAACAGCTAACGTTTACTTCAGTTATATGCAGGCGAAGAAAGAGGGTCACAGTAGAGAGTATTAGACAACTTTTATGCAAGAGCACTTCTGCTCTACCTCTAGTAACTTGCTAACTAACCTTGTATTTATGGGAGTCGTCCAGAAGAATAATTAATGAATGAACGTCTGAAAAATATCCACAGAAGAAAGACTAGACCTCTCTGAATCTTGGTTTTTTTGAATCAGTGTTTACCTAAGACCTGCAAAAGCAGTGGGCCAGGTTCATTCCTAACGTGGAACCAGGCAGTGGGTTTGGTCCCTGATGACAC
>WKFP01014305.1:186432-239622 GCA_011057875.1 Pterocles orientalis | reverse complement strand
TATACACACACACTCTGAATTGGTAACATCCACTGAACAAATATACATTAAACTTCCCTGCAAATCGCTGTTGGTGCTAGTCTCCTTGTAGCCAGTGAGGGCTCATTAAATCAGATCTGGAGAATTTAGTGGGATTAGGGTGTTAGGAGTTCTGCACACATGACTCTAGTGCCAAAAGCCAGTGAAGTAACTATGAAGCACAGTGCAGTCACAGGTCACTTGCACATACTGATTTGAGGATTTTAGGATTTGATTCTTTGCCGCTCTGCAGCTTAGGCAGTCACTTCTAACTGTAGAAAATCATCGGGAATGTCATTGTTCTAAATTGACAGCCTTTTATGCCCTCTTTGCATTAATTTTGCAGAAATGGAAATGACTCCACAGGAATTGTGTCAGCAGAGAACATAGGCAGAGAATACCAACTTAAGTACGTAGAAGGCGGTGCTAGACAAAAGGACAACACCAAACCTTGAACCTGAGAAGAGGCATCTGGTCTGGGAGATCTGCAGCTAAAGTCTAGTGACATTTCACTGAAATATGTGTAGAGTTTAGACTGCTAGGAACAGGGCTGTAAACTAGAGATCTAGCCATTTTAGCAGCCCTTGTTTACCAAGGGCTTCCCTTAACTGTTTGTGGTTTCACAAATTATCTCCGTACTCTACTCAATAAATAAAGTAAGTGATAACACATCCCTGGATGACCTGCATTTTTAGCAAAGAAATGTATAGTAGCCAAAGTTGAAACTTCATTCTCAAATGGCAGAACAATCTTGATGCCTGGAGTGCCCTGTGCCTTGCAGAGAGGTTTCCCTCCTGATGGACAAAAACCCAGTCTCGGGAATAATCTACTGCTTGATTCTACGGCATGTGTGTCTGAGGCGAGTGAGCTGGCACGGGGTCATCTTTGGTTTTGATGCATGCATAAATCAACTTCAGAAAGAGCTAGAACAGAAATCACAAGCCCAAACAGTTAACGTTTACTTCAGTTATATGCAGGCGAAGAAAGAGGGTCACAGTAGAGAGTATTAGACAACTTTTATGCAAGAGCACTTCTGCTCTACCTCTAGTAACTTACTAACTAACCTTGTATTTATGGGAGTCGTCCAGAAGAATAATTAATGAATGAACGTCTGAAAAATATCCACAAAAGAAAGACTAGACCTCTCTGAATCTTGGTTTTTTTGAATCAGTGTTTACCTAAGACCTGCAAAAGCAGTGGGCCAGGTTCATTCCTAACGTGGAACCAGGCAGTGGGTTTGGTCCCTGATGACACAGAATAAACAGAGAAACATAATCCTGACATGAATGTTTTCCTCTTTCATTCTCTGGGCGTTCCCAAACTTTAAAGCAATCTACAGTAGGCTGGGAATGAGGAAAGTATTTAAGAATGGCAAAATACATATGTCAATATGTAATGCACATGCACATACACAAAGGCCTCTCTATGTATTTATTTAATCAGAAAGATGCCCAATTAAATGCAGCCAGTCTCTCATTTACTGCCAGTCTGCTAGGAATGAAAACATTTGGCTATTGGCCAATTCTACTCAGTACTTTTTGCCAGGCTCCACTGTATTGCATCCCATTTCATCTCCTCTTCTCTTCCTGAGGAACCCCAGTTCCTGCCTTTGAGAATGGTGCTGCAGACATAGACAGAGTCAATGCCAGGTCCAATACTCACAGAAAAGCAGATTTCCTCCCAAAACGGAGGAGATTATTTTAAACCACATAATTAAAACACAAAGAAGGGGAATGGGACGAGGCTGATTGCTGTCCAAATTAATCTATTCTCATACTGTCTTTGTAACAAATTAACTAGGAAAAATTATATATTTTAACTTCTACTGGAAGTGCTTAAGGAATATCTTTGTAAATGTGTGGAATCTGTAATGGTATGATCTGCAACAGTAAGCTGAAGCTTTCTTTTCCTTTTTTTTTTTGTTTGTTTGTTCTTTAAGACAGTGATTAAGCAGGGAAGATAAAAGCAAAGGATGAGGGACAGCTGACATTGTTCGCCCAGCTGCTCTAGAGGACTCATTTGATGAGTCAGAACATGTCCTCTTTAATGCAAAGTGCCATAGAGGTGTGAGAGCCTGGACTTCAGATACTTCATGATCAAAACAGGTATTCACAAAATCGTGGCCAATGTGTGGAGGAGTTAACTCTCTGCCCCCTATACTTCTATCCTTATATCTGCTTTCCAGCAAATATCCTTGGAGAGAGGTTACCTTTTATGAGAGACAAAAATGGAGATGAGAGGGAGAAAAAAAGTTTGTAGTCTGACTGAGCCTCGATTTTCCAAATGTTTTTTCTACAAATGCATTTTTTTTTTCTACAGGCCAGTCTACAATTGTTCTTTAATGTGATTTTTGCATTCTTATCTGAAGGATGCACTGTTCTTTATAATCTGTGACTCCCAGAATGATGGTATGCTCTCCCTCCTTCCCTTCTGTGCTTTTCTGTAAATCCCAACCTCTTACTGCTGTTCAGATTTTTTCAGGACACGTGGAAGTCCTTATAATCAATGTACAACAAAGTCTCTCAGACTTTGGCATTGATCTCAGTCAATGGACAACTGTGAATTGAGCATACTGTCTTTCTTAGCTGAGCCATCTGTATCCCTAACACTATGAGAATCACAATATAGACTTCTGGATCTTGAAATGATCAGATTTTGTAATGTCTGCTCCAGGCTTGGCAGTGGAAAGCACTGATGGCAATCTCATGCATTACTGCAATAGGCAATCTGAGATTAATCATTCCCGTAACTCCTTCATGTCCGCTGCGTCTGGGCTCTCAGGGTTCATCATCTATCTATCAATAGTTTTTGAAAATGCTGTGAGTACCCTCACACTCTCAAGGAGCCTAAGTCACCAGTTTTGCTTTTGTGTTTCAGAAGTTGAGCCTTTGGAGTAACGCAAATATTTCAAAAGGAAAACTAAACCTATTCTTGCTTTCAGCTTACTGTTTTTGTTACTCAAGATTTCTAAAGGTGCACTGTGATCAGAAGGGGAATGTCCTCAGACCTTAAAAGCAGTGAAAACTGGAGCAATTCCTGTTTGAAGCCCTGCTACAACTTCTGCTGCGGCAGGTGCTGGTATAGTCATGATGCAAAAAGTTGCTTGACTCCTCATTGCTAAAAACAAACAGTTTTTCCCCCTGCTGCTCACAAACAGCTTGTCCTGTGAAGATAATGTGGGGAAAAAAAATCCAGTTTGGAGCATGAGAAGAGGATATTTTTTTTTTCCATTTCCTGAATTCTTTTAAGAGAGTTACTGTTGCTTTGTCAGAAAGGAAAATATTGCATAGCTTCTGCTTTCCAGCATGATTCTCTCTGGATTTCAAAGGCAAGAATTCTTTGTTTATTAAGAATTTGTTTTGATTGGCATACGAGAGTCTCAGAGCATCCAAGGTCTCTGCTATCTGTGAAAAGCCAAGAGAAGCCAAGTGAATCAGCCTATAACCATAAGGAGCTGGGGGACAGCCTTTGAATGAACAAGGATCTCTCTCCTCTTTTTCTGTGTGTCTCTGATTCATTGGAATAATTTTCCAAGCACTGCAATAATAATCTGTGTGAGTTGGGATTTTTGGCTTCTGATAGGTGTATGTTATAAAAGGGCCCAGAGGTATTACACAAAGAGCAAGAATGATAGAATGTTTTCCTTGCAAGTTTTGTGTGTGTGTGCTAAAAGGAAAACAACCCTTGATTTAAATTCCAGATGGGTTGCTTTATTTTCTGTTGTTTCCCTGTATTTTTCAAAAAAATCCAGAAGCATCATTGTCTGCCTATCTTGCAGTTATTTATGGGACCCTTGTGACTTTGCAGGGAACGTGCAGACACTTAGATTCATCACCACAGGAGGGTGAGAAAAATGTATAGCACAGCTGTGCATCATAGTGGATAGCAGGTACTGCTCAGGAGCAAGGAAGGCTTGGATTCAAAGTCCCGAGCTAGGGCTGAGGTTTTGATTTGGATTGTTAAGCTAGTGTCTCTTTGATGTGAAATACAGAAACTTTTTTTTGTGAGCAGCGTGGTGAAAGATATTCTTGCTGAGATGTTTATTGCAGATGTTTCATTAAAAGATTTCTGTGAATTTGACACAATAGTACATATAAATAAATTGTGAGATTTGTGTTTACTGTTCCAAGAAAAGGATTACATTTAAATACATCAGCTTCAGGTAGTGCATGATAATGTAAGATCTGCTATGTAATAACTTAAAAGCAACAGTTATGCATGAAGGGGTGAATAAAAGTTGCACAAGCTACTTTAATTTTGATACCCATGGCTTCTTCAGTGCCTCAGTATCCAGCACCAATATTGTCTTCATGTGGTATTTAAATAGTTACACAAGGGACTGGGCTATGAAGTCACAGAGAAAACTAAACAGTTTTACAGCAGAACTGATGAACAATTAAGTTAATATTCCTAGACTTACAAAGCATAGTGGGGTTTTTTGTGTGTTCAGAACCATGGCTTTCCATCTCATTTCAAATAGGTTATTTGAGGTGCTGCCTCCAGAGGGACTCATTAAGATTTGACTCCAGAGATCATGATGTGTCAAGCCATCAATATTATTTTCCATATTACCTCAGTTTTCTGGGAGTGCTGTCCTCATCACATAAATGATCAGGCCAAATCCTAATAGACTGTGATTCCAGCAGAGCTGTAGTACTCAGAGATATGCTAGAATATTTTGGAAAAGCAGGACAAATTTTACTAGTCCGAGGAAGGCACTATTATTAAATGTAGCCTTACCAAAATGAGAGCAATGATCTTATCAACCACTTTTCTTCTATATCACACCCTTCTTATCTTCAAAATGTTTGTTAGTTTCATTGTCACTCAAGGTTCTTGAAAAAAAAGACTAAATTTAGGCGTGTGTTTGAGCAGCACTTTGTGCATTGTGCTATGGACAAATAGAAGGAAGAATAAGAACATTTATCATTTTTTAAAATGCAGACTTTAAAACACATTCATCCTCTAAGGTGTGTCAAATTTAAGCCAGTGGTTTTTGAGGACAGAATGAGAAACTCGGGCCTCATTCAATTTTTGTTCCAAGGTGTTATGTTTTCCTCAGCTTGTCAAGACAAAGAGACATGGGTCACAGCCGAATGGAACTGATTTCTGTCAAAGAAAATCTGAAGTCAAATGTCATTGTCATTCTACATAAATATTCAGCATGTGTACAGTTCCTCCCAGGCAAGTTTTATCTCTGTTTCAGGGCATTTGCTTTAGTTAAATTTCTCAACAGAAAAATAAAAATTAAACAGGGAAAAAAAAAGGTAGACATTCTAGAAATGGCTCACAAAATGCATACTTGCATACTTTTCCAGCTGAAGACTTCATAGTGTTCACTTAACAATTATTGACTGAGGACAGGTTAAATTCACAATCCTTTTGTTGTCACAAGACAAGCTTCGTCTGAAATTCTAATGATGTCATGTTAATGTAGTAACTTTCACTGCATTTTAATTAAAAAAAAAAACAGATATAAAGGAACAGAACCCAATACCAACACTAAAAAAAACCAACCAAAAAAACAACAGTGTAACCACAGCCCACCATGTGTAAGGCTGCTTCCCCATTGGCAGCTGTGATGACTCCAGTGATCTGGTCTTGCTGGAATCCAGCTTCTCATCCCCAGGAGCAGAAGTCATGAAGGTGGCATAGCACTGAGACCACAGTTATACGAGGGTTAACCCCATGTCTGTTAACCACATACTCACACACGTGCCCCTGGGCTGCCTTCACATTGAGGAGAGGAATTTCAATGGTGCGATGCATCTTGCTGTTTGAAAACCAATAAGTTGCTATTAATTTAGCCTAGTAATAATTCCTTTTGTTCTGCTCAGTATTCCTCCAGGAATGTTTCAGAAACCGTTTATTAAGGTCACAACTCCAGTGTACAACAGTCCAATGATAAAAATCCATCTGGTTCCCATAGAAACTTGTAGGATGCAGTCACAGACTTTTTCTCCAATGTGGATGCACATTATTGTATTTAGTGGTCCTCACGCCCTGCTATTTTGGACAGCAATCTTCCGGACCTCTGGACATCTAACTGCTAAATATCCCAACTTCCACGACAAATTGCTGCTACCCGTATGCATGGAGATGCTTTGTGAATGGTGAGAAAGTCCTACACTGAAGTAATTTCCTCCTTTTAGTCTCATTTGTAGTGGGCAGTTTGTAGCTAACAATAGCATAACAGATGGTCTGAGTTTGCTGCTTAAGCTGAGGTGGTGAAGAAGTTGGTATATTGGCCATTTGCAATGGCATCCTTGTTAAATGAGTTCTGTTTCCACATTAAGGGAGGTAAAGAAGAGAGAAGAGAAAATGAAAGCAAGTCAATGAGAAGAGAATGTAAGAGCATTTGTCTTTGCCTTTTCCTTGTACTTTTCTATACTCACTTGTCATCACAAAGTCTTCGGTTTTGGCATATAAATTAATCCCGTTGCTGTTTAGGAGGCTAGAGACTGGTAATTATTCATCCCCCTACACCCAGCTGCATCCCTAAGCATTCAGTCTTTCCCCCATCGAGGGAAAATACACATTTCTGTATTTTTGACTGCATTTGCAGTTTATATTTCCTCCACAAGATGGCAACATCAGTTCCTACATCTGTTCCACTGTCCTGGCGTGGTCTGGAGCCAGTGCTCCGAGTGGGAAAGTCAGTGGTGTGTGTCAGCCCTTAGCCCGCTGAAGACACGTGTAGCTGCCAGGAGCACTAGAGGAGGAAGTGCAGTGTAGCTATGGGAAGAGACAAATTGTGTAAACCTTCTCCAAAGCAAGTGTCAGGAATAAAAATATGTTCTTTAGCGATAAATGTAAAGGTCAAAAGAAAAATCTCTGTTCCCAGAGAGACTGGTCCTATGAAAATGATACCAAGGGCGATTTTAGTTTAAAGTACTTAAGAATATGCAAAAACCAAAGTGTGAACTTGACATTTTAAAAAGGGCACTGGAAAGGGTTTTTTCGTGTTCCTCAAAATGATGGGCCTGATCCTCAATTAGAGCTGAGAAATGGTCAGGGCAGCTAAGAAGTGGGTGTTGATTTTGGCAGTAGCCTGTTCTAAGTTTATCTCCAAAACTGGATTAGAACATCCATGGCACTATCGCATCTTAAATGGGCAGTTCTGGGACACAGACCATGGTGACAATCCAAACTCATGTGTAACAGATGTCCCACCCGTGTCATCTACTCTCTCTGACAGCTGCAAGGAGGTGGTTGGGCAGAAGGACCTAGACTATCGAGGAATTCCTAAGCTCATCACTTGCTCTTCAGTGTGAATTACTTACAGGAAAAGGATCTAACCATAAACTTATCATTCTTCCTGTTTATTGAAAGAAAACTGTGCTTTCAAAACAGTCAATGGCCTTAGAATAAAGAAACAGGAATTATTGTCATGGCTATTGTGCAGACTACTGGAATCGTAATGCTCAAATGTCTCTGTACCTTGTGCTGTCTGCCCCGACTTGTCAAGAACATTCCTATCTGCCTCATCTTGCATAATTTGCAAGCACTGTTTTGAATGTCTGTAAAATGCTGAGAGTCTCAGCTAAAAGATTATTATTTTCCTCTTTCTTGTTTTTCATGTCTGTAGCTTAATTCTGAATTTCTTTAGTTATGTTGGGCTCTTTCTAGTATCACCTTCTGGTTTTCAGCAAGGATATTTATTCAGTACGCTTTGTGGCAATAGCACAGGTCAGCTTATTGATCCCAAGGGGAATATTCGCAGGATTAAGGTCATTCATTTGCTGGTATGTTCCACTGAATTAATGTTTCTCGGCATTATGTTTATGTGGAATACTTGCATAAGGTTGAGCATACCCTCCTGGTTTCATCAGTTTGATCAACAAGCTGATTAGAGTGTTTTCTCTGTTGTCTAGCCCCTTCACCTGGCTCCATGTTCACCTGGCAATGTTCCTGATAGACATGGACCTACACTGTGATGTACAGGTTTTACAGCTTTAGCATAAGGTACATGCATCCATCTTCCAGCACCTGTTTCTCTGTTGTAAGAAATACAGAATATTCATTTCAGTTGTCTTCATTAAAAGAAACCAGGAATCCTGAATCTCTATGTTTTTCCATTCTTCTTCAAGAACGCAGGTTTTTGGTAAATCTTTAATACTAATGGGGTACCAAATCCATAAATAATGTCTAATATTTTTAAGGTTCTTTTAAATGTTTATAATTTTTACCTACTGACATCTTGTAACTTATGATCTTTGATATTCAAGCTGAAATTATGTTTATGAGCTCGTAAAGGTACAACTAACTCATTTGCTCATGTGATCGTCTCCAGCGAGTGTTCAGCACTGCTTTCTGATAATGCACCTGAGGATTGCCACGGCTGTATCTGACCAGCAGCCCTGTCACTTAGATGTGTTATTAGCATTGCATTATGTTTTTATGACTGTTTTCGTCACAGTGCAAGGGTTAGATTGACCTGCTCCTCTTCAGCCCATCTCAGAGAGAGAGGAGGAAGATGAGCAGGGCAAAACCTCTTAGGACCATTAGTTGCTTCTCTAGCACTGATGTTCAGTCTTCGTCTGCGCAAATTGACTGGTACAACAGCAAAACTCCCGTAATAGTGTTTAAATGCATTGCTGCTTGGCTTAGGTCAGAGAAAATGGCCCTCAGGGTCAAGTGTTCATTTTGTGTTTATCCATATACAGTCACTTGTGCTGGTATAGCCTCTCTTTGTCCTGCTTTTAGTGAACACCCAAAGCAGGCTCAAAGAAAACATGTGCAGAACAGTTTTCAGTGTGAACCATACTCTTAACCTGTTCTGAACTAAATGGAATTTGTTTCAAGCTAGGAGCAAGACACAGAAATGTGGCACTTCATGTGGAATGTCTAAGATATTTTCAAGTTTTTATATAGCTTAAGATACTTAATCCTAAATTTAACTACTGTTTCTTTAACAAAAAAAATTTGTAATGTCAGTCATGTTCTTTCCTCCAACACCCCGTGTGTAACCTTGTAGGCAAGAACAGTGTGGCTACAAACACTGTATGTACCACTTACCTAGCTGCTTTTGTGATGGGAGGTACCTTGTGCAGAAACTGCACTCGCGTTAGTCAGAAAGCTCAACCACGAGAGCACTGTGAACATTGTGCTGTGGGGATTTAAACATCAAATATTGATAGATGTAACGCATCTTTACCTGAATTATTCAGAATTAACAAGCAAAAAGAGAGAGCTAGGAAATAAGATATGTCTTCAAAAGACTCTTTGCTTTCTTATAAAACCTAGGAAGTTAAAAGAAGCAGTGGGGCACTTACTACCCCCTAGGTCCCATCCCTCTTATCCACAGAATTATTAAGTAGGATTCTCACCCATCTTTCCATAGCTGTATGACATTAGCTTTAATATTTCCATAATAAACATTACATATTGCCTAAATTTTACGTACCTTTCCAGGGGGCATCTGGCAATAGCCAACTAACAGATAACCCATTGGGCTAACCGAATCAGTAACTATTCATTTGGGTTTTGTCCAGTTTATGCTAACAAGAGATAATGAAAGCAATTGTTTCTGTTTAACTGGCTATTTCAAAAGCCAACACAAGATTTCTTTTGTATGTTTATTTGTTTTTTCAGTTGTTTACCTAAGGAACTGTTGCCCTAACTGGTTAAATATAGGAAAGCATATGTATGATTATTATTATGAAGCTCAGAAGTCTTTAATAAACATTTTTTAAAACACCTAGATCATGGCATCCCAGAACTAAGGAAGCTGTATTTCCTATAGATTAATACCCTGTGGTAAATTAAGTTTGATCTCTAAGAGGTTGTGAGCAGCCACTCCTGAAGGTGCTAATGAAGCTTCTCCCCTACGTGGATTGCCTGGCATCTAAGAGGTCACTTTGCAGCTTTACTGTCAGCCAGAGCATTAATACTTTCATGACATTTTTAGGATCCTAATTATATTTGTGCCATCTAATCTTCTTTTAAATTCAGTTGAAATCAGCCAGGTGGTTCCAAAGTCAAGGCCCCTCACAGCTTGCTTGCATAAGCTTTGTTCCCAAGGGAAGGAAAAAAAAAAAAAAGACTAAAAATCTCATCTGTGGGTATATGTTGCTGTTTGGGGGTGCCTGTCAGTGGGGTACTTGGTGCCTCCCAGTGACACATTGGAGTGCATGTCCAGTGGGTCCAGCTCAGGGGCTGAGACCAGCCCCAGGAAAGTTCCCTGCCTGAAGAAATTGCAGTCTGTGATAAGAGAGAGTGGATTTGAATAAAAAAGAGGGCTGAGGGTTGTCAGGTGCACAAGGTACAAATACAGCATTCACTAATTATTACCCCTTTTTAGAAAAACAAACAAAACTATGCCTGAAACCCTCTCCAGCTAAGATGTTGGATTTTTTTAATATATATCTGTTAATAACTTTACATTATATAAATTTATGTAGGTGTTACTCCAACACCACAGTTCCCTACCAGACTGTATTTTTCATCTCGCTGTTGTTATCTACCCCAATACAGAATAATTTAAAAGCAGGTAAGTAAAGTCCCCAGTGAGTAGTGGTGATGACCTGGTCATTCAAGGTCTTCTGAGACAAAACCGATTCTAAGTCAACAGCAAAAGTCTGTGATTCCACAGGAAGGTGAAGGTACAGCTTAAGTTGAGGAGAAATTTGGCTAAGCAAGAATCTGATTGAAAGATCTCATGGCATGTGGCTGTGACTTTCCTGGCAGTTATTTTTGGCACCCTGCCAGACCCTTTCCTCAAGTCCGCCGTGGTCCTAGGAAAGTCTAGGTCAGGAAACAGTAGGGACAGTTTTTAAATAATCAATATTTGTGCTTAGAACTATCCACTTCTAAATATAGTTGAGAAGAAAGTAGGAAGTAGCGAGGGATGTGATGCTCTCTAATTTTCAAAAGAACAAGGAAATAGCCTCTTACGTGTTGTAAATGGTCTTTGCACAATGCTTTTAATGTGACAGCTACGGGATTTATCCTGTCCTATATTTGGAATTGTTTAAAGGTCAGTTTGTACATCTCGGATGGGTGGTTAAGAGATTAGGCTGGAGCACTGTATGGCTATATATCAGTCTGCACACTCCCCTTGTGGTTGTGAATCTTGATTTGATTTATAAATGACATTGTATTCTGGATTCTGTCTGGACATTTCTCCCTGCTGGATTGAAATGCAGAGGCTGCTTTCCTGCCCTTGGCGAGCAAGTTAGCTGCAGCCAGTGGGGAATAGTTAGGATCTTAGGTGGGCTGCAGCCAAAGAGAAATATTGACTGGCTTGTGCTGTGGGTGGGAGAAAAGGTCACTAATGGGGCTGAAACTTTGCAGAAGGGGAACTTCAACAAGAGGCATTTAAGAGAAACGAGGAGGCTTGCACAGGAAAATGAAGGAGGACCTAAAGGAGTGAAAGGACTGACTAAAACAAAGACGCTGAAAGGCAGTCACGCTTGGCTGTTTATTTTCATTAGCTCTGATTATATCGTGTGTGGTGTCCCCGTGTGAAATATGATTTATTTTAGGAACCTCATTAAGAATATTCTCCAAGTCTCACTTAACTGTTGCATCATTCTTAACTGATGAGAAGCTAAGCCCCAGGATCCAGAATCTGGAGGGGTGTGCAGTTGATCCTGAAAAGGCTCTGGAAGAATAGCACTGTTATGGGCTGTCAGACTGGAGAGTCCTAGATTGCAGGAAAGAGTAAAAGATTATCTGAATCCCAAAAAGCACAATTAAAAGTGCAGAGCTTGTGAGATGCCATCGGAATCTGGTTACTCCTCACAGTTTAAGGGCATGAGATATCCAGAGAACGGAGATTGTTGCTGAAGTCTGGTAAGCACCTCAGTAGGGTGCCAGCCAGGGCTGTAGAAATAATGCTTCTGACTTTCATTTGTGCAGTGCTGCCTTCTAATTTTGCTCTCCTTAGAGCAAATATTTTATTTCCCCCTCAATAAGAAAATACTCTGTCTGCATGGATGCACAGGATGTGTTTTCTTGCATTTCTGCTAATAGGCAGCTGCTTGAAAAGTAGCTTTCTGTGACATATGTGATGTATATATAATGGAATGGATTATAAAATGTCTTGTGAAGTCCAGAATTACAGACCAGGAGATACTCTGTGCATTTTTTTAATCTGAGCAGCCCCTGCCACTTTGTAGAAAGGGGTACTGCGAGCAGCCTGCTGCTCCAGCTCTTGTGCAAACTGACTCACAGGAATCACAAAAGGAGCATCTAAGAGATCACAAGCATTACTGAGGCTTTTTTTTTCCCCTGTATTTTTCTTTTTTTTTACAGTTATTATTGACTAGCCCTTACTTACACTTCATTTAATAACTGATGCTGTTAAAATTTATAGCCTTATGCTTTTTTTCTTACTATTCTTTGTCACCTGTAAGTAAAAAGGTAAAAGAGATGAAAAGCCAGAGCATAAGTCCAAAGGATTTCCAATTTCTCTGTCTTCCTCTGGCTCTTGCAAATAATTTACAACAAACCCCTCAAAAATATGTTTTGGAGGTTGGTTTTTTTCCGAATTATTATTTTAAGAACATTTCTCGTTTGCTAAATTCTCTGAAGTTATACCTGAGCAAAGTAAGTAGTAAAGTAAAAACTGCCTGTCTGAAGTTGTCTGATTTTCAGAGGATTGGCATTTGGTATCTGGAGTATAAAGACCACATTTGTTCGTGAGCCTAATTGCCTGTTACAACATAAGCAGAAGATGAACTGTTTATGTTATGTGCTGTTTACAATACATGTACAAATTGGATATTGTTTTGATGAAAGACACACTGGAGGGAGGAGATTGAGCTTTTACTTTGTTTCTCTGCCTGTGCTTGATTGTTTGGAAAGGCTTTCTCCAAATCTCTGACATTGATGAGAGCCATTTGAGAAGTTCCCCTTAGCCAGGCCAAGTCTAGGCTCACAAGCACAATGCCATTATTTCAGCTGGATTTTATTACCCCAAGCAGCTTACCCAGCTGCGTAGCAGGAATGTTTAACCAGGAACAAGACAAACTTCCATAAGCTGCTTAATTCTGACTTGGGACTGTGCCTTCAAATCAATTGATATTGAAATAATTACTTCTCAGAATCTGTAGAGGAAAAGGATGTAAAAAGAAAATTAAAATCTAATTAAATGGAAGTAGGAAGCAGTGGCTGAGTAGACAAATCTTAAGCCTTAGCAAATTTTCAAAGGTTACATTGTCCTTTTTGTCCCTGGAAATCTTTCTTTTTACTTTTCTCTTCTTGTACTTTTACCATTAGTTTTTAAGGCACAGGAAAAGCCTTTTTTTTTAAAAAAAAAAAAGTATTTTTATATATCTATGTGTAATTAGTATATAAAATATTTTAATATAATTTTTGCTTTTTATATGTATAAAAAATGTTATTCAACACAATTAACTGACCTACCCTGGCAGTGTCAATGTCTTGAACAGGAGAAAGAACATTATTGCTGTTTTTCCGAGAGCAAAAATAGTGTTTGCAGCCAAATTTCAGCTTAGGCAACTGCTCTGCTTCCTTTAATTCCCTCTTTATAAACTGTGCAGTTGTTCTTCTCTTCACTATTAAACTTCAGGGCTGCCTTATAAATTCACTGTGGGGGATGAAGTAATTCATGCATAGTATGGGCTAAGCTCTCTTCTCCATTTCATTAATTTTATACTAGTTTAACTACTTGCCTCGATGGAATTATAATATTGGAGACCAGAATTACTGATGCTTGAGGGGGGGAAGAAAAAGGACCCCACTGAGAGTGCATATTTGTAATACAAAGATACTTACAAAAATATTTTTGCTTTGTCTTGAGGATGAGGAGTTATGTTTAAAGTAGGACCAGTGTTCATTTTGAAGGAAATTACACTGGAAGCATGGACGCCTAAATTTTTTGTTTCAGTGGAAGTCTATTTTGAACGTACAGATTATTGAAGTGCATGGGGCAGGAAATTAATCTCTAACTTCCCCTGGGGGAGGTAAGATAAGGCAGAGGGAGAGGACAGGTTTTTGTTGGGGTCAGGGTGTTTAACAGCAGTTTTCTGAAGAGGAACAATTAATCATTAAAACAAATATGAGTTGTGGCCATATGCAAATACCTAAGGAAGAGTGAAAACGGATCGAGCACGCACAAAGCTTAACACACGTGTGCGCACTCTCTCCAGAACTCCTGCTTTTTTCAGTTCAGGGGATTTCCCAGTTCTGTTATGGTTTGTCTCTCTGTAACACCCAACGGCTCTCACCCCTAAGCGTTTGTCTCTTCTTTCCTGGAACGCGTGTACACGTTTTTGTGTTCACAACTTCCTTCAGCAAGGTGTTGCAGAGTTATGCTCCCCTGTGCCTAACTGATTATTTTGGCTGCCTCTAGTTTCATTTACTGGACTTCCTTGAAAAGACTGTCTCTCCCTACCCAGCCTTTCCATCTCTCTCAGGATTTTGCACACCTGTCATATCCCACCTAAATCCCTGCCACAGGCTGAAATGTTTTGCCTACCTATTGTCCCTCATATGGAAGCCAGTCCATACTTCTGACTCTCACTGCTGTTCTCTTCTGAATGTTTTTTTTTTTTGTTTTTTTGTGTTTTTTTTTCTAATAAGGGATGATTTTTAAGCCAAGGGGTTCAGCATTGTGCACACCCGTGAGGTGAGTTCACTGAGGTGAACTATTGATTTAAACAGTGGCATAATGACCTGTTCCATTCTTCATTCTTTTCCTAATTCCACGTTTCCTTAGTTTTTTCAGTGCTATTGAGCAGTGGCTTGTTACTCTGTAGAACCAACTGTTCTGACCTGCCGTTCTTACTCTGGTAGTGGCCAACCCAGAGCCATCATTTAATGTATAAAGCTAGGATTCTTTTTTCTTCTGTGCATCATTTTGCACTTATTTCTACTGGGTTTCACCTGCCATTTTATTGAACAGTTTCGTAAGGTCCTTCACATGTCACAGTCCTCTCTTTGAAAGTACTGTGTATCACCGGCACACTTCCTTGCCTTACCACTCACACCTTTTTCAAGGTTATACATTAATAAAATGAACAGCACATAGCACAAATAGATTCCACTAATTACTTCCCTACACTGCAAGTACTGACCAGTTATCCATACCTCACCTCCTCCGCCTTCAGTCTTTTAGCCAATTGCTTATTCATTCCTGGACCTTCCCACTTACTCCACTGCTGCTTAGTTTTCTTAAAAGCCTTTGGTGAGGGAGTTTGTAAAAAATCCCGTTTTGGTTATATCAGCTGTTTTGCTGGTCTTGCTGATTTCTTAAAATAATTCCAGAGATAAGACTTTCCCCTGCAGAGCCTGTTCTGGTATCCGTGTCTGATACACAGACCTAAGGACGTTGTATTTTTGTAGTAGCCCACTAATTCTACCTAGTGGAAATTGCTTTTTTGTTTCTGATAGGATTTTCATCCCCTAACCTATCATTTACAAAATGTATATAATTTTCATATTTGCACACTGAGAAACACTATTCCGATCTGTGTGTTCTTCATGTGGCTTTTTCTCACCCTTCGGTTTCAGAGTTCTCTCACACTCTTTGTTTAAAGTACTAGCAGCTTGGTCCCCTTACAGTTTAGATGAAGACTATCCCTCTTGGGCAGGCTTTTTCCAGCTGTGTACCTACGTATTCTTATAAATTGAAGAAAACAGCCTTCTGGAGGTTCATGCTTCAGATAAATTTGTAGTAGCTCCACACTCCATCTATGTCAAATAGACATGTCCTAGGAAAAGACACAATTTAAACAGAAAAGATAGACTTTTGCTTTAATGCTAGGAAGATACAAGTTGTCACAGTAGAAAACATTTGAAATTGGGTTTTGTGTTTAATGTTTTTCTGAAAAGGTCTCATACAGCAGAAATAGCCTCAATTCTGTATTGGGTTTTTTTGTGGAAATATGGGATTTTTTTTCTTTCTCAAAAATAGGATTGTAGTGAACCAACAAATTTATCTAACTTCTGCTTCTGAATATTCCAAATATAATTAATATATTGAGCTGATGATGGTGTCAGTGATGCATTGTAGAAATGTTAAAATTTCATATAGACCTGCTCTGTTCATATAGCTATAACGAAGGCAGCTGTATTATGGATAATTTAGATAATCTGTAGGGGAACTAAAGCAGTGACTGTGAAGGGGAATGTGGCATGTAGTCCCACTAGGCCATGGAGCGCTCCATTTGCTGGAACAGCATCTAACTGCTATTTAGTGGGAAGCTAATGGAAAATAACATTGCTTCAGGCAATTGAGAATCTTATTCTGTATTATTAGTATTTGCAGTCTGTGTGAAGAACAGGGTAAACTAACTCCATTTATACTAAAAGGAGGAAACGAGGCAAAATAAAAGGGAGGAAAAACTCGAAATCTTCTTTTAGCAAAGTTTCTTTTGGAGATGGGGGATTGCTTGTGTTGGGTTGGGTTGTTTTGAGGGTGGAAGGAGGTGGTATTGATGGTGGGCAGAAGTAATAGCTAGGACACCCGTTGCTGCTTCTGGAAATGGTGACTTCTGCTCTCTAATTGGTTATCCACAAGTGTCTTGTTGATCAAGTTCATAATTCCTGGTTTGTAGGATATGAAAACTGGAAGGTAAAAAAGGAGCATATTGTAAGAGTAACATTTCACACCCTGGAAGCTGGCTGAGTTCACCAGAGTGTGCTGCAGCCCTCGAGGGAAATGAGAACATAGATTATGTATGCTAGCAAGCAATAGGATTAACAGGGTAGGTTTCCACTAAGGAAATTTGAAAGCTTTCAAATTCTCTGGGAGTTTGAGGTTTTTGTTTGTTTGATTGGTTGGTTGGTTTTTAAGAGTAAAGAAGACAAAATAAAGCCGGCTTTATGCTGTTGACATGATGAAATGTTATTAACCGATATAAATTGGATCCAGAGGAACTTGTTGGTCTGGGAATCCATGTGTCCATTTATGCCTAAACCTTTCACAGGCTTATGTACTATTGTTAAATATGATAGTGAGGGGAAAAACAAAATAGTGATGTGTAAAATATACTGGAGTCTAGCAGGACTGTGGAAGAGTCCAGCAGGAAACTTTTTCTTCCAAGTTGTCCACATACTAGCCCTGGAGAAGACTTCCATCTCTTAAAAAGTCTGTTTTCCAACATGGGTTAATCTGTGAACTGGCTGCCCTTAGGATACAGAGAGGAACGCTTTGGAGACTACACAATGTTTTCAGCAGGATGGTATGATGATCATGCCTTGGGCAAGTTCTTCTTTTCCCTCCCACTCAAACTCCCTGTCAGCTCTTTTCTCAGTGTGCTGCCTGCTCTCCCACGGACTGGGCATGACATGTACATGTGGCATATCTCTTCTCGGAAATACATTCCAAATTGTGCGTGGCTTTTCCTCCTGATGCCTCCTAGTTCTTGACTTGATTGGGTAAGAGCCTGCATGACTTCATCAAGAAGAGAAAACAGTGCGTTTTACTTTAGAACATGCGAATGAGAGTGAGTGAACTGGTTAGGACTCCAGTCTAACATGTGGATAGACTCTAACATCCTTATTCAGTGCTTATGTTTCCTTCTCAAGAGACAAATATCCCACTAGAGTCACTGGGCTAGGGTGAGTGGTGGTGTCTGCTTGTTTGCTTGCAGAAAAGTGCACATCTTGCAGGGGAGATGCACTATCCTAGACAGACCTCAAAGTATTGCAGAATCAATATAAATCATTGGAGATCTTGTTGATCATTGTGTCTGGAATTAATCTGTAACTACCAACTGCAGTGTTTAATTCTAAATTCTATGAGATTAGTTTTTATTTTAAATGAAGTGGATTGAGCAAGCACGTGCAAATGTTGAAATTCCTATTATCAAATGGGAGTTGGAAAATATCTTAAATGAAGGTTAGTGGCAAAACAAAGCCAGAAATCTGTATGTTAGGATTGCTGGGAAGCACCAAGGATCAAACTGCAACTTCTGTTAGCATCCTGAGTGGGTTAGGTTTTATCTGTGAGAACATGGAAGGGGAAGATGAGAAGAACTCTACATCTAAAAGCTATTAAGAAAAAATAATTAGGTGACAAATGTGGTAACAACTGCATGTCATGATGAGAGCTTTTCTTTGGTTTCTCACTGCTTCAGTTTTGAAGCATCATGTGTCCGTAGGTAATGGGTAACAAACAAAAGTCCACCTATGAAGCAAACAATAACTGGCATGGTTTCCTTCCTTCAAACCCTTGCCACAACAAAGGTAAGGCTGTACTGTCTAATTATTCCTTTGCCATGTTGTTTTCCATTTGAGTAATTTCTTTTTTGTGCATTGGCTCTAGTACATTGTGGTATTCTACAATGCCTAATCTGTTGTGTAAGTTTAAAGGTATTTACGTACATTGTTGGAGTGTGTAGGGGTCACTTGACAATATAATTCCCTTTCACCCCTGATTTTCCATGCCCCCTTCTACTGTCACATCTTTGATATTGGTTATTGGTGATGGCTTTTTTTTTTTTACTTCTCATGGTGAGGCTTTGCTTACTCTGTTTGGAGAGGACCGTTTCTGAACTTATTGCAGGATATTTTCATTCCTAAAGCCTGCACTGACTCCCCCTACCCCCTCCATTCAGCTATATGGTTTGTTTTAGGGTGTACTGGAGGCCAGAAATGTCTTTAGTAGAATTCTGCATCATAATTGCACTTTCTAGCCAGTGTTGCCTTCTAAGGCTGATCTTAGCCTTTGGGGATGCCTGCAAAATGAGATTTTTTTCTCCCCTCCATCTCCCAAACCAAATTGGTCAATGGTGAGCTGTGTGACCAGTCAGACAAAGGCCAGCTGGGAATTCTCAGGACTGTAACAAAAGGAGCAGACATAGGTAATGGTGGTTCAATAAGAAATTAATCCGCTGTCTGCTGATAAGGTTTACCTCATCCTTTTTCTTCAGGGAACAATTGATCCCTGATGTTCCTGATGCCATTATGCCTCTAAGTATCAGAATGCTGTGAATGCAGAGTATTCAATACTAACGAACACAGTAGTTGTACATACATTGACTGTCCCATGTCTCTAATTTGCAATGAGAGCAGAGAGGGGCATTGCTGCTTCTTGGCAAATGGAGAAGCTGTTTCAAAGATTAATGCTGAACTTTTGGCTGAGAGTAGGTCTCCAAGCCTCTTGAGGTAGGTTGCGTGGCCTGTAACATAGCTGAAATCATGGTTAAATGTCAAGCTTCAGAGGCAAGAATCCTATTCAGCTCATATCGATGGAGGAGAGTTGGCTGGTCCTGTCCTTTTAGCTACAAATCTATTTGGGGCCTTTCTGATGAGAGGCTTCTGCCTGTTCCCAGAAGTAGCCTTGGGAACCCACAAGAGGCATTAGCTACAACACTGTGGAGAACGGGAAATAAGCAACCTGGCTATTGGCTTTCCTAACATTTTCTGGGTTAACTTTACAACGAATTGTTGGGTTTGGTTTGTTGGTTTTGTTTTGTGGGGTTTGTTGTTTTGTTTTAAATTGAAAGCGGAGGTTTTCCTTTGAACTTCTAAATCCCAAATTCAGTGTTAGATGGACATATCTTTGATGGCCAAAGACCAGCTTTACTCACCTTGGGTATTTATTAATCATTCTCTCTTTTCATAGAATCACAGAATAGTTGGTGTTGGAACAAACCTCTCGAGACTGTCTAGTCCAACCTCCCCCACTCCAGCAGAGTCAGCTCTCTCACGCCTCTTCTTGGATGAGGTGCTCCAGTACCTTTATCATCTCAGTGGCTCTTTGCTGGACTTGCCCCAGGAAGTCCGTGTTTTATGTTGGGGCACCCAAACCTGGAGACGGCACTCCACTGCCGAGCAGAGAGGTGATCACCCTCCTCAACCTGCTGCCATTGATTTTCCTCATGCAGCCCAGGATACCATTTTCTCTCTCTGTGGCAGCTGAACAAATCTAATTTCTAATCTTATAAACAGAGAATGCTTGAATGTTAACCATAAAAAGATTTTCAGCGCTAAATAGCACTTACCCTTATGGATTAAGAGAAGAATATTTAAGCTGCTGTGTAATCACCATGTCAGTAATGCTTAACAAGACATTACTTCTGTAATGTTTTATGTCCTATTCTGTGCTGAAATCATTTGGTATAAGAAAAATTGAGACAAAATAAGCTAAAATGACATTTCTCTCCCCTTGCCTGCCTCCTCCCTCCCCCCGCCTCTTTTTTTTTAAGCTGAAATGAAAAAAATCACTTGTGGCAGTGAGGAAATACTGGGGATTGTTGTCTAAACATATTTGATTTCCGTAAAATTAGAACTTTTGATTTCATCAGAATATTCCTCTTCTGATTGATAGGGAAAACACCAGGTGAGACCTTCGGCATTCATTATTTAGAAACCAAGAGTTAGATCTATGATGATCAAGACCTGGTTTTTGGGCTGAGGAGATGTGCACTTGCTACATCCTTTTAAAACTAGGGGTGAAAATAACCTGCTTTTTGGGTTCTCTGTCAAAATATGTTGTAGTCGAGCATTGTCACGTTAGAGCAGGGGGAGTGGATTTGTGGGGAGGGCAAGGGGCGATGTGCAGTTCTGAAACTTAATGATTGTCTGTCCCAGAACTGAGCTTGTATTGGGTATTCATAACCTCAGATAGACAGCTCAGGATCTCCCAAAGGGAGCTCATGTAAGACAGGACTTTTTTTGTCAGTCAGAATTTGAAGACCTCTCCTAGAGAGGCTGGTAAAACTGGCAGCCAGCCTACAAAGTCTTTGTTATCTCAGAAGTACAAATCCTTCTCGGATTCCTAGTGGGATACTGCAAAATGAAAATCACCCTAACTTCCTTTGATTCTAGCCTGCATTGAGACTTATCTTGAGGGCAGTAGGGTTGTTGGGCCAGTAGAATCCCATTACAACTGCTGGTCAGAGCAAAGATTCAGGAGGTGGATGCTGATGTACAAAATGCAAGTACATGGAAGCAAGGAATATAGTCTGTCTTTTATTGAAGAATGGTATTGAGGGTTTGAGTGCATGCGTTATTTTTGTTGTTTAAATAACTGAAGAACAACAGTCCTGAGGTACAATTTCCCTCCTTGTTGGGTTACCAACTCTTTCACTCTGTCTGCAGTATGGGAAGTGCTGTCTCCTTGTTAGTGAGAACAGCGCTGTCATCACAGGATGACCACATGGGAAAATTATGCAGGAACAATTCCAAGCAGACAGTGTCCTGGTACATTGCGGCACTCCTGTTTGAGTCTCCTAAGGTCTTACATACAAAATACTATCACTATATCAACAAAAAAGGCAGAGAAAATATCTTTAAAAAGCTATCCTCTGGAAGAGCCTTACTGAGGGTGGATAATAGTCAAGAGACTTTGGCTGGGTGATCTGTTACTTTTAGGCAGCGTGCAGTGACTAATCCACTGGGCTTTATGGGTCTATTTAAATTAGATATATGCAGGCAGTACATTATTTATAACCAAAAGCATGAATAATTCAACATACCCACTCTTAGCAGGTATCCAGCTTGTGCCAGAAGTCTACACTAGATTCTTGCTTTCAGAACTATGAAGAGACTATCAGGTAACAGTCTGCTTTGCTTGTATGCGCCCCTTTGGTCTAGCTGCTCTTCCTCTTGTATCTTCTAGCTTGGGTCTATCTTTTGTCTGGGGAAGAAGAACAGATGATGTATTCTCTACATTATTCCCTTCATCTGGAGACAACATACTGTGTCTAAAACAAATTATGTAAATCTGTTTACGATCAACACATTCATTTCATTTCTGCTTCATTGCGATGGTGACAGAGGCATGTTCAAGATGAGGGACTTAAAGGCAGCATGGCAAAGGGACGGTACAGTGCTCCTGGCCTAACAAATCTCATTTTCTATGCTCCACTGCAAAGATTGGGTTCTGTTGTGCCCTGAAACTAGTTGTGGCCAGCTAGCTTTGCTGGAAAGTGTGTGTTGCAGCACCCTTATGCCCAAATATTGATTCTGTGTGGCTTAGCCTAAACATACTCAATAGGGATGGTATCTGTGTACGAGGACTTGGAGACCTGGCGCAGAAATAGGCTGTGTGTGCAATGGATGCAGACTACAATCTGAACATTGCCAACAAAAAAACCTGACATTCAGGTCACTCTATTTTATAGCCATGCAGGACAGTTCTCAGAGGTTTTCACCTCAAAGCACTGGGACACCTAAATACAGTTACTTCCAACACAAGTTATTTTCCTGCCAAACTTTTATTTTCTTTCCTTCAGTCCCACCTTAGTGATATCTAAAATCCAGAGGCTGGAGAAAGAATTCAGACTGCCTACCCTCTGGCTGTCTTGTCTCCTAATAATCAGTGACCTGAGCTAGGGCCTTCTAAGGAGGAGGTTTTCTGCTGCTTGTTCTCTGAAATTCGGACACCAAGTCCAGTGCAAGCAATACAGTCTACTGAATTTATCTGTCCGTTCGGAGTCTGAGCTGTTCTGCTGAGCTTACAGTACTGTTACTTGTATCTGCCCAGTGCCAAGAGTAACCAGTTAATTGCAGTCATGTTTGCAAACACTAGACATCCTGAACAATTTTGGAAAGAAATAACAGTTCTTCAGAACACATGACATGCTGGGTTGTTTCACACTGAAATAAATGCAGCAGAGATCTCCAGGTTCCCTGCAGCAGAAAACAGAATGCAAGTGCTCGAGCTGTCAACATCGTTATAAAATCCTTAGTTGACTGTTACCGAATCATTGAAGAATTGCTGAGGTGCTTTGCTGGGAACTAAAAACATCGATTCAAGCTCCCTGTCTGTGTGCCTACAGACAATTCATTCTTTTCTGTATCTCTGTACAGCTGCATAATAACAGCTCCCCAATCAAAGCAATAATATGAAGGGAAAAATGCACCAAAGGTAACGAGGCACTTGAGTATCACTGTTTGTAAGGGAGGTAGAGTAGGTAAATATGATAAATTCAGTACTTCTCCTGCAACAGCTCCACGGAGATTGCTTGCATAGCCATGGAAATACAACAGTTAGAGAGTACAGCCAATTTATAATAGTGTACAGCAACCTTACACGACTTTAGGTACAAACCAGGATTAAAGCATCCTGCAGAGATGCTGCACAGAATTGTGAGAGCACATGAGTAGAACAGCTCTGGGTGGAAAATTGCAAGTGTTCAAGATCCTGAGGTGGGTCATAGGGTCTTTAACAACGTAAAATCTTAGTAAAGCACCTGACTGAATAATGCTCTTGGATGTTGCTTTAGGGCTAAGGAAGAAAGAAAACATACTGTGATCAGTCATTCATATGTACCTAGTTGCCTCCTGACATGCCCCTTGCCCCAAGATCTCTTGTGAAAGCACTGCCCTTAGCTGCTGCAGCTTAACAGAAGAAGATGTAATAGAATCACAGAAGCCATAGAAAGTCCATACAGGAAAATAAGATATTCTGGCAGTATGGTGCTATTCTTTACTGGCAATAAGATCTATTTCAAATCCTATGTAAAGAAATACAAACTAGTGCGAATTCTTCATGATACATTCTTCCTGTTTTGGCATCTGTTTATAATTCCCTTGTGCATGTGCAGTCAGTAACAGGATCATTTCACAATCTCCCATTGCTTTCCTCCATCAGAAAAGACAGGTTCTGTGCTCCAACATGAGGATTAAGCTCATTGTGGCAAAAAAGCCCAGAAGGTAAAAGCCTCACAGAATTGTGGTATGATCTCCAGATAAAGTTCAATCCTTCTTGATCATGGTATTGAGCTGAGAAGGGAAAATTCCTCCCAGGTACAGCACATGATCAAAGAACTAAGTCCACTTCATAATGTGTGATCTGAAGCTGCGGTGGGACATAGGCGTAAAATGTTTAAAAGGGGATGAGCAGTACATGTGGTCACCGAGTGACTTCAGTGGTTCTGCTCTTGGTTCTGCTGCAAGATCGTCTTTTGTCCTACAAGGTCAACCGATAAGGAGGAGAAATTCTAGTCCAATAATGGCTTGCATATGAAATTTACAATCTGAAAAGCAGAATCTGCAAGTCTTTTCACAGGAGTAGAGCGTGAGCTTTCATTAAACCTTGTTCCAAGTTCAGGATGGCCAGTCACAGCTGGAACATCGGTGTGAGATTCTCTGCTGTGCTGATTGATGAGTTCTGGAAGCCAAACATCAGGTAACTCCAAACTTCATTTCCATCCACCACTTGTTTTCTTTTAAGGTACTCTTAGAAAATAAAAAATGTAAGTCATATGCATGTGGCGAAGGAATTTGGGGCCTAAAAGCTATTTTGTTTGCTGCTATTCTCCACAGACTTTGCTGTATGCATCATAGCCAGTGCCTGTCATTACCTGCTTGACGGAGAGAGGGAGCTTTCTTCAAAGCTGTATTGGCAAGATATTTATTACTCAAACTCCTACTACTTATAGGTACTTGAACTTCAGTTGCATGCTGTGATAGATTTGTATGTCAACGATGACACCATAAATCCAGAATAAAATTTTGTAAAGAAATGCAAAGGGAAGAAATAGATAGGAAATTAAATGTATGTGTGCATTGGTTTGGTTTAGGCTGTGTACGTTTAGCATTCTCTGATCACTACAGAATCAAAATAGTTTTTAAATAATGGTATATTTATTCCCATGAAACCCTATCTGTAAAAGTGAGATAATGCTCCTCTGCTTATCTGGGGAACCAAGGCACAGGAAGATTAATGCAGAATTTCTTTGGATGGAAAGAGCCTGGTTTTAGCACGTGTTTCCTGGGTAGGCTTCTCAGAATATGAAGTATCTAGAAGGCATTGCAGGGAGACATCTGTATTGGGCCCAGTAAAAACCAGGTCTCCATTTCTACAATTTCTGCCACGTACAACTGGTCAGGTTACATGTGGAAGTGAAGAAGTTGGAAGGTATGTATGCATAAATGCAAATGAAAAAGAAAATGTTTCTAGCTGACTAAGAACTTTAAATGAGGAAATGTTGCACAATGAAAACTGCCAATCTGAGAGAGGCTGGCTCAAACTGAGGAGGGAAAAACAGAAGAAAACACTCTAACACCAGAAGGAAACTCTCACAACTCTCTCAGTTGTGAGTAGTACCCAGTGTAGCATTAATTGTTCAGCCAAGAAACCACTGTGTATCTTCCAAGAGCAGAGGGGACATGAACAAACCTATTCTGTCTGTTGCCTATTAGTGGCCCTTGGCTAGCCAGAAAATTACCCAGAAATAAGCTCATCCCTGTCTGATGGGTCTTTGAGGGATTAGCTACAATAATTCTGTTCAATTTCTAGTGGAGAAGAATTTCCATGAGAACAAAAAGCAGGGTCACTAGACATTTGTTGACAGATGCCGCAGAGAGATAGAGGCCTTGGTCTTTAATTCCTTCTTCAGCCCTAGATATTCTCCATCACAACCACAAAAGCAATGTAGGAAGTTTGCGATTACACCATTTCTGGAATATCTTCCTCTGGGATAAATTAAAGGCTTCATTTCTCAGGGCTATCAATTTGGCAACTTTCTACCCAGCACTAAATTTACTGAAGGTTGAAGGAAATTGCTAAGCATAATATTTGGATTTATGGACTCTTTCTGGTGAGACGTGTTCCTTTTGAATATCATTCATGGTAGGAAATAAGTTAAATGAAGATGTTGTAATCCTGCGGCGTGTCAAGAATGATCCTATGGTATAGTCTTCCTTTCTTAAACAGTGCACAGAACAGAACAGCTCTTACCTTGGGCAATGACACAGAGCTTCAGCTTAAATGTTCTTTCAGGTGTTCCTCTCTGCTTTCAACATCCATCTACCCCCAATAGACATTTACTCCTTTAATTCCTTCCAGTTTTTCACCCACTTTTCAATCCTTATGACACTTCAAGGCTCAACTTCCAAGCTGTCTCCATTGACCCAGGGCAACGACTGTCTCGGAGCCTTTCTTTACCTTCCGTGTGGGTGTGCGAGTATGGATCCTTCCACAGAGCACAGTGATTCAGCAAAGTTTCCGCATTGGATTTCTTTGCTGACAAGTGGAACTGGGTTAGATATTATGGGATGAGAAAGCCAGAGATTTGAGGTATTGCTTCATCAGATATTCCTGTATCTAACTCAGACTTGTTTGAAGTTTTTGAATAAAAAATCTGAAGCAAAGTATCAGCTGAAGCCCAATATTTTATTTAAACTTTAATTGCTTCAATTTCAAAGTAATCACTCTAAACCAAAGAAAGAGAATTCTGCGTTTTTAAAAATGTCAAAACAAAGTGTTTAGATGACTTTGAAATGCTTTCAAGAAGCAAATCTTAAAAACACTGAAACTCAGCCTTCCTCACCAAAAAAACCCCTCTGCAAATCTGTGAATTCCCATGAAGCATTTTATGGAAACACTTTCTGAACAGCGTTACCAAATCTCAGCTGTCCTTTTTCCCGTGATGCTAGTCCTGGACCAGTGTAACTCTCTTGGCTTCAGTTATGCCAGGTTCATTCCATTCTGCATCAAACTCTGGGGCTGAAGCATATTAGGTACATTGATACAGCCAAGCCAAGCAGAGCTCCCTTCCTATTTCCAGTCCCAGCTGCATAGCCATGCTAGTCCTGTGCCGTCTCTGCCTGCTGAGCAGAGCACGCTGACCTGTGTGGAGCACCACGCTAACAGAGGTAGCCTGCTGCTGATACCCCGGCTGGGTTACTTAAAACCAGGTGATGTGCAGATAAGGAACACCCAGTTGTTCTGTGCCACTAAATCCGTTCTTTGTACAGTGGGACGCAGCTGAATTGCAGCTTTGTATGGTCGCCGGTGTGAGGAAAATCTGAACTGAAATCAAGCAGAGCTCTGGCTTCCCTCGTTTCAAGAGGTATTCTGTTTAGCACACTTTGAATATCTTGATACATGCCAGACAGAACGGACAATTCTCCTTCCCTGTTCTGCCAAGGATCGCGTATGCTCACAGTACAGTAACAGCCATGCTTAACAGACTGAGACAAACATCCTTTTAAATGAAGATTTATCATCTCACGCTTTGAGAGAAGTGCTGGAGAACCACCACCTAGGAGGCAGCAAGGACCAAGCAGAATAGCACAGAACGATTTTGCTGTTTAGCAAATAGGAAAAGACTAATGTCCCACTTGCTACAGAACAAAAGCCATGCCGTCGTACCTCTCAGCACTGGGTCCTTGGAGCAGTGGAGCGTAGCAGGCGGGCAGTGGCCATTTTCAGTAGGGTTTGCGGTGTCAGAAGGAACTGTGGTAGACTGCAGTGAAATACATTTTTGCTGTGAATTGAATTCAGACTGGACTCCTAAAATGTAGCATTATTTTCCTGTATTTACCAAGACAGGCTGCAGCTTGCTTTTCCAATTGCCTCCTTGTCTGCTGGCAGCATCTGTTGAGAGCTGAAATGGCCAAAGAGGGAGCTGGTGAATAAAAATTGTTCAGTAGTCCTATTGCTCAGTGTATCAGCAGCCTCCTTGCTCATTTCTTGCCAAATCACCAAAAATAAGGCAGGCAGAGCCTGAAGACACTACTGGGGGTTGAAGTGTTGCACAACGGGGGCTATGCTTCTTGGAGGCCACAGAGACATTACTCAAAGCTAATGTCTGCTTCTTTGCACCAAGAGTGCTTCTCTACTTCAGTCACCTCAGTCAAGTGGTGTCTGTTGGGCGGGAGGGATTTTTTTGTTGTTGCTGGGGTGGGTTTTTTTGTTACGCTACGATGCCAAACAGCTTTTGGCTGTGGACAGTGAGCTGTCTGGCAGAAACTCTGTGTTCTGGTGTTAGGTGTTTCTCAGTGTGAAATAAGGTGGGAGAATGGTGATAGAGAGAAAATTAATAACCTTAAGACCATTTGGGAGTTGATGTAAAGAAAAAATAGATCATGTTTTGATACATTTTCCTTCCCTTCTTCCCTTCCTGTTCTCCTATATTCTGTCCTAGTAGTGGAGGCACACTGGCTTAAACCCTTTTCCTATTTGTATGCAAAGCTTCTTTAAAGAGAGATTTTGGCACAAGGCGGCTTGTTCTTGCCCGTATGCCCATTAAGGTAATCCAAATACCTGCAGCTCGTTGGTATCTCCTATTATTCCCACACTAATGTGAACTTTTATGTATTCGGCCTGATAGTACAACAGCTTGTGCTCGATGGGATTCCCATAGGATGTTGTACCAGGTGCTCAGTGGCTTGTGTATTAGTATTAGACACTGACACTGGATTGAAATGACCAAAGGCTGGTGGGACAGGGTTATTAACCCAGAAATAGATAATGTCTCTTTCTCTGTTACCACAGCTCTACTTGGATCAAGATCTGTACAGAAGGAGGTGGTGGAGGAAGTGGGATGAAGGCAAGCAGGGGTGAAAAAGGGGAAAATGACTGGTTTTCTTTTTTTTTTTTCGTTTCATGGTCTTTGTTTGTTTCCCAGGCTTTACTCTTGCTGACAGCCCAGTGCAGGGAGAACACACAGAGCCTCATATGAAGGCTTATGCAACAAATGTGATTTCTTTTTTAAAGCTTCCTTCAGTCACTTTAACCCATGGCTCACGAAGTGTCAAAGTGACGTCTCCATTGCTAAGACCTGGCAATTTTCTCATGGCTTTATGTACCAATGCTGCATGCTGTTTGGATCAGCGATACCCTTGTCCTTAAACTAAAGCCCTGGGAAGAGCGATGATGGAAATGCCAGCACTGCCTCAATATGTCACTTCACATCGGTCTCCTGAGACAAGACGGCCACTTGTTTCCAGAAAGGCACAATAATTTTTGTCAGCTCGTTAAGCTGGCATACTGCTGATTCAGGCGCTGAGCTCTAATGGAGCACTTTGTCCCAGCTCTATAATGGCCTGTCCCTTATATTCCCTTGGGGATAATTGGGATAAATTCCTGGAGGGAAAGGGCAAAGAACTCAGGAAAGATTGTCACTGTCCATCCACATTAAAACTGATGCTGGAAATGTAAGATTTGAATAACTGGAAGGGAAAAAAGAATCTGTCGCAGGGAGTATGTGTAAGTGTTAAGCTCGGGACAGACTACAGTTTCTGCCTGTATTTATTCCCCTAGAAGGAAGATCTAATAGATTACGAATGGAACTTGGTCACAGGTTTATTAATTCATTTTCAAGACACAGAGAGGAAATCTATGAAAAATACCATAAGGAGAAAATGCTAAGTGACCAATGCAAGACCTTGGGCCAAAGAATTTTGCAAGAGGCAGCACGCAAGATGAGAAGAGCTGCTTCAAGAAGGTCAAGCAGAACAAGTTTTTGAAGGCTTTGTCTGTGATTCTGGATGACAGGCAGTACTAAGTAGCTTCTGAAAAAAATATGTAGGAGATGTTTGGGATGGTGGATCCTGGCGTGTACTTCTTTATCAGGACTAAGAAGGAATGTGTGCAGTGTTTTGTTTGTATCTGCTTGGGTTCATTGAATCTGGTTGCTTTTCAGAAGCCTAAATAGCTGAGAATAGGAAAGTGTCAGAGGGGAGAGAGCAAGCTCATTCCTTCTGAGCCAAAATTGACGGCTAAGAAATCTGGACAAGACTGCTCAGTTTTGCAGAGAGATCATAATGTTTTGAGGGGTGAAAGAGCTGCTGCACAATAACGTTTCTTTTAATCCCTCTATATTAAACGAACTAACTTTTGCAGATAAGAAGTGCAGCACCAGTTTATATGCTTAATTGGATGAAGGACTTTAATACAGCTGTAATTTTTATAACCTCTGTCTCCCTATGCATGCTTCGCCTGCCTCTTCACCCACCTTTCATTTTACTTTAAATATTTGCAAATTTTGGTAGACAAACTGAAAATGGTCTCACTGTTCAGTTTTTCTATCAATTGGCAAATTACAAAACCCTTCAGTTTTCTAAGCGCTGTATTTTGCTGACTGTTTTCTTCAATTTGGTGGTTTAAAAGCATCTATATAAAACCCTCATCAATTGCATAGGCTATTGATTTTGTGACTGTTGAGTCAGACCTCTATTTTTCTATATCAAACAAAATGCTGAGGGAGTTGAGCAACATTTGTTTGTGTGTTTATACACCTTTTCCTTTGGTAATCATGAACCAGTTAGGAAAAGGGGCTGTTCTGGGGAAATTAAAATTTTATTGCAGAATGCTGCAGAAGTGTAGTTGAAAGTGAGTAAGCAGTTTAGGTAAAAAGCTTGACCTCTTGCTCAAATTTGCAAAATTTCCAGAATAAGTTTATTTTTGAGATTTCTGGTCCCATGCCTGTGCCTTCTGTGCCGGGAACCATTACTTTGGTTTCACACCTACAGAATGCCAAACCTGATTTCTTTCCAGGACCAGAAAACCCTAAATACCATCAGAAAGTGTGAGCTTGACAAAATTTCCCAACTTCTTTACAGAGTTACATTTGAAGTTTGAGATTTCTAAACCAATATATCCCAAAAATTATTCAGTTGAGAGACTATGGTTAATTGTTCTAAAAACACACACATGGAAGTTAGTGGTAGGTAGTCATCTCCTTCTTGAAATATTGGTAAAGTTTATGTTTACCCTATGGAAGTTTGGATATAGACCTAAACTGGATTTTTTTTTCCTTGTTTTCACAGGTAGACCTTAATTGCCCCAGCAGCATCATTAAATCTTCTTCAGATTATTTCTGACAGCAATACTGGACACTGGAAGGGCTTCCAAGAGCTGTAAATTTTCTTAGAGTGTAACTGGAACAACTGAAGACATCCAATGCTGTTTAAACCTCTTTTCTATTCCTACCACAGTCTCCTTCTCTTGCCACATCTCAGCATAAGAATCAACTCAGATGTTTCCCATGCATTTTATATTCAGAAGCTTTCAATGACCTTTCTTATGCAGTATTTAATTTAAATGCCATTTTATATAGGAACTTCTGACAGAGCAAAGGGAAGATGATTCTCCTGACCTAGTGAACTTTCAGTAAGAGTAAAGTCAATGATCGGGGTGTCTGCTAATATACTTTCCAGGCATTTGCATTACTTTGCTGCTCTGATAGGTACATTTTCAGCTCTTCATTGCTGCGTGAATTGCATTTACATCTCTTCTACTCTTCATTTAACTCTGTTCTTTATTTTTTCAATAGCGTACATCTATATAAGCCCTTGAGCAGCATTCAATTGTTGTATCAGTTTATGGAGAGCGTCTAATAAGTTTGGAGTAGCTTTTAGTCTTTCAATTCAGGCATGAAGTGGCCTTAATGAGCAAATTCTGGAAATGGATGTATACCTGGTGAACACTTAGCAAAGTGATAAAAGAGGCCTCCCTGTTCCTAGCACTGTCTTCCACCTAAAAGAAAGCAGAGTGGTCACCAGCATGTCTTGTAGAAGGGAATACCTTAAACTTGCCAAAAGCTGCTGGAAGTGGTGCTGCTGCATGCCTTATCTCATAATCCAAAAAATGCCTACAGAAGGGTGTTGTATGCCCCACAGCAGAAGTACCTGGTAATTGCAGTGACTGGAGAAACCACAAGGTTATAATTGAAGTGATTTTTATGATAGCTCCTTTGGTTCTTGTATTGTTCTGGTTTACATATATATATATATTCTTAAATTTATAGGGGTTTTTTTCTCCACCCCCCCCCCTTTTCATTTCAGATGACTGATTTATGTACTTTGATTATAAGCAAAAACCGTTTTCAAACACTTTTTAAACTCTGTTACATTTATTTCATGCTGTGAGCTAGTTGCCTGGTGAGCCCATGCACCACATTTTGATCTGTCTATAAATTGGTGTACATTAGCATGTGCTGAAGGTTTAGCAGGATTTTGCTGGGACAGAAGCATCTGCTCCCTACTCCGCAGAACTGTAATTACAAGTTTAGGTTTAGATTAACAGAGCCTAATAGATGTAATCCTGCAGAAGAATATGAAGACTTTTCACTTAAGGCCATTATCTAAATGTCTCTCTAGCTGGGGTTGAAATATTTAGTAATGAGATGAAAATAATTCATAAACCTTGTAACAGGAAACAATTTATGTTCAGACACTGGATATAAAATAACTTTAATCATGTTATAATGGCTATCGTGATGCAGATAAGCAGGATTACACTCTGTAGAACAGTAGTAAGCATCTTAGGAAATTTCTCTGCTGGCTCATTTTGAGAAGTCTTTCTCTCTAAGTAAGATGATTATGGAAGCCTACCAGTGGCAGATGATAGGTGTCATGTACTGATATGTTAAAGTGGTTAAGGTATCAACAGTCTGTTTGTAGCTACAAAATTGGATTACGGATCCAGATCATAGCCCAAACCAACGTGTTTGGCCAGGGGATTTTGGATCCTCTATCCAAAACTATATTTGAGTATGGCTGAGTATTCCAGGAAAAGGCTGGAATTATTATTAGCAAGACCATATGCCACTAATACTGATACTGTGTGTAAAATGGACTTTATAAATCATGTGTTCCAATATAAAATAAATATGCTCACGTCCCACTCCCACATTCCTCATTTTCCTGTTGTGAGATCAGAGGGATTATGGCTTTTAATTAAGACCCCAGAGAAAGGAATGGTTGACTTTGCTAGTGCAAATTAGTTTGAAAGCAAAGAGCTTCCACAATTCTATTTGCTTGTTAGGGTAGACAGTTTGATTTAATAATTTCCTTGAGACAAAGAACTAATATTGCTTTTAAAAGGGGAGGGGGACATAGAGTGTGCATTAGCTGCATATACAAGAGGTAAAAAAAAAATGTTCTGTTTGGGGGGGAGAAAGGATCTGATTAAAGTAGGTGTGTTCATGGAGGCTGAGGAGAAATATGTACTGTACATGAGAGCAGAACAGCTGAGTTTGTTTCTCCATGGGCTAAACAAGATCTAGCCATTTAGAGTCAGCCCTCAGGGTTGTCTGTAAATTTGGGAAGCTATGAGTATTTTGTATGAAACTGGTTTTGTGTGAAACGTTCCTCACGTGCCCTCAGCTTTGAGATGGAAAAGATACAGTGCAGCTTAAATTCAGATAAATCTGGATGCACGTTTCTCACTTAAGCCTCGTTCTCAACACAATGCTCAGAAGTAGAGGAATTAAAGCAAAAAGGTTTTTTTCCCCCCCATCCTTTCTATAGATTAGCATTGTCCAAATGTTGGTGGCATTACACCGTCCCCCTGGTGAATTTAAAAGAAGCAAACGAAGCTTTGGGTTTATCCTACATCTACATTCTAAGACTAAAATTTATTTTAAAGGTACTGAGCCATCCAGTATCTCATGGGGTCTCAATTGACCATGGAGCAATGCAACCTTCATCATGGAAGGTGGGGAGGAGCACCGCGGGCAGCAGTGCAGCCCACATGGGTGGTCTCAGACGGCACAAATGAGCATTCTCTGCCAAGGGGCTATGCTGCCTTCCACGTACTCAGGGTTTTGCATTTTAAAAATTTTTCTTTAAAACTTTAAATTTTTTCTTTTAAAATATTTCCCATCAGATGTCAGGTTCAGTTCTTCTTCAGGTCAAATAAGAACTACAAAACTAACTTCTATCCATATTCTTTTGCTGCTGAGCTTGGCCAGCACCTCTGAATAACAAAAGCAACCAACCTTAAAGCAAATTAAATAGCTAAAAATCAGGATTATGTTATGCACTGTGGAAAAATATAATCAGGATTTTGATTGCTTTATTTATTTATTTATTTACCTGTGGTTTGCCTAGGGAAATGCAAATAGTGGGAAACACTTGGTTTGCACAGTTTTATCATCAAAATAATAACACTTAGTAACCTGTATGTCATTTTACACTGACTGTAGGAACTTCATTTTTAAATGAAAGCTATGAAGCCTGTTAAGAGCTCAGGATAACGTTCCTGGGTGCAGTATAGGAAGGCAGCATACTGATGGGACTTACAGAAACCAGAAAATTCACCACGAACCTTTCTAAGAGTGTTTTCTTGAACTATTCTTTCCAGACCCAGGCATCTAACCTCAGGGTTCGGAGAAATATCCCATCCAACTTCACAGCTGTGAGCTCTGTTCTAAAATTTGTTCCATCAAAAAAAGAAACATGGGTACCAGTGCCTCACTTAGACTTACACCTAAATAAGATAAAAAATAAAAAAAGCTAATACCTAAAACATACATATAGTTGTTGAGAGACCAAAATTAAAATTATTTCTCTGTTTAATTTCACACAAGCATAGATGTACTGCTCAGGAGACAGTATCCTGCCACAAAATGTCTTGTAGTCAATAGCTAAGTCTCTGGCTCTCCAGTTTGATTTCGTAAGATGCAACAAGTCAAGAACATTGCTCTCTAGTATGGGTGTTGGAAGACTTGTTCAGAATACCCCTGTTGTTTGTCAGTCCCCATTTCAATATTTTATGGCAAGTGAAAGAACTTCTACAGGAGGTGTTGAGATTCCTCCAAATATCCCTGGGAGAAGAACGGGATTCACATCTTTATTTGGGATTGCACACGTTCAATCTTATGTCTCCTATATGGAAAAGGAAATTGTTCTATTTCAATATTACATTTAAGGCGGGACGCTGTCTTTTCTAGATGTTCTGCGAGGGGAAGATGTGCTCTGAGAATGCCAAACATTGCAGAGGAGTGTGACACAATTTGCACTCCTGCCAGAGCTGTAGCAGCAAGATGAGGGCCTCTCACTTTGCGTTCTGCCTTGGCCACTAGCAAAAAGAGTGAAACTGGGGACATAGGGACATACAGAATCAGTGAAAAAGAAAAATGTGGTGGCACCTAGCACAACAGCTTGCCCGATTTGCCATGAGTTCCTATTAGGTGAACTTCACTTGAAATGTGATAACATGCCAAGGTTATATTACTAAAGGCTGAATTTGGGAAGAAACTTAATTATATATGCTGTACTTTCATTTGAGTACTTCATGGCCATAACATACTGGCAGATACTTCAGTTTTACATTTAGGCTGAGTTAATTTAATTGAACAAAAAGAAGCTTATTTCTAAATGATTGCCTAGAGTGGGGTCCAGTTTGTACTAACCACAAAGCTTTGTAAATTCAGCTTATCTCTCTCCCGGGTTTCCCCATACAGAAATTACCTCAGTTACTCTGTATTAAAGCGCTCAGCAAAAAGGGGTGCCCTGTTTCTGGTCAGCTCAGAGACAACTAGTATAATAAATAAAATGAGTGATAATAAAAGAGCAAACAGTAGAGGTCTGGACTGCTGAGCCTGCTGTGCTATTAAGTTCATACTCCTTTCCCAGTTGTACCAGTACTTCATGGGTGATGGACTTTGTGGGCACACTCAGCAAGATATGCATCTTGTAAATGGGAAAACAAATGCATCCGTGATCAGTGTACTCTATGATATTGGTTTCCTAGGCAGACAATTTATCTGGCAGTACTCTTGCTGAGAGCTGCTGTGGCATGGAGCAATTTTCCCCAGTCGTGGCAGGTGTGTGTACCATGCGCACGGGAGCGGGAATACAGTTGTGTGCATGCAACCTGATGTGAGATTTCATCTAGTTATGATTCAGTTCTGCCACTTAATTACTGCATTCTCCGCTCTCCTGTAATAAATGTGTTTTCTTAACCTACAGTCTCTAGGCTGCTAGGCTAAGAACTCTGTTGTAATTGAAAAGCTAGTTGGGAACGCTCCCATCTCTTTTTTTAAGTGAGAATCGCAGAACAGCATACTAAGAAAGCAATATTTTTTTAAAGTCAGAGGGGCAGGTCACTCTGTTTCAGATTGTCAGCATGGTTTCTGTAGGTTTGGGTCTTTTTGATTAGGATCAGGGTGGGAGGGGAGTTGATTGTTTGGGTTTGTTTTTTTTTTTTTTAATTGACTCCAGCTTGTGAGCTCTCTCATCTGAAATACTATCTGATTATACAGCAGTTGATTTGAAGCATGTAAGGTACATGACAGCTTTTCATACAAAATCCACATAGTCTAAACATTGAGATAAATCAGGAAGTGTTGTACATTGTGATCCTCTATTTTCTGCCTCTTCTGAAAGACAAGAAAACACTGAAAAACACTTTGCATGCCCTTGGGATATGATTTCACTACTCTTGTCTAAAAGCATTATCAAATATGTAGTTCAGGGAAAGGCGCTCTGGCATGTAAACATGTTTTGTCTTCTTTTCTGCTCTTAAAATTCTAAGCAAGAATCTATAAAACTAAGTACCGTTATGGAAGCTGAAATTGAAAGGCTTCCCTTTATAAAACAATGGAAGTACAATTTAACCTGTAAAAATGATTCCTATATGAATTATGAGGAAAAAGAGTCTGTACCTGGGGAAATTCCAGATGTTGATTTCTATAATAAGTTGTGTCAAATGCATGACAGCTACAGTATGTCTGATGAGACACACCAAATAGAATATAATGATGTCCGTATTTAACGATAATTGCATCCGAACAGGTTGGATCTATTTTCCTTGAGCTATCTGCACGTTGTTACCGGATTCACTCCTTATTGCAGGCAGCTAGGAACTGGTGGTGGTTGTGACATAATTTTGTTTTGTGGCTTTTACTCTTCTACAACGTGTTAGGCTGGCCAGGAGTACTTTGCAGCTGGCAGATTGCACTCAGTGGTGTTTGAAGTAGATTTTTTTTATGTCTTGAGTGTCTTCATGCAGCTGAGAAGCCGGAGACTCAGCTTTTCCCATCCGCTGTCTCCATCCCATCAAAAGCTGTTCTGTATATAAAATAAGTAAATCAGCTGTGCTGTTGAAAGACCATGGGACAGAAGGGGAGATGAAGGATGCAGTTGCAAAACATGGTCCTCGCTGACATTCCCATTTAGGTGCTGTCCAAGTTGCCTCTAGGGGCAAGACAGATCTTGTCTGTGTGCCTTGAGGAGGACCCGTTAGGAGGAGGAGATGAATAGAAATTGTCTTAAGAATGGGACAAAGGTGAAGCACAGTGAAAATCACATAGCTGCTGGGCCCCAGTGGGAGAAAACTGAAAGCCTAATTATTAGTACCTTCTCTTGAGAGAAGGGTGACCAGTTCTGCTCACCAAATTGTGTAGATGAGTACCCCAGTGATGGAGACACTGGACAGAAGGATCCCAGCCAGCCCATGTTTTCTGGGGAGTCAAAGGCAACTGGAGTATTTGAACCACAAATGTCTTATTGGGCCACTCTTGAATCTAGGAGGAGAAATGCCCAGGGTGGAGGATGCCCAAGCACTAGACACCAAGCAGCTTAATCACCACCTGTGCTGCCCTGTGCCTGTCTAGTGGAAAGCACAGTGTGCCACACAGGCTTAATTCTCTCCAGGGCGGCAGCTGAGCAGGGGTGTTGAAGATCTAAACTGTGGGCTTATGTGTTTAAAGTGGTACTTAAATAGTTGGGTCCCTGGGTGAGTCTAGCTGATAGTGCATTAGAAACTTTGAAAATGTTTACACATTACAGCCTTGACAGCTCAGCATTTGATGTATTTTTTTTCCTTCTAACTAAGCTAGTTTTATATATTAGGGAAGCAGAGAAATAATGAATGTGCGATGACCATTTTTTTCTTAAATTGACTCTTCTTATATCCCCTTATTTATAAAAAATTAACAAAAGCTCAGTGTAATTTATTTTTATAAGTTATGGTAATCATTATGTGTTTTTTTTTTTTTACATTCCATTTGCCTAGTTTTCTATTTAGATAGTGAAAAGACAGATTAAGCATTGGCACTAGAACTTCCAGCTGAGCTCTGGAAATGCAGTTGTCCAGCTGGCTCTGACTCATTTCCACAAATAAAAATGCTACAGTCTGAAGTCTAATGAGCTGTGTGCCTGCTGCATGTAAGACAGAGGGAGCTGCCCATCTTGCATTTTTGTACCTACAACCTGCAGCCTGCCTCTGCAGACAAGTACATTTTTCTTTCTGGTAGCAATAGAGTTAAACTGAATAGATGAAGGACTGCAGTCATGTAACATTGGAGAGACTTTCTAGAGTAATCCTTGGTCTGCATCTTCTCCAATTCTGAGAACTCTAAATTCAACTAGAAAATAATGACAACATTTAATATTCCTGGAAAGATGTGAGAAGTAAAATAAGTTCCTGTACATACTCATTTGCAGGATACTTCTGATGAGTAAATTAATTTAAATCATAATTTGAACAATTTATAGTCATGATTGTTGCAGGTTTTTGAAACAGCAATCTAATGCCATAATGTGGCAGTCGTTGTTATAAAAGAAACGGGAATGAACTACAGGCTTTTTGTTTAGTGGGAAATTTTATGATCTCTAAGGAATATATTTTCTTATATTTTTAAGCAAAATAAGGTGTTTTAGGTTTTCTGTAAAATAAAATACATGTAGGAAAGCTCTGAAGTCTTGGGCAACTTAAATTATTTTGACTTTGTTTAATATCAAAGCATGTCACCCTTATTCATATTCTTATGAATTTCATGAAACTTTAAATATTAGTTTAATTTAGACATGTTGTTTTGGACCAAAATCAAAATACTCTAATCTCCAAAATGTCAAATAGGATGCTTTTAATGTTTCTCTTGTGTTTCCAAAACAAAACTTCTTTGAAATAGCTTAAATATAAAGACTGATGAAAATGTTTTCCATATGAAAAACTAAGTTGGCAAATCTTAAACCAGTTCTCTCTAGAAATAAGGTTTCAGTCGTACACTGTTGTTTGGCACATTTTTTTAAGGTCATATCTAAAACCACAGGAAACAAAAAACATAATGCACGGGGCGGGGGGGGATTTGGACTCAGTAAAACAGTTCTGCAGCACAACTAAAATGTGTGGTGGGCTTTAAAAAGTGTTTCATAATGTGCGAGAGTGTGTTTTCATGGCTTTGCAATATCTAGGCAAAAAATAATTTTGTGTCTGTAAGCCCATCCACAGGTTAGCAACATTCAGTTTGGTAGTGATGGCAGGGAGATTGCCCGGAATGGGAAGTAAGCATCTCCCTACTGTCTCTGCCTTGCCCACTCCCCCTCTTGTAGCCCATGTAACTTCACTGAGGGGGTAGGTATAGGAATTTGTATAGGCTTTCATCCCAGCAATAACAACATGAGCTGTTGGCATCAGCCCATCCAGAGCATGCATTTCACTTGACAGGTATCACAGAATCACCGAGGATGGAGGGAACCTTTGGAGATCACATAGTTCAACCACTTCTGGCTTAAGCAGGGTCAGCTAAAGCAGTTTGCCCAGGACCACATCCATGAGCTTTGAACATCTCTGAGGATGGAGGTCCCCAATCTCTCTGGACAACCTGCCATAGAATCACAGAAGTATAGAATGGTTTTGGTTGGAAGGGACCTTTAAAGGTCATCTAGTCCAACCTTCTTGTAATGAGCAGGGACATCTTCAACTAGACCAGGTTGCTCAGAGCCCTGCCCAACCTGACAATGAGTGTTTCCAGGGATGGGGCATCCACCACCTCTCTAGGCAACCTGTGCCAGTTTTTCACTACCCTCACAGTAAAACATTCTTCCTTATATCTACCCTCCTTTAGATTAAAACCATTACCCCTCATCCTGTCACTACAGGCCCTACTAAGAAAGATGGGAACAAACTTTTTACAAGCCCCTTTCAAGACTTGAAAGGCCTCAATAAGGTCTCCCCGGAGCCTTCTCTTCTGCAGGCTGAACAATTATTGTGAGGACTTTTTCTTAAATCCAAACCATATTGTTTTCAGCTGAGTTTTGCTTTCAGATTTGGATTTGTTTGGAACCAAAACTAGAATGAGAAATCTGGGCAGAATACAGTTGAGAAAACTATTCCTAGTGTGAGGATAGTAGCTCGAAAACAAAGGCAGGGTGAATACAGAACCTGTAAAAGTTGTCAGTAGTGGCTTTCCAGAACAAATCAGAAGAAACCACATGTCCTTACCAACTCCCAGCATTTAGTTTTTCTATAAGACTTCCTAACTCTTGTATTTTTCACCCCAGGTAGCAGCTCCTATGACTGCATGCTTTAGGAGACATCTATAACGGAGCCAGGGAATTGGACACAGCTGGATCACTCCTAATGGCCCTAGCCAAAATGTTCATTTGTAAGTGTGGGCAATTCCCTCAGAAGCCCATGACTAGGGCTGGGAGGGTTTGTTTCTGATTTTTTTAACCAGATTAGCAAGTGTTCTGCTGTGAACCTATGGGCAGTGTGGTCATCCAGTAAAAAAACTTGGTGATGATATTGACAAAATACAAGATGAGAAGATAGACTAAAATTGCCTTAGGTGAGATTGGACAGAAACCAAAGTTAGTGTAGGATACTGAATAAATGCCAGGTCAGGAGCACAGTCATGCTTCATGAGGGCACAGCGCCACATATAAAATCATCATGTCCAGGCAAAGTGTTTCTGACTTCAGGGGTGATGACTGGAGTCATCGTCTCTTCCTAGCTAGTGACTCCTGCTTGGCTTTTTGTTTCTGGGTTGGTTTGGGGTTTTTTTCCCAGTGACTAAGCATCTAATTTGAATCAACTGTGGGAGAAGAGAGGATTGAAGGTAAAGTAGTGCTTTTTATTATTCAGGCTGTCGTTAATTGCTGTTTTTAATTCACAACATTTAAATGAAATATTCACACAGTCGGGCCAGTTGTAATTCAATTGGAAACCCATCCAGCTACCCTGAGGAATCGCATCAGGGCTCCTTACGCAGCAAGAAAGAATTTAAATTATAAATTTGAAATAAGCTTTCCTCCAGTTTTGCCAGGAACAAAATGGGCTGGTGCTTAGTGCCTCCATATGGGGAATTAAAGCCTTTGCAAAAACTCAGCATTAAAGAAACATGCAGAATTTAAGAACATGATAAATGAGTCTATATTTTTACTTTCTGGTAAGTCCCGGTGAAAAAATTGAATGTTTTGCAAGCACATTTCCAGGGGCGAAGTGCACTACAACTTCTGCTATGAGTATCTGTATTTTTAAAAGTTCTATTTTACACTTAAAAAAATGATGAATTATTTAGTTGCACACAAAGCTATCTTTGAAGATGCTGATAATAAAAAAGAGGAGGTAGAGAGCAATTTTAATGGAAAATTACTATACAGGCAGTTTAAATGGGTCCCATGGTACTAGCCCTGACAGGTATTTTGAACTGCTAAAAGAATTCCAGTAAGAAGCTTGCTCCAAACCCAGGGCAAGAGATACAGCAATAGGGTCAGTTCCCACCACTCAGAAATCATGATTCTTAAACCAGTCACTGATTTTGAGCTGTATGATTCAAACCCTAATAAATTGGGGGAGGATGGCAGGGTGAAGTTACTTGACTCTGCAGTAAGTTGCTGTAGAGTAAGTCAGTCAGGCTTTCTACTCTTTAATAACTTTGCCAGCTGGAAACTTCCTGAAAAAAAACAGTTCCGATAGTTGTGCAGCATTTGACATCTCTTGTAAATGTGAGTACAGAGCAAGGGTTGACCCCATTACAGTGGCATCTGGTGCCCCATTCCTAAGTCAAAGCAACACATTCACCAGGTGGTAGATAAGGAGCAAGGTGGGGGGTTTTGTTTTGGGTTTTTTTGTGGGTGTTTTGAGTTTTTTCCCCTCTTTTTGCTTGTTTGGTGCGTTTTAGGCTGGGATTTGGGGTTTGGGTGTTTTTTTCTGTTTGGGGATTTTTTGTTTGGTTGGGTGGTTTTTTTGGTCTTGCTTAACTGTTTAAACAAAGCTTAGAGGGAAATGAAATAGCCCCTTCACCCTAGACTGCTGTCCTTTTTGCCTCCTGACCTTTATGTCCATGACTTGTTTTCCTTCTCCTAATCTCTTCCTTAAAAACTCCTTTCAAAGAATACAGAGCAGAACCCAGAAGTCCTTCCCTCACCTTAAAATATAATGGCTTAGAGTTGACACTTGCAGACCACAGCCTAGCTCATTTTGTCACGTTTTTCTTAGCTTTGCTACCTTGGAAACCTAGTGCTTTGTGCCTACACCACAAACTGGAGTGACAAGCACAGTACGATCCTGTTTTGGGAGACTTCCCCATAGCTCAAGGCTATTCAGTTTGTCAGCGAGATACAGAACTTGCACTTCACTGTTCTAATTTCCAGAGCAGATAATTGCTCCAGACCCTCTGGAGGGGCAGGTGGGAAAGAGAAATACAGAATTGTAGGCAGGATCCTTCACTTACCTACATCAGCAATGGCTCCATTGACTAGACTTACAGTACTAGCTGATGATCTGTGCTATTGTATACTGCCCTAATAAGAAAGATTCTGATGCCAAGACGAGTGTCTCCATGCTCCAAAATGGAGTGTATGAAACCAAACTTCCACTTTGAACATTTATCTTCTGCTGCTTAGGATCCCTTGAACTCAGCTAGGGATGAGGTTGATCATATGCAGGGTGAGTCTGATCATATAGCTAAAACAAAAAAAGGCAATTCTGTAATTTGTGCTTGATCATAAGTTTTTCTGGTGTGTTTTTGGTGTGGGTTGTTTTTTTTCCCCCCTCCCTTCTCCAAGAGGACTTTCTAGTATAGCTAAATAATTAATTGAGCTGCATGTTACGTAAAAGATGTTTTTTCTAACTAGAAGTATTCTCGTTCCACAAGGATTATGCCGCTTGGTTTTGTATGGAAACAATATTAGGTAGAAAACATTTAATTTCTTGGCAGAGGAAATTCATGTATTTGTATGTCAACTGCATCCATTAACAGAATAAATTTTCCTTCAGGGGCATCTCACTGATTTTACAACCAGTTTCAGATTTGATCCAAGTTCTTTGGAGCATGATATCTCAGATATTTCATGGTAACGATTGTAAAATGTTTAGCAAGTTGTGCTGGAAATTCGGCATGTTTAGTTCTCCTCATTTCAAAAAAAACCTCAAGCCCATGTTTAAACTGCAGTTAAAGTATAACATTGCTTAGAGCACCCTGAACGAGAGCCAGGAGGTGTCCCAGTTCAGTATGCACAGCAGAAGATCACGTTGTAATCAGTACTACACTCCAAAGGTTGGTTTTAATTAACAAGAGCAAAGTGATTTTAATAAAGAGGGGAAAGTTTATTTAAACAAAAGCTCTTAATCTAAAAAGAGTTCAGACATTATAATCCCAAAGGAGTTCTCCTTAAAAATTTTTAAGCAAATAATGAAGAGAAGAAGAATAAAAGGTTGAGGGTTTAAGGAAATCTACTGAAATTTAGCACTCAGAAGAGAAGTGACAGTTATGGAAGTTCTCTGCCTGTACTCCCTCAGCCAGGACCTCTTCTGCTGTTTTGTCTACCAAGCATCTCTTGTGCTTCCTGCAGTGGTGCTCTACCTTGTGTAGAATGAGAATTTAGTTATCACAGTCTGCCATCATAACAGGCAGCCCCTGTCAGTTACACCGGTGCTTTAAGGACTGAAATAATCCTTACAAAGGATCTCTGGTGGAGGAAATTAAATACTTAGCTAAAACAACGACAACTCACATCTAACTAAAAATAGAGCTTTAGTCTTTTTTCTTTAACCTTTTTATCTACAATACAAAATGGTAATACACACAATGCTATAGTTAAAAACCACTGTAGCTTCCATAGCTATTGGATCAATTTGCTCTCCATCCTCAGACAGCAACAGCTTTTCATTCCTACAAAAGGGACAAATTCAATGTTTGGCCTATATGTGAAGGTACAGGATAGAACTACAAAAAAGAAGGTAAACATTATTGTCACTTTTGGATCACTGCTATCTTCAGATAATATGATGGGACAAGTACCTTCTTTATATGCAGAGAAAATGCCATTTAAAGTCTCTATCTAATTCTGGAATGGATATTAGCAAAAAATCTTTTTAAGCTGAATATGAAATCTTTTCTCTTATCTGTTCAAGAAACCTTAACCAGGGAGTAGGCTGTCAGTTCATACTTTCCTCAATATATGTAAAGTAATAATAGTGATATGCCTAGAGATTATCACACAGCGTTTTCTTTGACAGCTGGGGGCAGCTGCACCATAAACAAAGGCGGCACAGAAGCAGGGCTGTCTATCTGGGCTGATGCACATTGCGTATCCCCTGGAGAAACTAATCTCTTCTGCTACTTCCCATTGCTCAGATTACCCAGCAAGTCTCAAGCCCTGTCTCATTACCTTTTCTATCTCTCATTCAGTCCAAAGAGGCACTATTATATCAGACAAAACACTCATCCTATTTCTGTGTTGGTCGTGTATTACTTCTTCCCTTCCCCATCTGGGCTTTTACCAAACCTGTTCCCTCAGCTGACTCAGCGTTGGATGTGAATGCACATTTCCAGCTCACCGAGGTGGCTTCCGGTGCGGACACATTTACTATTTAGGTTTCCATCATTTTCTCACTACTTTCTCTTTTCTATGCTTTGTTTTCTTTCTTCCCTGTCACTGGTTTGGAGATGCCGTAGGCATGAAAATTTGATCCTATTAATTTCTCTTGGAACTGTGCTATTTAAGTGTGGCCTGCATAGATGTACACAAACAACAACAAACGCCTTGACTAGATCTCCAGGCCAATTTAAAGAAAAAGGCAAAATATTTCTTTTTCTGGCTATACTGCAGTTGCTAAACCTATTCAGATTTGCAAATGAGTATACCTGTTTTTTCACAGATATTTGTTTGGGAACTAGCCCATGTAGAGGACACTGCAAGACTCTTTTTTGAGCTCTCACACCACCAAAGCTATCCAGTGTAGTGCTTCTCTACAAACCTGCAGTTATTTCCTATGAGGGAAATATATAGATAGGAGAGTACAGCTCTTTGCATGTCAGCTGCTTTGAATCATTTTGGCACTTGACCTGGGTCACCTCGTCATTGTGAATTCAGAGCGGGCAAATTTGAGATACCTCACATTAAAGACAGGCATACAAAGCTCTGTCATTGTCACTGAAGAGGAATGGGTGTTATTCTTTTCCTTTTGAATTCCACAAGTATCTTCAATATCCTCCTTTAGCTGTAGTCAGGAGAAAAGTCAACGAGGAGGATCAAGAAGAGACTGCAATTAAAATAATTTTATGATATTGAAGAGCCAGCAGTCCTGTAAAAATTTTGCTGTGAGTTACTACCAGGAGACAGAGCCATAACATATAATAAAAGCAGTAGATCTCCCACACTGAAGTATCTCCTATCTTCTCCATATCCAATGTTTTCTGAAAAATTAAAAGGAAGTGAGCCTGTGTATGATGGAACTTTCAGGTTGCGAGCCTCTTTCTCCTCAAGCCAGTCTAGCATCTCCCAAAAGATGGAAGAAACCTTCTGGCCTTTTCAAGGAATTAAGAGTTTCACTTAGTTCAACACTGTATTTAAGAGATCTCCAGATTGTCCTAAGTTCTCCAAAGGGTTGTGAACTAGGACCAAAGATTCAGCATGAAGTGTATTAAGCTGCATCTTCCATATCTAGTTTATGATTTTAGAGACAGGTCTTTTGGATTTTTGTGAAGTGTTCATAGATTGTGAGACTGAAGAATGAATTACATTAACAATAACACTTGATGCCATATGCACCGGGAGATTTCTTGATCTTGGACAAAACTAGCCTTAATTAAGACTCCTACATACACCTTGCACAACTTTAACTTCTTACTCTAGATGTCTGGTCTATGCTATGTCCTGTAGCCTTCCTTGGCTACATTCATGAAGAGAGGCAGACACATCCAGGGCTGACACACTCATTTCAGGAAGGTTATACATTAATTCTCTACACTCTCAGAATAATCTGTACTTATTCTAAGTGGCATAGCTATGGACCATACTCCCAGAATGCTAAACGCTTAGTTGTATTGTTAATATTAAAATGAACACTTGTAGATACAGAAATATACCACCACCACCCTCCCCCCAAAAATAAAGAAAAGGTAGATATTGTTCTTGATTTCTATCAAATTTTTCTACAGTCTGATTAGCACACAGTGTGTCCCATGGGAGGGGAGGAGTCCTCCTCCCGAAGAGGAAGGAGCAGCAGAGACAATGTGCAATGAATTGACTGCAACCCCTATTCCCTGCCCCTGCACCGCTGCGAGGGGAAGAGGTAGGGAAACTGGGAGGAAAGTTAAGCCTGGGAAGGGAGGGATGGGGGGAAGGTGTTTTAAGGTTTGTTTTTATTTTCTCATTACCCTTCTCTGATTTGATTGGCGATAACTTAAGTGATTTCCCCAAGTTCAGCCTGTTTTCCCCATGATGGTAATTGCTGAGTGATCTCTCCCTGTCCTCATCTCGACCCATGAGCCTTTTATTGTATTTTCTCTCCCTTGTCCAGCTGAGGAGTGGAGTGATAGAGCAGCTTTTGTGGGCACCTAGCATCCAGCCAGGGTCAACCCATCACAGAAATTTTAGAAAATTCTGTAACTGGGTACTTTTCACTTACTTTAATACTTCAAGGAGTATCTTGAAGTGACATCATTGATGAGAATGACACTGATGATGGATACTTGATCTCCAGAGACAGCTGTTCTTCAAGCCGTAGTTGATTTCAACAAGGATGTACTAGCTGATATCTTGAAAAGAAGGTAACTAGACTGCTTCCTAGATGGATGCATATCCCCACCCGGGCTCAAAGTACTTAAAAATAGCACGAGACACAAAATATATTAAAGAAAGTGGAGGCCCATGCTTTTTCTGACAGCCCCTAGCTGTAATCATACTAGTACAACTTAGGAGGGGGACAGAGATATGAAGTTATACATTTGCCTTCTCAGCTTTGAAAAACAATTGGTTCTTTCCTCAGTGCAAATACCTGCCTCTTCAGTTGTCATAAGGTTATTTTTTAAAACAGAGAGAATTAAGGCAAAATAAGGAGTCCCGCCTTTTGTAGGTGCCATTGGACTACACAGGATTTACAGGTTTGTGCCTTTCCCTACACACGTGCCACCTCTGTGCCATACCCCTTTGTAGCACCACAGGCTCTCTAGGGCTGTGGAGGAGAGAGTTCTAGAAACTTCAGTGGGGGAACGCAGAGGTTATTTTAAACAGAATATTTGAGTTTGGTTGAGTTTATTGATTTATGTCATCCCAACCACTCAGTCCCTTCTGATAGGTATATGTAATAATAGAAGTTATAGTACCGTTTTTTCCTTGAATTCTGAATAGATTATACAGACACATCAATTTTGTGACTCAAGAACCAAGTAAAGATCTAGTCTTGGCCCTCTAATCTCCAGTGTCCTAAACATTTTAATAACAAGCGACAAAAGACATGGCCAGCAGAAAAGGTTTATGGACTACAAGACAGTATAATGTTTAAACCAACTACAGTGTATCAGGGTTTGTTTCCCTAAACCCAGGCATAAATAGGACACGAAAAATTACATTTCCTTTCCTGCTGGTGTACCTTCTTCTCTGTCCTGTAAAACTCTGTGTGGGCCTGTTTGGTTATAGTTCGACAAGGCTGACCTGTCTTTTATTTTTCAAGTTTGTGGTTCCTAGATGTGTAAAAGAAGTAGAACAACTGGATTCCAGTTGACCTAACTGCCAACAACATTATCTTATTAACTGATATTTTGATTTATTTAAACATTACTTCCACCTGGAGTAGCCTGGAACTAGAGCCCACGTTCGTTTGTGTTTCCAGTTCCTGACTGTTGGTGTTGCTGATCACCCAGCAAGGTCAGGCACTAACGAACGGATCCACAAAGCGCTCTCTCCTGTATCAGTCAGTAAATACAGTGGCACGCAGGGAAAGCTAGTGTAGGAACATAAGTCTCTTTACGGAAAAAAGATCAAGAGGTAGAATGATATAGAAACATGTATGATCTAGAAACCTCACTTTGGATGAGAGTACACAAGCATTCTCAGAGCACACTCAGAGGCTGTTCCCGCTCCTCTCTTCAGGCCCTGTCTCAATTGATTAGCTGTCCCTTGAAGCAGAGGACACTTAACTTTTGCTTCTACTAGCATGTGTCACTGAAATGAGCAAGTCTTGAATCAAGTCGCTGTCTTCAGCACACATTTGAAGACAGTGAATTAAATCATTACTGAGTTTTATGTATTAAAAACAAAAATCCCACACCCTCAAATTTAGGGAAACTCATTCCTTTTTCATCTGAAACTTGTCCAGACTAATTTTTTTTTTTCCCCCAAAAAACTTCATTGTAAAATAGACAGAAGTAAATTTGCTAGGCATTCGACAGCACTGTTTGATCTTCCACTGTATTAAGAAGATGCATCTGCTGCCATAGTTTCCTGTACTAGAAAGAGAAAGAGTCAATTACAGAAGGAAATTACAAGCTGACACAAAGGTCAGAGAGTAGGTGAACAAGGGAAGGGAAGTTCTGAAATTACACAGCTATTGCAATTAAGGTCTGATAGTCCTTCTTCTACAGGTCATAGGATCCGTGGCAGTTTTGATAAATGTTCTAACTTTTATAACAGATCTATCAAGGATAGCAATGGCGGAGGAAAAAGTTCTTTTTACAAAAATCATTTGCAAGAAAAGGAGTCAAAAAGTTCCTTCAGCTTCCTTAACCTCATTGAATCTGGTTAATTTAACTGCCACTCTCAGCCTCAAGAGTTCTTGTTCTAGAAGCACTTCTAATATTTGCCAAACTACTGGCTAAATCTATATATATACTGTCATCACATTTGACAGAAGATTTAAAGTTTCTGCATGAGTAACTCTTGATTTAGGATGCAAAATCATGAAAGAATACATCACATCAGATTTCCTCTAGGACAGATTTAATGAAAATTGAACCCTATTGAAATTCTAAGCATACTTCATATTCAAAAATCCCCACATTTCAGTTGTGTGTTATGTAAAACACTTTGTGTGGTCAGAACAAAGAACTGGTTTTGCTCTCTCTGGAAGTGGGTAAAGTGACACCAAAAGAGAGTACTGCTGCGATGGTAAACAAGACAGTGAGACAAAAAGCCTTCTAAACAATACAAAGGAGTTAATGGCAATCTTACACTATAAGGGTGGTCTTAATAACCCTGTGTATGGTCTTAATTTGCATTCATCTTACTACTCCAAGGAACTGGTCACTGGATCACATAAGGAATTATGTTTTTCCATTATTACATGGCTCCCGACTGAAACAAAACTCTGGAGCTCTTTCTGAATGAGAAAAAGAAGTGAGAGGTGGAAAAAAACAATTAGAGTTAAAAAAAAAAATGCTTCCTTTCCCTTGTAGCTGAAGGGAATAATCTGTGCATTTTTCTAATACCTGTACTGTCTTCTGGAGGAGTGGTGCGCGGAAAATCACCTCCTTAAAGCATTAGGTAAAACTACAACACGGAAAAATCTAGGTCCGGATTATGTGCAGATCAGTCTCCCAAAAAAAAGGTAGAAAAGACAGACCATCGAGCCCAGATGAAGCATGGAGTGTATTGAGACAAGCAACTAAGGAAAAGATCCTGACTCAAGTGACAGAGAAGGCACATAGAGTGGTTGCAGTAGTAGATTTGCAATCCAGAGGGGAACTCTTTTTTTTATTAAGTATCAGAAAGCATAGTCAGAGGATAAATATTATAAAATTATACCCAAAGGGCTTTAGGAAACACCAGGGATGAAAGGTAATGGCTGCTTCAAAGAAGTAAAGACTCATGAATATGGAAACAAAGAACAACGACTCAACCTCCCAGAAAAACCTCACAGAACAGGGGAGATTGGCTCCAGAAGAGCACAGACTTGGAGGAGGAACACAACTGAAAAGCTTTACTGCCTCTAAGCAAAACTGTTGGAAGCAAATAAGAATTTGGGATGAGAGCAGAATCAATTGCCTGACGATACTCATAAAGTCCATTTTCTATACATCTCCTGTAGCTGACAGCAGATCAGAATTCATGAAGCATGACTTAATAAATATTGTATGGCTTTAGGAGTATCACCACTATTCTTAATCTACATTTTTCATACAGTTCTCCACTAATGCATTTAAGCATGTACTGTAAGAAGAAACAGTGAATAATTAATGCTATGGCTTTGTACGACTATCACCCCAAGTGATTATTGGTAAAAGTAAATTGGGCATAATAATTTCTTTCTAAGAAAAAAAAAAAAGAAGTATTTGGATTGGTCACTATGCCCTTCCGCTTTTTAGCATGCCTTCACATGCTATGACACAAAGCATAAGCAGAATGCTTAATTTGTACTCATCTATCCAATTTATCTATCGTTTTCCTTACATCTGTATCTATCTTATACTCAGATGTATACCTTCCCCAGTGTTCTGGGTGAACACGAGGAGTCACCAGAAGGTACAGATAGAGCAGCTGCCATCTTAAACACCAATGCACAGAAGAGCTAATAAGCACTTTACAGCTCATTCAGAAGTTCAGCTGTCAAGTCTGCAGAGTTTCTTCCTGCTTATTCTAACTTCTTGGTGTTTTCTTCTTTTGACAGGTAGCACACGGAGTATCTAAAAGCCTCCTCTCTCCCTCACCATCAATCCAGCATGTCTCTCCCTCGAGCCCTTTCTCCTGATGAAGAAGGCAATGCCTTGCTAAACCCCTCAGACCACACCAGGGAGGAGGGGGGATTCAATATACTCAGTGCATGATAAAGCCAGGGGCAGGAGGAGGGCGCATTTATCATCAGCGGTGCCTGCAGGATGTCCCAATAGGAGTTTAAATAGGGGAGTAATGCAAGAAACAAACCCAAGGCAGAATAATTCTTCACAGGATTGCCCCTACCTCCCACCTCCACACACACCTGCAGAGAGATGTGAATTATGCAATGAAAAAATCAGAGGGGAGTTTCAGAACCAGGTTAGCAGGGTCTTATCCCACAGCCTTGCCGCAGACAGATGGGTGTACTCATTGCAACGGGAATGGGGAGGCGAGAGAGAAAGTGCTACACAGGCACAGCTGAAATTACATCAATTAAGTAGGTCAGAATTCCCACGAGGGTCATTCAGAATCTTTCCTTCTGTGCTGGAATAAAACAGTTTCATTACTGCACAAAGTCCTAAACCTTCATTTTACAGATCATATTGGCCAGGGCACCTCAGCCACCAAACTTGGGGTTTTTGCAGTTCCCTGGTATCTGCTTCAAAGTTGTGATTAAATACACAGACCCTAACTTTAGACAGATCTTCCTCCAAGAGTTAACTCTGAAAATAAGTTCTTAAATAATATTCAGTCAGAAGAAATAAGCATTTAAATAAAAAGCCCCTTGCCTGTTGTGATGGGTTAGTATTTAGAGCCACGCAGAGAGTGTACCTATTCCTGAGCAGTGGACTCTTCCTGCCCTCCTCCTGCCCCTTTCTTGTATTTAACTTTGAGGTGCGACAATCTTGCTCCAAACCTGAAACCACTGATCCTGTGCAATTAGAACTGGTTAAACAGTGTTGATTCCTTTGCTGGCCCAGCCAGAAAGTCACTTCTCATCCCAGCCGACTATAGACTAGCACATTTTGTCAGCTCTGTAATTTCAATTAAGATTTATAGATATTAGCAACAATAGGAGTAGGACGGGAGGGGGGAAAAGTACTCAGACTACTGTGGGAGCCTCTTAACCAAGCTCTAAATATACCCAGGCTCACATAAAAGCATTTAATTTACTGAGTAAATGAATTCTCATATATGGTTCTAAATTCTAATTCAACAAAAGCTGCTCTAGGGTATAGAGTGGCAGCACTGGAAATGTTTTATTCTCTCTACGTTCTACAGAGGTGGGAAGTCTGCTGAGGTCTGTTCAAAGCACTTAGTCTTACCGGGAATCAAGCTTTTTTGTTCTGCAATATTGGCTGTCCTCCAATCTCAGATGGGAGTGGTATGTATTGTTCTTCAAAACTTTAAATTTTAATCAATAGAAAGCATAGGCTTGATCATGACTATGGTGCAGTAGCAATAACATTTTCCATGAGTAATACAAGAGGAGACTTCTGTTTCTCTCTTGAATGAACAAACTCGGAAAAGAAAAAGCAACGTGAAGCAACAATATTTTGTTCTCTTGTTACAAGTAAGATCATTGTGCATCCAAATGTTCATAATAGGGGAAAATAGCGGAACAGACAGGTGCAGAGGAGACAACTGTAATATTTGATTAATACTGTAATTCCAAGTGAAAGAAACAATAAAAAGGATTAAATTAGTCTCAGCGGATCAGGAGCCAGGAAAAATAGAAGTATAACCACAGTTTTATGAATACTGGCAGGAACCCATAATTTGTTCATTTCTAACTATTCATGGATGTGACAAATCTGTGATGAAGCCTACCCCCACTAAATGTTATGAAGCTCGTTCTGCATTAAAAAAACCCAAACCCAACATTTCCAGCTGAACAGAAGGAGCATAAGGAGACTGATCCATGTTCCTGGGAATGACATCTAGCACGTCATGAAAAGCATGTAAGCAGACCAAAACATTGTGGTCAATGAGTAAGCTTTACATAAGGAAAAGAGAGGAAAAGTCATGTGGATGAGGCTGCAAAAAATGTGAGCGCTACCCCAAACATGTTCTGCAGTAGAAGAGGAATAAAACAGGAAGGATGTTCCAGGGCTAACTGTGCCTTGGATGGACCCTTTCAGTCTGTCTCAAGACAGAGGTAACAGGCACAGCTGCTGTCCCTCCCTTGCCTTAAAAACAACGTGGTCCTGTTGCATTTATCAACCATGTTAAGACCCGGCCAGCAAGATAATACATACACCACTTTTTTCAACCTCTTTCTGTGGGGATGCATAACGTTAACTAGGCAAAAAATTCTCCTTTCATTCAAGCCAATTTTTCAATGATCAAAGGGATCCTCCCATTCTGGATACTAGCTTAACACAAAGGACCTTTATATACAAAATTTCTTACGAAAGCTCAGTTTCTAACAATAATTTGGGTAAGACCAGCTGACTCCCATCTTTGAGTTTAGTCAGACAGACAGACACTTGCTGTTCCTGTATTTATCAGCTTCAATCCGCTCACAACCTGTTCACTCACCTTCTTGCTTCGGTCAGCATTTTCAGTCCCTCCAACCTGAGATGTGGTGTAGAAATGATGCAGAGCAACTGGCGTGAGGAAAGGCTGTTCCTAATCAATACTTCTCCTGTTGTTTTCTAGAGCCTTGATGTGCATTTCCTTGTGATTCGCTACCTTAACTCCTGTCAGCCCAGCAGATAACCCCAAGGGAAGGAGATACACAAACACGGTCCCTTTTAAGTGCTTAACTTATTTTCCCTGTGAAGGTGAAAAAGTAGACAGCAACATACAAAACCTACAGGCAGTAGGGCTGAGTGTAGGTTTCTGCATACTCTGAACAAACTCTGCATTAAAACCAGCAACCTTTAAGCATATCAAAGTACTTTTTCCACCAACATTGTTAAAAGAGATCCACCTAGTTGCATGCATTTGGGGAGCGAAATGTTACTTCGTCAAGCTTAACAAAACTCAGCATTTTCTCAGCTGGGGCTCTTGAAGAAACAAATGGATTTTGTCAGTCTTATGAACAGTGGCTCTTTTTGCAATCCCATTTAAATACCACTGGGATTATTCTGACTTCCAGAGGTATTTCAAAAGAAACTGTTATCCGGTACCTGAATGATTGTTTGTAGCAGGATGAGTCCCATTACTGAAGGAACCACACCC
>WKFP01014305.1:93909-165148 GCA_011057875.1 Pterocles orientalis | reverse complement strand
CCCCCCCCCCCCCCCCCCAAGTAGGATCAGCTATCCACCCATTTTGGGTGAGTTCAACATTAATCTACATTTGTTTGAACGTGTTGCCTCAGTGACAGATGACATTGGCCATTTTAGGGTCTTGTTTCTCCTCTGCTGCATTTAATACAAGATAAAAGGCAGATGCCAGTTACGGGACACCTTGAGGGAGGCGAGTTCTAACTACTGAGACCAACTTTTAGACTGAATACCAAACCCTTGATATTTTACATTTACATTTCAAGTTTGGTCAAGAGATAAAAAATAAAAAACAAAACCTCAAAACTAGTCTCTCCCCAGGACAGCAAATCAATTTACAAATAGTTCTATTTAATAATAATGATGAATCTACAGGATCTCTCCAGAACATACTTCTGCCACATGTACCATTAATACATTACAGCCTCTCATCTTCTGAAATTTGCCTTCTTGACCAAAATCCAGTTGCTACATACATCTACACCCAATTAACCTTTGAAATTAAAATGAGACATCAATAACAGGAAGAAGTTCATTGGTCCACAACTAAGATGCTTCAAGATATGTTGCATCCTCAAAATCCTGAGCTGAACTATGCGCCACTCAATAATACCCCTTAATCTGAAAAAAGGTCCTCGTGGCCAGCGTCAGCATGCAGGCAGGCACTGCTACAGGACCAGAGAGCACCACTCCACAGGGAAGTGATGGATGTTGCTTTGGTTCTTTTTTTACCACATCAACAGATCTGCTTTGATGTACAAGGTTGAGAAACAGAGAAGCTGCTTCACCAGGGCTGTTGTCCTTGCTGGGTGTGACCTGTGTATTGCATATTCTCAAAGGGTCTTGTTGCCTCTCCCCCTGCCCCTCTTTTTTTAAATACAACAGCGACCCACACACAGTACAATGAAGTCCCAATACAGTAAGGCATACGACTGTATCTTATTAACCATACACAGCACTCGGTACAAAGCCCCTTCCAATCTGATTAGACTGTTTTTCATTCTTTGCTCTACAAATGCCTCCTCTCTATCTTGATATTATTCCCTTCAGCTTTGCTCAAGCCTGTTATTTTATACCACAATTTCCCAAACATAAAATACATCCTGAATTCAGCTCTAAGGAAAGATCAATGGCTCCAGAGACTCAGCTGCTCTGTTTAGAGTCCAAACTACATAACTGCATAACACCCACACAAAGGGCTTCTTACTTGCACGTTGGTGCTGCTGTTGGAGAAGGCAAAAGGAGAGGAGAAGGGAACAAAAGTCGTTTCTACAGGCAGTTCAGTCCCTTAGCACAGGGTGTTGGACTCTAGATTTCTGCTTTTTAAGGGAGTTTTTGCAACAAGGCTCCAGCCCAGCCTTAGCTAGGCTCAAGTCATCCAATCACTTTACAGACACCATTGAGTTGCCATCACAAGGCAACATGGTTTATGCTTAAGAGTGCAGGTAGGCATTATGCTAAGAAACAGAGCACACTGGTTTCAGAATGTCAGAAACATCACATTTCAGTTCAGTCGGAAGGGCACTGACTGCAGCACAACATTGGTCATATCACAATTATCAAAGAACACCTCAAGAAAGAATGGTTAATTCCCTCTAGTTATCTTCTCTCTTTCATTTTATTAATCAACAATTTCCATTTCTTCAGTGCTAAACAGCCATATTTACTTTCATCATCCTGCATATAACACGCATGGTTACAAGCTGAACATGGGATTTCTCTCTTGACCTCCAGCTTAGCTGCATGTTTCACATCAAGAGCTATGCTAGCACAAGGGAAGATTTGTCTCCAGATGTCTCAGAGCTCACAATTATTTGTCTGGCATGCTGTAAGGGAGGACTTCGGGTTGTCCTTTCTCAGTCACTCAGGTGGTCTGTCACCACAAGCAAGCTAACTTAGAAGCCCTGTTTGGGAATTCTGGAATTTGCATCCTCAAGCTGTGCCTAGTCTGTGGCAAGTGCATACAGCCAAATATTTAAATCAGTGATCCGTACCATGCATTGTACCCCTCCTTCATGCGAAAGAAAATTTTGCAAATGTGTTTCAAGATAAACTTGTTTTCCAAAAACTCAGAGGTATTTATCATCGCTTAGGAGAGAGAAAAATATCAAGAACAGTGCACTTTTTAGTCTGCAACTACAACAAAGAGAAGGCTGCAGAGCTAGCTTCGGGCAAGCTGAAATACGGCCTTGCCTTCTGGATACTAATTGCAAGATTAAAGTGTTCGGATGATGTTTTAAAGCAGCCAGTGAAACTCTGCAGATACGCTACTGGCTGGTTTAATGAAACTCAGATTTTAATAACTTTCTGAGGTCTGAGCAAATTACCCCAAGTATGTCACAGGCTAAGGTCAAGATCTACAGTACTGAAAAGAGAAGTTGAGTAAATATGACTATACAATCCTGCTCAACTCCATCTTTCACAAGAAGCTTCATTGTAGAAGGATTTCCTATCGCACAGCATCTCTCCCATCACTGTGATGCCCTATCCCTGGAGGGGTTCAAGGCCAGGCGGGATGAGGCTTTGAGCAACCTGGGCTGGTGGGAGGTGTCCCTGCCCATGGCAGGAGGGTGGGACTCAATGATCTTTAAGGTCCTTTCCAACCCAAACCATTCTATGATTCTGTGATTCTATTAATAGAAAGAGCTAAAAGAATACCAGAACACTCCAATTCACTCCAACTTTCAGACAGTAGATCAAGTGAAAGCATTCCATGCTTTTGTCAAATCAATCCAGACCCCACAGCGATGCTGATGCTCTTCACTACACTGTTCCTGAATTAGAGTGGCTGTGAATACTGCAAGAGCATCCACTGCTAAGCAATTATCCTCAGGAGTTTTCAGGCACAACCATGACTAGGGTATGTCGGCAACCGAGGATGATCCACGGGAACAGCTTCCCAGGAAGAGGGAAGAGAGAAATACTAGTCTTTGTCACAAAGTAAAACCATCCTTTGTCAACCAAGGTGCATGTTTGCAGACTCCTTAGAACATGAGGTACTCCCATTGCTCCAATTGCTGTGACCTAAAAGAATAGGTAACGCCAATTCACTTACAAAAGTAAGAGCTTTATCATGTCTTCCCTCAGTATTGCATCTATCTGAAAGCTATTTCAGAGCTTCCCTGACTTAACTAGTTGTTAAAAGATTATTAAGAACCATGATAAATGGTTTCTGCTCAGTCACATCAATGACAGCAACTAAATAGGGATGACAGATAATTAAATGAAGAAGAAAAAAATGTTCCATTTACCTAGCAAGACTCAGGTCATGTTGTTTAAGAAGTGTTCTACCAAAGGTTTGCAAAATTCGGTACTATTGAACAGAGATCTAACCTCCTGGAGAAACAGTTGGGAGCGTTTGTGTAAGTAGGGGATCTCCTCAGCCTTCCACTTGAATTGCACCCAATGCAGTGCTCATGTTTCTGGATGCCACAAGCATCACTGAGAAATTCACACATTTATTGGAGAAAATATTAATCTTCATATTGTTTGTATCCAGTCAGTCCTGGTATCCAGATCCGAGAAAGATAATTGCTGCTCTGAATGAGGCAGTCAGACACCTTTAAGATTCTGTCCTTCATTTTTCCCTGCCACTATTTTCAAGGCTGAAATCTTATCCCTCTTGACATTGATGACGACACAACATTAATGCAAGAGTTCCTCTAGCAGCTTAGAGCAATCCTGTTAATGAGCCTGACGCAACAAGGCTCGACAGTGCCTGACCGCAACCACGAACTATCCAGAACCTGATCTAATCCACGGTTTCACTTGATGGGGTTTAATACAAATTGGACACCAGAATTTGTGAATAACATAAGTCCATTTCTTATGACAGCTTTGAGTAAATAATCACTTGGAAGCAGACAGCAAAAATGAAACAGCAGAAGGTTTGAACCACAGAAGAAAGTATTGCAAGGATTTTCATAAATTCTTGATGAGAGGTTGAGAACCACAGTGCATCCCCCTGCACAGCCTGTCAACACAAACCCAGAAACCTGTTGGAAACAGCTGACAGTAGGAATTGCTTTTTATTTGAAATATTTATTAGAATTACTGAGCCTCAGAGTCAAGGGTTGGCCTTCTCCAATAGTCAAATACTTTTCAGAATATGGGAAGCAGATACTGGATACGATATTTGATGTGTTTATACTAACCCACCAGTACTGAAGATTTATTTTCTAATAAAAGAGTTCTACTCGTATATAAAAGAAATACACATGTTGACTTCACTATGTTGAAAGCAGCTGTAAGATGATAGATTACATCTTTATAAGCACTGAATCCAATGTGAGGGGAGTTTTTATTTAGTCAGATTACATGGGAGATCTCAAAAGAATAAAAGCAGCACACATACACACCCCTATGGTGCAAGACATGAGGATGGCAATTCACAAAGAAAAACAGGTAAGCTATTTTTCTTTGAACGCTAAAGCAGTTTCCCCATGGAAGTAACTGGCTGGTGAAGTTCATGCTGTTGTGCCCACTTTCTGACCACCTTCATTCAATAAAGATATTTCAGGTTTCTCCAGGAAGGTAAAGAAAAATATGCCTGAAGGTCTGCAAAGACATTTGGGCTCACTATAGCTTTTATGACAGGTAGAGCTGAGACCAGCTAATTTCAAGATTACCTGAGCCATCCTGTCATCCTTAATTACCAGATTATTGAAGCATTGCTTGAAGCAATTTTGTCCCCTTTGAGCTGAATTATTTTGGAAATTTTCAGCCACATTGTTTCACCTATTTCCAAAAAACACCACCAGTGGAACAGCTGTTTGGTAGCTATTTAAATCCAAAGTGAGATAGGAGTACAAATTCCTGCTTTCCTTTATCACACTGAAAAGAGCCTGCAAGACACCTGAAGTTATCTTTCTATCGCCCTGAGCGCTGACAAAGCCTCACTAGGAATATTTCTACCCATTTGGGGGAAGACACTTCAAGACTAGATAAAATCTAGTCAAAGAACACCCAGGTGAAAGAAATGAAAGTGACAGAAAGCTAAACTAGACCACCTGCAAAAAGCCCATTAGACTGATAGGCACCATGCAGGCTTACAAGGCTAAGGGAAGTCAAAAGGCTTCAAACATGTAAAGTCTGCTTCCCCCCCCCCCCCAAAAAAAAAAAAAAAAAAAAAGTAAAAAGAAAAGTCAGGGTCTTTTAACGTCTGAGCAGTTTCAGGGGTAACAATGGTTTATGTTAGTTATGTTATGGTATGGCATGGCAGTTGATATTTGATAGCATGTCAGCTATAAAAAACCAAAAAGAATCAGAATCCACAGAGAGCATCACTTAAGTTTTACGTTTACTTTACCATAGTATGTAAATATGGCACTGATATTACACTTTTTAAAATATCAATGATTGTCATCATTTACAATAAAAGAATATTAATATTCATTAAATTAAGGAAACTAGAATGTGATATGAACAACAGGAAAAAAACATGGCAAGAGTAGAAATATCTTCCAAGGGACACAGTGAAATCTTCCCTCTCTTGATTCATGTAATATTATGTTGGACAAGCCCTGAGAAGCCATCATGAGGAGGGCAGAGGAATCCTGTAATAAGAGTGCGGGAATGGATTGACACGATCTGTCTACAGATCATCTTTTCTGTCTTTAATCGAGGTAATTCTGTGGTGGTCCTGTAGGCAAGATTACAGATGTAAGCATATTGTTGGTGCAGCAATTAACACATAAATAGTCAGCTCTGACATTTCTTATCAGTTAAGTATAAATTTCTGCCAGGCTGCTTCCTTGCAACATTTGGCAAATGAGCACATTTAGATCAGAAGGTAATTTATTGCACCCTGGAATTCAGTGGGTGTGATCACTGAAAGTGACAGATGAACCATCAACAGTTTGGGGAAATAATAGAAACAGCAAGATATTTACACACGTAGATGAAGATGACATCCCTAATGCAAACGTTTGCAAGCAGTTTTTTGTACCTACACGCATCACAAGGACTGATAAACCCAGGGACCAACGCTCTCAACAACAGGAACGCAGAGACAGGCAGCCTCCTAATCCCACAGGCAGCTCGCTATTCTGGTAAACTGAGTTTCTAAAGTACTGAATAAGCATTCTGCTGCCGAGAGAGGTTTAGGCTCTCTACAATGCAACCCAATGCAGATTTACACTAGCTCATTTGGGCAGCAGTACCTATGCGGTTAGAACAGCATGGACTACAAAAGTAATGTAAGAAGCTGAATAAATCCTTAGGGAACTGACCTAGGGTGGCTCTAGCTGATTTAACACCAACTTTGCCTGAAGCATAAGCATATAGGTACAAGCCTAGCTTTTGAGATGCACTCATAAGCTAAGAACCTTAACCTAGGCTCAGAGTGCCACTTCAACCAGAGGAAGCTGCCAGTGGGCAAAACAGACCTCATCACTTTGAAAAAGGGTCAACAGATGAAAGTTCTGGTTATGCCACCGATTTTTTACACTACCTTTGAGTCATTTGGGTTTTTTCTATACTTAGGGTTCTTCTGTATATTCCCACCTCTAACACAACTGCTTTCAGAGGCTAGTTTTGCCCCAAGAGCACTCTGCAAGTGAAAAGTGTTGCGTTAGTGTTGAGCGCACAGTGGCAGTTGATTCAAACTTATTTGCTGTGATGAAAAAATAAACTTGTATAAACATTTCTACAGAGCTTTACCAGTTCACAAATGCACAGAAGGTTTAAAGACAGAATTGCTTATAAAACTACCTAGAAGACAGCAGATTGTTCAAACAATGGTCTTCAGATAATACAACTCATCATAAATTTACCAGGAGACAAGTACACTTCTTATTGACCCTTGCTAAATCTTTAAACAAACGCCTTTGCTATCTTTTCCAGCCATCTTCAGAGAAACTCATTCCTTTTACTCTTGCACCAACTAAAATGAGTATAACCAAAGGCAAAATGTGTTCAACAAGACCAAAGGAATAACGGCGCAAAAGACAGACAAGCCCGGAGCATGGCCCAGAAGTTATTAGTTAGCCTACAGGTTCGACATGAACCATTTCGGTTTATACAAACAGCCTAGAATTTAACAAAAGTAAGGCAAGTAGCAGCATTTTTATTTACATTTCAGGTTTTTAAATATCTAAACAAAAAGTAGGTTCCAAACACCACTTAAAAGTTTCTCCCTATCTGCCCCTATTAAGCTAAGAAAGAAAACCAAGCAGCAAAACAACTGAGATGCATTAAGATACCAGGACATGAAGTCGCCAAAAATGTCTTTAGACACTGGAGAATCCTGCAGAGAAGACTCCCACTGGCAGTATTTTATTTGATGAGGCTCTAAATCAAGACAACTCTCTAACAAGCTGTAACCCAGGTCCAACAGGCACTCAAGTCAAAAAGAGTAAAAACTAGCCTTGATTTTACTGGAGAAGAGCCCATCAGCAGAGCTGACTCGAGCATCCTTAGCAACGTAACTACCACTAGAGGAGGAGAAGCTTGCGCCAAGTTCCTTTCACTTCCAGAGCAGGCAGGACAAAACGGGGATGAAGGACAGAGTTAAACATTTGAGAGGAGCAACCTTTTTTCTGTTGATTTTCCATTTCCTTCTTTTTCTCAGCCAACTGTTGCTATCAACCTGCATACCCCAACAGCAGCTTGGCAGCAGCTGCTGACACTTTCACCAGGTCTAATGCTGCCATAAAGGCAAGGAGGCATCCACCGTCCTATGCCTAAAATTAGGGCTAGGTACACGTAGAAGAAAAATACAGACAGAACTGCTATTTTAAGGAAATAAATGAAAGAAAGGAGGTGGGAGGAGGAATAAAGGACAATGAGGAGAAAATAGGCTTGCAATACTAAGCTTTGCCTCTTGGAGCAACTAAGCAGTGAGTCTCAGGTTTACCCTTAGGCCAGTTGAGCCTAAAGAGAGACAGGATTTCTGGTTCTGTCACAATTTCTTACATGCACTTTTTTTCATAAAAAAATATAAACTTTCCCTTGATCAGGCTGGAAACAGTTGTCTTTGGATTCAAGGTCAGAACAATGCAACGTTCAGCAGGACTAACATACCAGGTCTGCCAGAAGAGAAATTCAAAGGCTGTGTGCCTTCCCCTAATGCAAAGCAGTCAGGAGATAGCTGTTTAAAACAGGATTATGCATCACAGCAGCTGTGCAAAACAGTCACAACACATTAGCAAATCCTTAGCATCTAAAAGAGAGACAAGAATTCAGAGACAGCACTCCTTCCACTTCAGTAACATCACCATTCACTTGCCTGTCCCAGGAGACGGAGTGCTTCAAGACACTCCCAGGATCAACAGAAACAGAACTTTGATTAAAAAAATATACTGACACACACAGTAGCTATCCACAAAACATAAAAATAGCAAAGAAACACCATACCTCAAATGGTGCCCAGCACTTTGCTGAGTTACAGCTGCTCCATGATAAAGCTCAAAAAGATTCACAGTCCTTTCCTGGGCTTAACTTCAGCGTGCTCGCAGAGCTCCTGATCATCCATCTCTAACTGAAGGAGGCAGAGAAATGCAAAGGAGCTAAGCACAAGAAGCAGGTGTAGACAATGAAAGGTCCCCATCAGACATGGCTAGAGAAGGCAGGTTCTCATTTTCACCTGGTCGCCTGATGGGAGAGGGGGCTTTATTCCTCGCACCTGAGGGCTGAATATAACCCTCCTCACCACCCCCCACTCCACCCAGCCCAGCTGCATCGTGCACATTGGATCTGTATCCTCTCTCTCTCTCTCTCTCCACAAGAGCTGTGTTATTTGCTTGGTTTTTTTCTTTTCCTGATACTGATCTGAGAGTATTTGTGCATTTGTCTTTCCAGGACCCCAGAGGAGAGTTTCTTGCAATTTAAATATATATTGGTTTTGCTTTTAATGATTTTTTGGTGAGATACATGTTTTCTTCTCCAGCCTCTTTCTATATTATACTGCTCTACTTTCTAACCAATATTTCTAAACAGGGCGTGAGATGGTTTTTACTTGGCTTATGCAAATTGAGCTGAAGACATTACTTACCAGGGAAAGCAGTGCCATGAGGTCAGTGTTCTTATGCAGCACTGTAAAGAAGACAGATAAAAGAAACCCAACAAAAAACCAACGAACTGATGGTTATTCCCAGCAAGAGAACTTAAAAAGCTGACCAAACACAGCAGAATAAAACTGGGATCATAGTCAGGACTTGTTTTGGGCCCTCAAGTACCCATAAGAATTGCACAAATGTTTCTGAGGCCTCATTAAGCGTTAACCACGTCAATAAAAGTTGTGAAAGGGGGTTGAGAGACAGACTTTATGGATCCAATCTCCATGGTTTTACGCTGCTTTGAAGGACAAAGTCCCTACGCTCGCAGGCAGTTAAGTCACAGTTGTATTTCATGTGAATGCAGCCAAGGGCAGTGGGTTCAAACGATGGCACACAGCACCTCCACATCGTGACCAACCTGCTCCTTTTCTGGATGCAGCTGCAGTAGAAGTGAGATTGAGATGTACGTTCAGATTCTCCATGGTTTTATACTCTGGATAAACATTTACATCTCTGCAAAGGGGCTACAAAAATCTACTAGAGCGGTATAACTGTTTCACACAAACTCTGGAGAGAGGCAGTTGACTATCTGTAGCACCTGGGTATAGGAAATTGAGGTAATGCACACCTCAGCCAGGCATTTGTTGCTGCCCTGTGTACAGTTCAGGGTTTTTGCACCACAGAGAGCACTATCAGGAGCAGCTCCCAGGTTCCTCACCTGGAGGACTGTGTACGACACCACTCCAAGGCAGGAACACAAGCATGAGAAATCACAAAGCCCTGGTACAGCAGCTGCTGCTGGTTTAAGGCCACACACAGTGGGGCGGGGTCTGTGAGCCCCAGCTGAATCCTGGACTCACCATCAGATGGAAATCCCTGCCTTTTGCCATACTTTGGTTCTGTGAGAAGTAGCTGCTCTTCTTTCCCAACTTAGGCTCGAGTCCGGACTCAGTAAGGTTACCCGTTTCTCACCTACTGGAGAGGAAGGCTGGGGTCTCCATACTCCTGCTGACCTCTGCAGACCATAGCTCTGCAGGTGAGGTTCTGCTGAGCTAGGAATCATTTTGCATCTTTTCAGCACAACTCTCAGGTTTCTAAAAAGTGCAGCCCATTGCTCATCTTTTCTTCTGGATGTCCAAAAGCATAATTCACTTCTGTACCTCTCTGCTAAGATTTATGAATAAAACAGTGTTACGAATGTATGATTTAGTTTCACCTACGACTCATGTCAAAAGCCTCTCATGTCAAAAGCCTCCAAGTGGAAATGGCCTTAAGTTGCACCAGGGAAAGTTTAGGTTGGATATTAGGAAAAATTTCTTCACTGAAAGAGTGATGAGGCATTGGAACAGGCTGCCCAGGGCAGTGGTGGAGTCACCATCCCTGGAGGGGTTCAAGAAACGTGTAGATGTGGTGCTTCGGGACATGGGTTAGTGGGTTGGGTGGTGTTGGGTTGATGGTTGGACTTGATGATCCTTGAGGTCTTTTCCAAACTTAACGATTCCGTGATTCTAAGTGGAGTAGCCCAATTAGCAGGTACCTGTGCAGTTTCCTACGGCTCACATTTGAAGACATCTTTTAGATATTTTTGAAAAGTACAGTCCTGTTGCAATATCATCAAAGCAGTATCTTTCTGTAAGGTTAAAACACAGCAGTCTTTCTTTCAAGATTGTTTTTCTGTCCTCCTTGAAACACAGTATCGCCTGCCTCTTCTAACGTCATGCATTCCTCCTTAATGTGGATTTTGTCCTACTGGTGAGCCTAACAGCTTTGAGAAACTCATGCAACTTAATGGAAAAGCTAGAACAACCATTTGTGTTGGAAAGACTCAGAGTTTAAACATGAGCTTTCAAGTAGCGCTCCCTCAGAGTCGGTGGGCAAAGCAGACTAATCCTGATGCACAATTCACGATGTCTCTGTCACACTACTGCTGCCCCAGAGCAGAAGGTTCTCAAGGACACTGAGGTGTGTACATAATATCCACAGTGACTTGAAGCAAAAAGTCATTTCATTTGTAATTATAATTCTTGACATTCAGGCATTTTTCTTCATATGCAGTACATTTACTAATTCCTAGGGATTTCACATTTATTTAAGTCTTTCAGGACCTGATTATTCTCTTCCTGCAAAAACACTGAGAAATTCCACTTTGATGAGGTCCAGTGGGCAGCACTGGAGAAGAAAATTGTACTTCCAAAACAGCAAGTAGGGTACAAAGCTGCCATGCATCCCTCCAAGCACATTCACAAAGGCTGCACTGGAGATGGCGTTCACTGTTCAGGTGAACCAGCTGCTAAAATACACACAAAAAGCTGTCTCAAAAAACCCTCCTCTTTTAGGAACTGCAGCATCTACACTCTCGCTTGCTGCTCTTCCCATTCAGACAATTCCAGAAATCTCCGTCCAGTCTTTAATCCTTAACTGCACATCTAGAGCTGAATATCGTGGGGCTGACAGAAAACCCCTGGACTAGCTATTGTAGCACATCACTTCTCAGATGTTTGAAATGTAACATCTCCCCAAGATGGCAAAACCAATTGCACATTTTTAGTACCACGATACATTGTTAAGACAACCTCATTTAATATCAGACAGACATTTTTATTATGAAGTTTCTGAATCCCTCGTTTTGATGTGAATAGCCAGGAGGTTGCCCATAAATTATGCTAAAGCCACTCTCTGTAACAAATGCTCAGATTTATCAGCCGTCATAACCTTCATCAGCTTCAACCTCTATGCTTTGTGACTCAGGGTACGTCCACAATGCACTGGAGCCTTTAAGGTGAAGCTATACGTGAGTTGGCTTAGCTGCACAGGGCAGGCTGTAAAACGCTCCTGAGAAGCAGAATTCCTTGCAGCCACAGAGCCAGCTTTCTTGGTTATCTCTATGGAACAGGATTTTGCAGTGCAGACGTACTGGCATTTTCAGGGAAAAATGCTTCTGTGTACTGGGCTCAGGCTTTGTCTATGTCCTGTTAGCTGCTGACTCCTCTGTGCACGCTCTTTTTTTCCCCATAAAAACCAGCACTGCCCCTGGCTGGGTGCTCCTCAGCTCTTATGTCAATTCCCCGCCTCTTCATCTGCTACTTCTCTGCACACTGCCGAGAGCTTTGATTGCAGTAAGCCTCTCTTCTTGGCAGGTGGCATTGCTATGGTAAGGTGGTTACATGTAGAAAGTCACGTCTTCACATGTTAGTTTCTCCATCCTTAGCGCCTTCCCTCAGATAAGATTTTTGTTTCCCATATAGTAATGGGAAGCAGCATGAGCTGAAAACTGTAACGTAGGAAATATTGATCTAGAGTTTCATAACATGCTACTGCCTGTCCTTTGCCACACGGACCACAGAATTATTTAGTAATCTGTCCACACTTTTCTGATTAGTCTTTCATACACCACCACAACTCAACTCCTCCTGATTTTGAACCTCTATGCAAAGATCTGGGACATTGTCATGGTTTTAACCCAGTCAGGGACCAAAACACCACACAGCCGCTTGTTCACCCTCCCCCACCCCCAGGGGATGGGGAAGAGAATCGAAGGGGTAAAGGGAAAGGAAACTCATGTGCTGAGATGAGAACAATTTAACAACTGAAATACAATAAAACTGAAAGAAATAATAATAGTAGTAGTAATAATAGAATATACCAATAAGTGATGCACAGTTTAATTGCTCACCACCCGCTGACCAATGCCTGGCCCATCTCCAGCAAGCAATCCCATAGGAGAGCAAAATCCCCAAAACCACAATCCCAGAAGAGAGAAAGAAGAACGAGAGCCAGTGAACTTCCCACCAACCTTCATCTATATACTGGGCATGACGTGAATGATATGGAATACACCATTGGCCAATTCAGGCCTCAATGCTAAACCTGAGCTCATATCCTAAGCCAGTAATTGTGGGTCCACTGCTCCAGCCATGTTCCTAGCTTCTGGTACACCTGCACATTAGCAAAACATGGGAAGCTGAAAAGTCTTTGATCGTCTTAGCAACAACTGAAAATGCATGAGTATGTTATTAACATTTTTCTCATACCAGATCCCATACTAAATCCAAAACACAGCACTATTCCAGCTACTAAGAAGAAAATTAACTCTATCCCAGCTGAAACCAGGACAGACATTTAGAGAGATACAATTATAAACACAGTCGCCCCACCTTGACCTGAGTAAAACTCCCTTGAAGGGCAAGCAGTAAGCAGAACTGATTGATCTCATCAGTCACCCACGCCCATTACAGCAGAGCTGTTCAGGGCAGGTTGTTCTGCACTGCCCTTCTGTACCCCAGCCGAACACTATCCTTGCTAGCAGACGTATCTGTAGGGAATACCTTTTCTATATTTCAAGTCACAGGTGTAATGGATCCTGCCCGTGGATGAGAAAAGTTGGGGAAGTAGATGATCTTTTGTGATCTTTAATAGTCCTGTTTTTACTAGCTACATTGAGCTTTGAATTACTTATTATTTTATTACTTATTATTACTTACAACCCAAAATAATTTAAGTAATGTGCAGTTAAAAGTAAACTGCTTGAACTACTTTGGGAGAGCAACAACAAAAAAATCCACATAAATGTATTTATTTTTGTTTCATGGGCCAACACTCAGCACAGTTAAAAGGTTAAAGCCAGGTATGAAGATTTTGGAAAATATTCTTAGAGAATTATACTCTGCATTTATACTTATCAACCTTGAAAAAATAAAACCTCAGTATGAGGTTATTTCCTACCTGCCCATAAAATCTCACATTGTAGAAAAATTGTTAATTCATCTTTGTTCAAGACATCCCTCCCCTCTTTTAGTTATCCCCAGAACTCCCCCGGAGGGAAATAACACTTCAGTTCTGTCTTTCGAACTTGCTTGATTTACATAACTCTAATGATATTTAAGTGCCTTTGGCTGAACTTGCCTTTCCTTTCTCTGTTTCCTTACTTCCAAACTCTCAAGGCAGATGAAGTAAAAGTTGGCAGCATCTTGCTCATGACAGCGTTGCCTGTGCCTTTCTCAAATCACGCCACTGTGGCTGCAGCTGGCTGAGCAGCTCTCCAGTCCTCCCATGAATTCCAGTTTTCCTTTGGAAAGCCACTTCTGACTCAGGGTCCTCCCCAAATGGGGGAAAAGAGCTCCTCCTTGGAGTCCTACCTTTCTCCCAGGAGCAAGGGCTGGAGGAAAGCAGAGAGGTGCAGCAGATCAGGCCAGCTCTGGTTCAAGCCTGACCTCTCCCCTTGGATGAGTGATGGAGATGCATCCGGTGAGCCTTCCATCTGCACCATTCAAGGCGGCTATGAGAAGACACAGACATCACTCTGTCCAACAAGGCCAGGGAAGAGAAAAATTACAACAAACCCCAATAAAATATAACAGGACTGAAGAGATGCAGAAGAGGACAGATTTGGATTTGAGGATTGAATGTACAGGTTAAGGATGGGCAGATGTGAAGTTGAAGAGTTCCTGCAGACAGGATGAAAGGAATCTCAATAAATACACACAAGCTTCGGCTATGCTCATCTCTCCCACGTGCTAAGGGTAAAGTGTGGGGTGGCCACCCCAAATCATGTCTTTTAGAGCTGGACACATATTTCAATATGCACAGTTATCAGCTGGCATCTGACCTTCCTTGCTCCTCAGCTTTGCTTTCTGTTCCTGTTGGCACACTATCTCTTTTCACTTTCTTTTCTCTCTGTACACAAAGGAAATTGAAGGATGGGAAACAGCAGAAACTGTTTTTCTTCATTGCTTCCCTGACAGTCCATGTAAAAAGTAGAAACCAGTTCTCCGTCACTCCCAATGTTGTGCCAGCAGTCACACATCTGCTACACAATTTCTGCTCTTTCAAAAAAGGGACTGGAGTCCTCGCTGCACACACAGGCAGAAGACATGGATAACGACCCCTGCCTCATGGGCCCTTGTGATCGTCTCTGAAGTGATGGTTTCCAAATGAGCATGTGGATCACTCACTACTGATTTTAAACTGTATAAAGTACCAGGCAAAACACGCTCAAAAATGCCTAAATACTATTTTAATCCATGCTGGTTTTTTTGTTTGGTTGTTTTTTTGTTTGGTTTTGGTTTTTTGCCTATGACAGCCACATGCTACCTTCTGCACTGATGCCTGGCACAGTGTGGAGAGCTTCTGCTGTCACCATGATAAAGCACAACTCTCTTCCCATGGTGAAAATCCAAGCAAACTGCATCCAGGAATGCTAGAAATATTAAACTTTTTGCTTCACACAGAATAAGTGTAACAAGGGCAAGCTTGCAGCAGACCTTATCCAGGATTTTCCCAAACAACAATACCATGAAAACAGAAAAACTGTCAGAAACTGTTACGTTCCCGTGATGATCCTGTTATCACCAGTCACAGTGTATACCCTGTCTGTTGCTCTTACTAGCCCCTTCCCTCCCTTTTTTTTCACCCTGGATCCATCAAGAACTATTTAGCATTTTGCCAAAAGCATACAACGTCCTTTGTGTTAAACCAAAAATAAAAATTCACTGTTCCACTGCTTTCAAACAACACTTCTAACAGAAAGTGAGTCTGTCATATAAAAACTAACAAAGATAAAGACTAATATATTCCTTTTATAGGTCACAATTACATTTTTTTAAATTTGTGAGGACTGGACTACTTTGTGTGATTACATTTAACTAATGAAATAATTTGAAAGGAACATCCACCTCTCTCAGAAGCTTAACTGGAACACGACCCTGCAGGGTATTCATGCCGTTACCTTTCTGGCGATTGTGAATTTACTATTTTGTTTAGAATAGAATGCTGTAGACACACAGGAGATTTTCCTCTTTTTCCAGTTTCAAAGAACGAAGTCTGACACCAGCGTACAATTGGTACTACTGAAGGCAGAATAATCATGTAATCAACCCCCTATATTACGGTGTGACCTTAAAACCACAACAAAAGCACAGCCCAAACCATCAGAGTCACACTGTGTGCTAGAGGAGGGAGTGCTCCTTGGCACACAGAAAACAGGTTCCAAAGGATGTATCTACATCACCAAGGTGAATCAGTCCTCAAGCCCTGCATTATGAAAAATGTTGCTTTGCTTTGGTCTGGTTTGTTTGTTTTAAAAATACAGCACCCTTAACAGACAGCAATTACAGGCACACCCTTGGTTATCACTGGATCACCCACACTGTAATCTCCACAGATCTGATTTTAAAATAGAAGCATTTTGTCCATTCCTGTTTCCCAAATGAAACCCCTTCTTGTAAGAGCAGATGGCAAGATGCTGCCCGGGTAGAGACTCTTGGAAAATTCATGAGCGATTTTCATGTCCAGAAGCATATCTAGGTCTAGGCAGAGCTTCCAATAGTATTCTGAATATAAATATCAAACTTTCTCCCACCTCAGCCTTCCTCACTCCTTCTATTGAGAAATAGTACAAGCCAGCTTCACGCCTTTCAAGCAATCCCAAAGCCTCCAGAGCCCTTTTTGGCTTTTAAAACCACTGTGCAGCTCCCTCAGTGCAGCACGCTGTTAGTTCTGTATCGTCTGACCCCACACCAATCTCGTTTTCTGTCGCAGCTAACTTAGCTCAGAGAGGGGGGTTTCTGGCCCAAGAGAACGTTTCAGCCCCTACAGATCATAACAGTAGAAAGATAGAGAAAGATCTCAGTTGATCATACAGTTCTGGCCCAAATGTACTTTCACCTCCTCAAACAAAAAGAAAGATAAATACTCTGAAATTGTACAGACCCAGTAGTATAGTATAGTCTTATTGCTTCTTAAAAAAAAAAAGTTATTATTCCAGGAACTGGCTAAATCCCATCACGTCCTACTGCAATACGCCTGTGTTTTCATTTAAAGTTGTTTCTCCTTCATTTCCAATCTCCACTTTTTACACAGCTGCAATGGAACATGGCAGAAAGGGATGCCCATCCTTAAGGATGAGGAGCAAAGTGAGTAGAAAATCTTTAAACCCCTGTGGGATGAATGTTACCATAGAATGGGAAGACACAAAGGCGATATTTTTAACAACTTTGGTTTTGTAGTTAGGGAGAAGGACTTTTTTTATTTTCCTTTATTTCATTTTTGGAGCAGTATCATAATAAAAATCTTCCTCTGTCACTTTTGTTCCTGGAAGTGCAGCATCAGACAAGCCCAGCAGGACAAACTGTTCTTGTGAAAAACTGATTTATTCTCTCATCTCTGACAATCTAAGATGGAAGGATTAAGTGATGATCCTCTGATCTTCCTTCTCCCTTTTCTCCACGCATACACTTTGCTCTTGCTAGCTTGCTGACCAGTCTTCAAATCTATTGCTCGAATGGCCCCATTCCATTAGGGAACTGACATCTATTGCTTTAGAGTGTTATTAATATCAGTCCTTGAAAGCATTTAACCAATGACAAGCTAACATTAGCTCACAATGGGATTTTAAGACATTACAATTCATTAATTTATGGTTTAATGCTGGCTTCTTCCAATCTGTTGTTCTTTCTCATTACAAACGGAAAAACCCCAAGCTACAAAGTTCACACTATCCTGCATAAAATGCTGCATAAGGGCTTATTTTATTTATTTATTGGTATGATTTAAACATACAAATCCTGTCCCTGTTTTGCAAGTCAGTTGTCAAAAAATAACTGATGGACTTCTGGCAGATACTATTTTTGCTTTTCCTCTTCTTACCATTTTATTTCGTGCACATGCAATTTACATACTATATTTCCCTCTCCCATATAAGAGGTAAAATATGAGAAACATAACACGCATTTCAATCAAGCTGAATTAAATAAAAGGAATAATGTTATTTAAATCTTTTGAGAGGATATTCCTGAGAAAGAGAATAGGTTATCAGTTACAACTGATTTGAGAAACACAGACAGAATTATGTTCAGTTCTGTCATAACCCTAGTTCTTTGCAAAATTAGATCAATGTAACCGAGTTCTAATAGTTCAATGAAAACAGGAGGAACAAAAATATGTCAAAATGTCTTTTTCTAGAAATAGGAATAAAATATTTCATGTCTTAATTTCACCATTTGAACTTTACAGTATGCTTCCTGCTAAGCAGGAAAGCGGCCATGCCAGAAAGGTCCTGGGAGCCTTGGTGGACACGATGCTTCAGCATGTTCTGCCAGCAAAGACAGCCACCAGCATCTTGGGCTGTGCTAACAGCAGCACAGACGGGAGATCAAGGGACCTCTGACGAATTGGTAAGATTCTATGGTGTTCCAAGACTAGAAAAAGGATGGATCTATCCTTGACTGCAAAGTGTCGTTTTCTTTCTTAATTTCTTCGTGAAGTTTTGTGTATAATTGCTGTATTAAAGCTTTGGGGATCGAAATAATCTATTTTTTTCTGATTTTGCAGTGTCTGATTTCTGGGGTTAATATTCTTGTATCATAAAAGGTGACAAGGAATACCAGAGATTATTGTACAGAACGACTTTAACCCCATGCTAGCTAAGATACTAGTGTGTTAGTATAAGCATTGGCAATGACAGCCATAGGCTCAGAGACAGAACACGACCCCTGAATTAAGATGCTTACTTACACATAGCCAAGATTTTTTTTAACCTGGCATTAAGGCATAAAACAACAAAAAAATTTCAATGTTTCTCATAAACACATTTTAAACTTATATTTAAATAAGCCCCTAAACTGATATAAATCACTCCTGCCAAAATGAAGTAAAGATAACATTTTGACGGGAGGAATGAGTTTATTCAGCAAGATGTAGATGTGAAAAAAAATGTGAATGGTGATGTGGAACATTCATGTAACTGTATCATTCATAAAGTGTCAACTCTGCTCAGACTTTTAAGTTGCTCCGCAAGAGATTAATAACATGCACCGCTTAATGGAAATGCTTTTTTCTAATGAAAACAAGCAGAGCATGGTTGTGGGCAACTTGGGGGAATCTCTTAGGTCTGAAAGTACCTCAGCAAGAATGGACTCTAATACAGGTTTCATGGCCTTTATGACTGTTTTTCTTGCTATTTATTGTCTCCTGTTCTGATTGAAATACACAGGTGTAATGAATAATTTATAGTATTACACATTTACTCTTCCAGAAAATGCAAATCATCACTGTGTCTATATCTGTGATAAAATGGGTAAGCAGACACACTAAAAAGAGATACATAGCAAATGCTTACAGAGCTTCACCAAAATTACCAGCCATCCATCCTTCGTAACTGTCCTTACCGCTCATCACAGACCACTAACGCTTTAAGAGCTACAGAGCTATTCAGATCCATCACTGTAAATGCTGAGACCCAGCCAATCCCTTTAAAGTCACTGAACACAGCAAAAGTGAGACTGTAAAAGGGGAATTTTTACTTTTTTTTGGGAAAGACCTCCCTGAACAGAGAAGACTGAGAAGAGACTACAACCAAGGTACTGAGTAAAAGGCTAGTTCCCCTTCTCCCTTAACAGCTAGACAACATATGGTTTTGCTTCTTTGTGGATAACTCTGAAGGCTATTTCCTATGAGAAAGACATGACCACAGAAGAACAAGAAGGAAAAAAAAAATGTCGTATGTTTGCTAGAATACATAGGATGCCCAAAGGCATACCAGCCATGAAAGACATGGAAAAACCCAGTCATGATGAAGCAGAGTCAGGTCTGTAGTGATCCACCATTGCTAGGCTTCCCAATGGCTTGGTAAGACAACCAATACGCAGTGTAGTCTGCAATAACGGGACAATGCATTATCATATATTGTTATTTTGATAATCAACCCTTCTCAATCTCTTTGGGGTTTATAACATTCTCAAGTGTTTGGTGCAAGCCAGGGTCCAAACAATTTTTTTACAATGCTCTTCCACGAGCTTCATATGAAATTGCCTCACTCACGTTAGAATGAGGCTGAAAGTTCTCAACAATCTGACAGCCCCATAAAGCTTTTTAGTATCCTAGGAATGAAGCTCATTCTTACGTGGAAATTAGGTTAAGGTAGGCTGAGGCCAGTCACTTACCGTGATGGAAGTCATGATGACAGACCAGCATTAGTCAGTGGTTACCTGCAGCAGTGAAACTGTACTTCACTTTTCCTGCTTCCACAAATAATAGTTTTTCTGTCTCCCAGCCTTCTTACACCAAATTCCTTCAGATTCCAAAGTTTCTGGATGTCAGGCACAGCTCAAGTCTGTCACAACAGTTACTGACCCAGCATTAGATCTTTATGAACATACAACCTCAGTATTCATTTCCCATCAGACACTAGAAGTCTAATGTGTTTTTTTAGAGAGAGAAGTATTTTTTTAACTTGAAACTAATTACTGTTTCAACACTAGACAGGAAAATGTTCCAGTAAATTGATAATTTTTAATCAGATGCAGGCTATAGAAATATGGATTTCTCAAGCTTAGTTGATGCTTCTATAGAAAATAAAAACCAAGGTTTGTTACACGTCTAGAATCAAAAAGGTTCATCACTGAAAAAATGTTGTTACATGCAATATTAACCCAGCTTGTTCAATGAATATTCTATTAATTCCTTCCTGTAACAGCCAGGCCACAGCACTGGAAATAGGAAATTGAAGCTACCTTACTTTATCTTGCTGACTCAGGTCTGATCAGTTTGGTACTGATTCAGCCACTACTACCAATCTAATTTTGTGCACAGAAAATTTCACCAGAAAAGAAATATTAACTTCGTCATTCTTTTGTAAAATGTCAAAGAATTAATACTTTGCATTTTTATAATCCTCCTATTCAATAAGTACCTAGTGTTGGCAAAGACAAATATATTCAATCTCATGGTTTCTCTGTGGGTTAGGTATCATGCAAGGAGGAATATTAAAGAAAACTCCTGGGCTTGTTGAAGATTATTTCGGTGTGTGCAGCAGACTAACAAACAGCACTCACACATTCTGAGTCCTCACCCTGTGCTTTTCTTACCAGGTCATCCTGACCGAAATTTTATTATCTCTGCTTCTGTGCAATCTGGAAAATCTTCAAAGCAGAAACTCTCTGCTTCACAGAAAGCAGAAATCCTCCACTTCAAAGTGGGCACTGGGATGTTCCAGTAGAAAAGCCAACATAGTCTAGCCATCTGCCTCCATCCTCCCAACTCCTATACGAAAGAGTAGCAAGGGCTACGACCTTTCTGCTGGCTTCCCACAATGAGAAGTTCTAATTGCCCCTGCTCTCAAATACAGTGAATTACTGACCACATGTTCCCTAATGTCCCATACCTTACGTGAAGGAATGATTAAATGAAAAAAATGTAGTCAGTCATTTACGATGTCATTTAAGTGACTGGAGAATGAAAAGTAGAAAAAAAAAACAACAAAAAAAATCCCCACAACAGAGGAGAAAATAAACAGTGAATACAGGGAGTATGAAGAGGATTTAGGAGTTGGTGTCTTTTCATCTGGGATTCCTACACAAGGAACATTGACTTAAATGCTCTTAGATCCATTTTTGGTAACAAATTTACATGCAAGATGCAACAGAGTTAAAAATAATAATTATTTTCCAACCTTGGGATCATGCTAATAGTGACTTGCTATCCACACAGTAGTCCATGATTTCTTTGTCCCCTCCTGGGATGGAACATGAGGCTTGACATGCCCAGTACCACTTTCAGGACTATGACACTTCTGAAGCCATTTTTACAAGAGGAAGTGTGAATGGTCTGCCACCCAGGACCACCTGGTACCACAGCAAAACCCAGGACTGCATGGTCAGGCACAGATGAAAATCTTGAAGCAGATGCCTTAAAAAATACACAAAAGAAAGTTCATTTCAAAAGCAGTGCTTACTGATTTCTACACTGCATTTATACGTCTCGGAAAATACATCATGTGATAGCGAAGTATATTTACTATCATTAACATTCTTCCTTAAAGTAAACTGCAGAAACCGCTAAAAAGATACTGCATTCACACAACAAATACAGCAAGAAAATCTGCAAGCTCTTCTGCTTCACAGAAAAAAGTTCACACAAAGCAGAAGAAGGAGAAAAAGAGACGGGAAATGAGAAGGATTATGGGGAAAGGAAAGGGACAGAGTGAAATAGCATTACAAGAGGATAAAACATGGAAGTAGTTTGAGAAAAGAACCTCAAAGAGGAACAATAACTTTGGGAATGAACCTGATCCACAGATAATTTGTCTCAGAGGAATGTGCTGTGGAGCCGCTCGGTGAGGATGCTCAATGAACCGCTGGGAGCTACTCCAGTTTTAGAGAGTGGGGATGGGGAGCGGGTAGGAGCAAGGAGAATCATTCCAACTTTTTGATCCCCAAGGGCAAGCCTGAGTCAAGATTTTAAACACCTTTTGAGTCCCAAATAGAATGTCCCAAAACTTTCTACCAAAAAGTACTAATCTGTAGAGCTCCTTACACTTTTCAATTTAAAATTAAGCTACAGCAATTACCATTCCATTTCCCTCTTATGAGTTTGAGTAACAATGATGAATCACCAGGTTGAATCGCTACTATCAATGAGGATATCAATTTCATAACCACATAGGAAACATAACACTAGTTTCAAAAACCAATTACCAATTTATATGTATAAAAATGAAATTAATACGAAAACATCAAAATAAAAATACAAATATCAATTACTTTATATTTCTGGAACATTGGATGATTGTTTGCCTTTTTTGCTGTGATTTAGAAAGGTTCTAAATGTCAGGCTGTCCCTCCTGATTGCTCACTTTTTAAATAATTATTTCTGCATAAATTGCAAGTATGAAATTCCCATCGTTTGTTTGGTAATGAAATCTGAAGGCTGCATGAGATTTTCTAGACTATCAGCTCATGTAATATCTTGTACAAATGCAGACATGCAGTTTGCCTCTCTCCTACATGTTCTTAAACACAGAAAGAAGCTTTGCTTACTTCCTTCAACAGATTTAATAGATTGGCACACTAATAATAATGAGAAGCTTTGACACAAATTAATGGTCTGATAATCAATGGCAAAAAGGAAAAAAAATGAAGCATCCATGAAGTATGCTTTCTGAAATACTTGGGAATCAGTCCATAAATGCTGATTAGTGAATTCTTGCATACTACTTATGAGAAAAATAGGGTCACAGAGAGGTTCAGTAACCTGCCCGTGCTTCCATGAACACTCATCTTCAATGTGGGTCTGCCTGCCGCTGGGTGCCCAGGTGTGGCAGCTGTGAAGCACCTCATCTCTGGTATCCTTTTAACCATCTCAATATAATTAATGCTGAAAAACTTTATCAAAATCTGATTTTGTTACGGGAACAATGTCAGTGAGGAAAACTGAGTAGCTTCAAGCTGATTTAAATGTTCTGGGTAAGCAAGTCATTGGCTGACCTGTAGAAGACAGTGACAGCAATTTAATATACATGATGGATACTCAATTTTAAAAATACAGTCATTCTGTAATCCTTGATACAGCTAATGCATCAAATTGAGTTAGTTCTTGTAATAATTTCTGAAAGAAGCCAATGCAATGTTATTATCAAACACACAAGTGGGACCATTATCAAGGCTGAAAGCCAAAGTAAGTTTCATCTCTGATAGTGAATAGTTTTTGTACAGCTTTGAATTTATTCATTTATTCATTCATTATCAGATATTATCCTCTGATGAGCTAGGAATACACAGCTAAAAGTCAGAGACACTGTTAATTCATACATGTGGACAATGTCCTCATTTATGCTGCTTACTTGATAGAAATAGGCACTGAAAATAAAAGAATTCAAAATGATTACATGTAAAACAGTTTTTTTCACTGCTTTTCCACTTCTGACTACAATATTATATAATGTTATTAATGAAAAAATAGTAATATTAATTAATACTAATCTCATTCTTCATCCACTGTCCTCAAAGCTTTTTACAGATTTGACCGTTTGCTAAGTGATAAGTAGCAAACACATGTAGTTGACCTGCTCAGTGGAATAAAGAGTGAACACTGACCAGGCCACGACAGTGGAGATGACTCTGTGGTAAGATATGTAGGATACTAGAAATACTTCTTTAATAGATATGGGTGCTGTGGGGGTGCCTGCATGGCCCACCCTTGGCAAATGGCCCGGATAACACCACCTGAAAAAACAGGAATGTAAATTGTGTGTATATGTATCAAATACACAAAACTATCTGGAGGCCGTTTGCCCAAAAGTGGGCATCAGTGGACTGGAGCAAGTGGCACGGGTCCACAGGAGGGGTGAGTCCACAGGGGAACCCACAAGTCCCAAAGAGGGACACGGAACTCACGCAGCCCGTGTGCACCCAGCGGTTTCAGTGGGTGGGCAGTAGAACTTTTAGGATCAGCTAAAGAAGAGCATTTAGACATTTGCAGATGTTCATTAATGTTTTTTAAACGCCTGATGCTGTGTTGTATTGCTGATACAGCTCCTCAGTGTGTAGTTCAATAATTGCCTTTTAACTACAAGTCATTAATAAATTAACAAACCACTTCCATCTTACTTGGCCTAAACTATTTGAAATAAGCAGTTTTTCCCTTTAACAAACACATGTAATATCATTCCACTGCAACACCGTGTCCCTTCAAATCTCATTTAATGCTGAAGACAGGAACAGCTTTTTCACTGAATGTTCTGTCTCACTAGAATGTTTCTCGCTTTTTTTTTTTTTTTTTTTCCAATGCATGAAATAAAATGATGGGAAAGCTGAACCATGCATGCGGAACTTTATGACATAGTAACTTGATTAAAAGGTAAATCAAAACAAAAGCTTGATGACAACATTTTGGCATAAGTGTAATCTTATCTAAAAAACTCATCAAAAGGGAAGAAAACTTCAAAAGGATTTCATTCACCAGTGTGCATTTGGCTTGAAACACTTCACATCAACTTCTGTGAATAAAATTGCAGTAACTTTGTTCCGCTACTGGTAGTTTTATGATATGACCGAGACAATCAAATTTAGTGTTACTACTAAGAGGAACCATGTCTCCTTCACTCTCAGTCATGTCCTCCTTTCTCTTCCACTTGCCAGCACTGATCATCCGATCCTCTGTTTGTAAAAATAATATATGTTCCCAAGAAGAAATCCAAGCTCTTCGATTTTTTTCTAATGAGTTTAACTCCCTGAAGCAGCTCATTGTGGGATACTGAGAGACTCAATAATGAGCCTGAATGTTCCTCAAGAGGCTTGTAGGAACTCATCTAGTTCTACCTCCAACTCTTAATTCTCTCTATTTCTTAAAGTTTGGGAAACTTAACTCGGTCCATTCCTACCTCAAGTGTAGCAGCTGAAATAATATTTTCCTTGTTTCAACAGATCTGTGCAGACCACAGAGACTTGCTAAATGATGATTTTGTTAAGGCTGAGTTTCAGATTAAGCTTAACTGTACTTGTATATTTAAAGACTTCAATGAATTGACATAAAATGTATTATGTGTTTTACATGTTATACATGTGTTAGTACAATTTAAACGGCAAATTTCAACTGACAATCATTGGAATGAAACGTGGGAATATTTAAGAGAAAATATATGACTTGTTTCAATTAATGCTGCTTTCAATGATAACTCCTAAATTAGACCTTTGCACCAGAGTTTTCATTTTCTTGCTCCTTCTTTCCATTCAGAAGGTGACAATCTCATTCCACAGATGCATCTGACCTGCTCTCTCTCCTAGCTCCACAACAGCCACATTTAAAATCTCTGTTCCTACCTGTAAGGTGCTCTGTGACCATGCTAGATGTTGCCATGTACCAGAGAAAGTTCCGGGCCAACAGTCCACACACACAAGAAGAGCTAACTACCAAATGGAAATTTGACCTGTGCAGAACTCATAGGACTGTGCAACCACCTCCCAGAGGACAGAAGCCTCACCTCAGAATTACCATTTTCTGCTCAGACCGCCAGGCACAGTTCTGTAGTCTTCCTTCTCTCAGGAAAACATGTTATAGGATGTACACTTAAAGAAACAGGCCAGCTTTCCCCCCACATGCCCTGTGAGAACACAAACAAATCACACGCATGATCTCCACCTCCCCCAGAAAGGATCAGAGAGGAGCATTTGTGCCTGACAGTCCTGTTACTGAGCTCAGCACAAAGGAATATTACCTTGAGTGGAGTATTAACATCATGTCTAGAGCAGAACGGGTTACCACCCCTGTGAATTTTAGCGCTGGTCAAGGAAACATGGGTGGAATGATTCACCATGCTCTCAGGAAGTCACTGTCCTGCAAAAAATAAACGTCAACAGAGCTAACTCGGAGTGTAAGTCTCACACCAACTGGACATTTAGGGCTCAGTTTCACCCTCATGAACAGTTTTCACTCCTCTGATTAAAGGAGTAGCTGGTTTTAGCTGCACTTAAGCCGCACTTAAAAAGCATTTTAGGTTTAGTTAGTTGCTTGGTAACACAGGGGATTTTTCTCAGTTAAGGGACCTATACACAAAAAATCTGGTATATAACAAAGCCTGACCTAGTTTGTCTTTATGGACGGCTATACCTTTAAATCAATCTTTAATCAGAGGATATAAAAATGTCTTACAAGGGCAGACAAGAATTATTATCCACTGCCAACAGTTGGAGAAACTAAGGTGTGGAGCCTGTAATGATTTCTTCAGTGTCATGTTTCAAGTCAGTGGAAAAGTAGAGACTAAATGATGGCATCCTGAAATTCGGGAGCCTTATATCAGCTATTGTATTATAGCCTTTCTCTGTGTGGTCTGCACCTTAGAGCAGAATAAGAAATAATGAATACAGTCACCTTGCTGTGGTCTAACAGGTTACCACGACTCAACTGAACTACACTGTGTGTGTTTACCCTTATTTTGCTCTCAATAGGAGAAAATCTGATTTGGTTTAAGATTATTTCATTGCTGACTAAACTAAATCAAATTTGCTTTACATTTGCCGTGGGCTAGGAGTGAACTCATAAACAATAGTGTCAGTCAAGAACTAAGCTGTAATTTGGTAAACCACTATACCTTGGTTACTAGAATAAACATGATCTGACAATGTGTGCTTGCAGCCCAGAAAGCCACCTGTGTCCTGGGCTGCATCACCAGCAGCAGGAGCAGCAGGTCGAGAGGGTGATTCTGTCCCTCTGCTCTGTTCTCATGAGACCCCACCTGGAGTACTGCATCCAGCTCTGGGGTCCTCAGCACAGGAAGGACATGGACCTGTTGGAGCGAGTTCAGGAGGGACACAGAGACATAAGATGGCTGGAGCACCTCTCATTGAGGACAGGCTGAGAGGGTTGGGGTTCTTCAGCCTGGAGAAGGCTCCAGGGAGACCTTATAGCAGCCTTCCAGCACTTAAAGGGGGCTGCAGGAGAGATGGGGAGGCACTCTTTATCAGGGAGTGTAGTGACAGGACAAGGAGTAACGGGTATTAGCTGAAAGAGGGCAGATTTAGATGAGATATTAAGAATAATTTTTTTTCCTGTGATGGTGGTGAGGCAGTGGCCCAGGTTGCCCAGAGAAGCTGTGGATGCCCCATCCCTGGAGGGTTCAAGGCCAGGCTGGATGAGGCTTTGAGCAACATGGGCTGGTGGGAGGTGTCCCTGCCCATGGCAGGGGAGTTGGAACTCAATGATCTTTAAGGTCCTTTCCAACCCAAACCATTCTGTGATCCTGTGATCAGTATTTTGATCACTGATGTGTTTTCTTTCCAATGTAGGAACAAAATGCATCTATAACGTACATATTATAGGAACATAATGTACACACAAATATCATTGTAGCCATCACCAGATCATTGGAATTGGCAGTCCCAGATTTTTTATGCCCCTGCATCTTGCAGCCTTACAGAACATTCCTGCAGAGGCAGGGCATATAACACTAAGATTTGAATCTTCAAAACATTTATGTAGCAGATAAGGAACAAAAGCAGATTTTAGCTCTTCCCCTCCAGCCCCCCTGATTCACTCAGTTTTGCCTTCTGGAACCTGTTTTACTTTTTGTACTAAAGGATATCAAAGGCTATTTTCTAACTAGTCCATTTTCATCTGTACAAAGAAATGCCTGTTATCCATAGTGTCAGACTGTAGAGGACTCTCCACAGGGAAGCAGCAGGAATCCTGTTTCTTGAGTTACAGCCTAGACAAGGAACTAGAGCACGTATTACAGTGGCTAAAGAAGATAGACTGAATAGGATGTAGGCCTCTCTGTCCTCGTATTTGTGACAGGATAAGCTGGATTATTTCAGTTACATGATGCTTTCTATGAACAAACACAAAGAGATGTCAAAAGAAAACACATCTCTGTTGGTGCAATAACAGCAGATGGACGATCATCACAGAACCTGCAAAGTACGGCATTCATTTATTACCAGCTCATACTTCGTGATCACGCTCACACCTACTTCATATCACCTCTGGCTGTGTTTCTCTCACCCTATTCTTTTGCTTGGAATCATGAAGAGTGAATATCTTAATGTGCTAATCTTCTAGAGACAAGCTGCAGACCAAATAGTTTCCCATCGCTTTAATTAATGGATACCACACTGTCTGGAGTTCCCAACAGTCACAGTTTCTATTTATTGGGAAACCTTTAACTCTCAGTGAGAAGGATCGTTATCTGATACTCCACAAGTGAAGTGTCTGAAGAGAAGAGCATGATTAATCAGAGTGGATTCTGAACAGCCAGGCTCTTGGTGACAGGCCCATAATCAAAGAGGCAATAAGAATGCGCACTAAAGCAATTTTGTGATTAACATATACGTGATTCTGGGCACTGCTGCATACAAAGTGTTGAGCACAAGCAAACAAAAAGTGAACATTTCTTATTTCCCTAAGTTTTCAAATGAAACCCAAACTGAGCAGGAATAAGGCTGCAATCACCTTCTGCCTTCAGCCTATGAGAACAGTAGATGCACAACCTAGTAAGTAATAAATTTCCTTTTCCCAATTCCAAAACTACTGACACTCCTTATTCATTCTCTCATAGCCTAGAATATGTCATGTAGTAAGATTTCAAAAGAAGTTTTATATTCGGTTGCAAGAAAAGCTGGGTTAGGCATGGCAAACGAGCATCGATTAGCATCAGCCTGCCAAAAAGAATCTGCAAAGATTTACTTGCCAAATGACAAAAAAAATACATCTTCTCACTCTGTTAACTTGTTACCTGTTTTCTTTGTTCATTTTCATCAATTAAGACGGCAGTGTGTCTGGCTGTCTTCCAGGCAGCCTGAGAATCAGGTCAGAGTAGTGACTGTATGAACCTGTCAGGGACACCTGGAGGATCTCCAGAAGGTTAACATTCCTGGTATGCTCACATCCAAAGGCTTCTCTCATAAAGAAAAGAAAGCGGGTAAAGGACCAAACCCCAAAAGTTTTGACTTCTGAACTCCTGTGGCCCTCATCGTCCCTAAAACACTCACTACAATATTGCAGCAAAAGAATAAAAACATGTGATCACTAAGCTTATCAAAGTATCTGTAAGACATGAGAGAGTTATTGAAAAGTTAATCTAGGGTACTAATTTTTACACTTTCACTGTAAATAAAATAACACTGTAATCCTTTTTCACTGGCAGAAGAGCTACCTTAGGATATAAGAACTTGCTCATAAGTAGCTTGTTGTGTCCTGGCAGTCTGTACCTTGACTAACACTACAGTAACTTTTTTGTGTGCCATATGCTAAGAAGGGGAACTGCGGATATATCTATTCTAGGTGTTTTCACTCTTGAATTAGTAGGTCTACGCCTAGAGGCAGAAGGATCCTGAAAATTACTTGAGACAGATTCTCCATTGCTGTAATCCTCATACAGCCCTTCGCACTGGCAGAGAGTAGATATAAAATACAGCAGCACTTTTCAGCCGCTTTGTCTTCATTTTGTGCAGATGGAAATGACTGCAGAGGTGCAGAGCAATGGAGAATCTGGCACTTTATAAATATTAATTAGCAAAGAATTACACTGCCCCTTTGTGGTGCTAAGCATTATCATTCCCACTTTATAAATGGTGCTGCAGTCATGGAACAAGGTTAATTTACTAGTTCCCAACAGCACAAGACAAAGACAGAGCCAGGAATAAAATACAGGTACCCTACAGCTACCGGCTAATCCTGTGAACCCCAAGGTTCCACTTTTTTGTGTTTGCCTTTCTTAGTGTGTCTGTTCCCCAAAACAGCTAAAATGACATCATATTGCTGTCTCTTTACCTGGGGAAAATATGTGAAGATTCCCTGCAGCAAAAAAGCTGTCAGTGTCACAGCACGACACAATCAGCCAAGGATGGTTTCCCCTGGGACAAGAGGCATGACAGCCAACAAGCAAAACTAGCAGCTCGAAGGGGTTTTTGTTGACAAAAGGTTGGTTTAAAAATAAGTGTTGTCATCTTAATTGTGGTATTTCCATTGACTCCCCAACATTAAAAGGCTTAAGAACACAGCCTGCACAATCTAATGAGATATGTTATAAATTGCAGACAAATCTCAAAAGATTCAAAGGGTTGAATATGCGTCCAGAAACCTTGATATTTTGATGAATCTTGGATTTTTGAGACTGGTAATGCAAAGTAAGCTCCTCTGTGCTCTGGCCAGAAATATTGGGGGTGGGGAAAATAAATAAAAACAAAAGCAACTTCTCAGAAAAAGGAAGTGTTCTCTCCGTATTTGACAATACCTGTCACATCAAGGCATTTATCTATAAAGGGATGCTGAAAATGAAAGGTTTAGGAACAAAATAAAACTGCACAAGTAGTCTTTAATACCCTCCAAAGACCACATCACATTCCTGTTCTAGAGGTTTGTGTCATTTTATTCTTCATTTGAGTAGTCTGAAAATTACCTTACTAGAATTCCATCATCAGAAGTCTGTTAATTTTAAAAGCACAAGTGCAGGACATTGCTGGTTCCAGATTTTGTTCAGTAAAACTCATAGTCGCACTTCTGTATCACAAGATAGCTCATGCTGTCTAATTTCATCCTGATGCTGAAACTTGAAAGTTCAGATGAAAGGACACCACCATAATCCACCAAGTACAGGACTTAGTCCAATAAACAAGAGGACACTACTCTGAACACACTTAGAACTGTCTTCTGATAACTCTCAACAGCCAAAATTCGATGATTTTGGGACCTCTCAAAATATCCAGTTGCTCACACCTAGCATGAACTGCTGGTGAAGCCAAGAACAGAACGAGCAGCAGAAGCTTACTTTCTCATCTCCAGAGGTGGTAGTGAAAGCACCAGCATGAGGGTCTACTTCCCCTACTCCTGCAGCAAACAGAAAAGACAATTCAATCTAATGCTGCTCAGTAGCAAAGTAGTCAGGTGAAGAAAGAAAACAAAATACAAAACAACAGTATGTTATATCCTACCAGCAGTTATCTAAAAGAAAACTTACAGGAATTTGCACAAAATTATAACATGACAGATCTGAGCATTCATTTGCCATTCATTAACCACCACAAATCTACAATTAAATATATTAAGACCAAACTGTTTTTCTTGATATACGAGTGCTTCAGCTCCACTTAAGACTTGACGGATAAACCACACTCAGCACAAAGAAAATCTGAAGCAAACTGAGGTGAAGCAAAACTGAGGTGGACTGAAAGTTGTCAGAATGGTAGGGCCCAGAGAGTGGTGATCAGTGGCACAAAGTTGAGGGGAGGCCAATAACTTCAGGTTATTGGAGTGCACCCCCTGGGTCCAAAACTGTTTAACATCTTCATTAATGATCTGGATGATGGGGCAAAGTGGACCCTCAGTGAGTTCAGTGATGACACCAAACTGGGAGGAGTGGCTGATGAGCCAGAAGATTGTGCTGCTATTCAGAGGGACCTTGACAGGCTGGAGAAACAAGATGACAGGAACTTCTTGGGGTTGAATAAGTAGAAGTGCCAAGTCCTGCACCTGGGGAGGAACAACCTCAGCCACCAGTACATGCTGGGGGCCACCCAGCTGGAAAACAGCTTTGCAGAAAAGGATCTGGTGTTCCTGGTGGACATGAAGTTGAGCATGAGCCAGCAATGTGCCCTTGCAGCAAAGTCAGTTAATGGTATCTTGGGCTGCATTAGACAAATTATTGCCAGGAGGTCAGGGGAGGTGACCCTTCCCCTTCTGCTCGGTACTGGTGTGGTCACACTTGGAGTTCTGTGTTCAGTTCTGGACTCCCCAGTACAAGAGAGACATGAACATACTGGGGAGAGTCCAGCAAAGAGCCACGAAGATTATTAAGGAACTGGAGCATCTCTCCTATGAGCATGAGCTGAGACATCTGGGACTGTTCAGCTTAGAGATGACAAGGCTTGAGAGGGTCTTATCCATCTATATAAATACCTCAGGAGAGGGTAGGGTGCAAAGGAGATGAAGCCAGGCTCTTTTCAGTGGTGCCCAGTAACATGAGAGGAGGCAATGGGCACAAACTGAAACACAGGAGGTTATTTCTGAACATCAGAAAACACTTTTTCATGGTGAGGGTGACTGAACACTGGCACAGGTTACCCAGAGAGGTTGTAGAGTCACCATCCTTGGAGATATTCCAAATTCTTCTGGTCTTGCACCTGAGCAACTGACTCTAGGTGGCCCTGCTTGAGCCGGGGTGTTGCATCAGATGGTCTCTGAAGGTCCCTTCCATCCTCAACCGTTCTGTGATTCTCTGAAATATAAAAACTAAGTCCTGTCATTACTACTACTGCTATCAGAAGTTCTTGGCCGCCATGTGGCCATAAGGTGATACACATAGCATAGAAAGATACCAAAGTGTCAAAAGCCATCATTTGACTCTTCAGGGACATCAAGTAAGAACATGCAACAGAGACTTAATTTGTCCATCATCTCCATATTAGCTCCTGCATTTGAGAGGAAAATTTTGTAGAGAAGTTTCAAGTACCGGTGACTTGTAATGGTCTCTCTGATGGTCCTCCACTTCATGAGGATAGCTGGGACTTGGCAGACAAACAAGAACTCAACTTTCATAAAAGGAGAAACCCTGGCTGCTCTAACTTAAGTTAGGAACAGCCCTGTTTTCCAGCCAGTCACAAAACTGGGACATACTGAGCTTTAGTATTCTGCGCTGCATTCATCTTAAACAGAATTTCTGTTGGCACAAAAGGCGTAACGCAGCTCTGCCTTGTACCACTGTAAATCTTTCTCTTGCCCCAGGTAGCAATGATCCTGTGCTAAATTTCTGTAAGTGACATCTGGAAGATAGCAAAAATAGTCAGATTTGGTGGACTCTTGGTTCTACAGTTACGCATGTTGTTTAAACTACTCAGTTTTATCTGTCTAAAGAAATAAGCAAAGAAACTCTGCAGAATAATGTATTTCATCCCTGGCATTATTTATCTGGGATTCCCAGACAAGCCATTAGAAAAAATGTTTGGTTGTTTCAGGACAACAATCAAAAGCTAAATATCAGCAGAACCATTAAAATTTCTTTGTTGATTATTTAAGCAGTTTTAGAACATGATGGAAAATAGTGTAAAATTCCCGTAGTGAGTCAATAAACATTCATCGCAAAATGAGTAGGGGACACATTAAAACTTCAACTAGACAGTTCTTAAAATAAACAGAAACTGCAGTAGGAAAGATTAGGTTAACACTGGGGGTACAACTCACAATAACACTCAAAGAAAAGCACACTTCCCTGGTTTTTGTCCCAGACACCCAGTGTTTGTTTCATCCACATGATCGAACACTGGATCTACTATTTACCTTATTCAGCTCTCACCTCAAGTAACCTCTGTGATATATCTCCTGGGTCTCCATTTGCTTCTCTAGACCTGCCAGTGTAAAAATACAGCAACATTATTCTGTGAAAGATCTTTCATACAAAATGTATCTTAAAGCAGTGCTCAGATTTAAATTAAACATTCAGTTATAGTACAGAAGAAAGATGTTATGCTGCCAATTTAATCTGCAAAGCAGTAAGAAAAACTGGATGAGGAACCTCCATGTTTACTGTGTCTCACTACCTATATTTACGGTGCTCAGGTTACCAATAAGAGTGCACGTTATTCCCTGATAACCCTAGTCCTGCTAAATGCATCTGAAAACTAGCTTGAACAGTGCACTGAACTATCTTTTCATCCACATGAAACACACCTGCACTAAATGAAAAAAAAAAAAACAGAAGCAATGGGGATCTGGTATGGCTCTTTAACATCTGCTAGCTAGGATTCTCTGTTAAAAAAGAAAGCTATTTTGATTAAAAATAAAGATCATTGTCTGGGTCCTGTTAGCTGCCAGAGCTGTGCTGTACAGTGACGAGGCAGAGTCAGAAAAGCAAAGTAGCACATTTTATGGATCCTAGCTCTAGAGCAAATCAGTGTCAGTTCTCTACCCATCACACCCAACACAGGCAATAAACTGTTCTTTGTCTGTGCTCTCAGACGCAGGCAAAAAAGCCATGGTGTCATTGGTACTTTGGCCATTCTCCTTTTACTAAGAACTTGTGGCCATACTCCATGGTACCTGAAAATTACTCCCCAGCTGTCTTAACCCTAAATACCAGCCATAACTCTATTAATGACTCTTGTCATAATTCATTCATTATTAAAAGATTAACACCTATTTAATGACACCAATTATTTTTTATACTATCTTTCATCTTTCCTCTAATATTTCAGAGGAGCCTTTTTTGAATGTCTGCAAAATCTTCCCTGAATTTTTTTTTCTTCCTTGTTACAGCACAGAAATCTTTACTTGAATCTAGCTGCTACTTCTTATGTAGCCTACTACATCCTTTTTTTTCTCCTGAAATTCTGTCCCTTCAACACCCATCTTTTTTCTTATACTTAGAACAGCCCTTGTAACAGTGAACACATTTCTGTTCTCAGTTTATCCTCTTCAGCAATATGATGACAAACATGAAAAAGAAAATGCAAAACTGTCAGTGCTGTAGGAAGCAGATGATACATTTTAATATAACAAAAAACTAGCATCTGGTTAAAAAAAAATAATTGAGACATAAACTAAATATAACACAATTTCATATCGGAGGTATGTAATCGGAGGGTGCGAACATCATTGCTACAAGTACATTGCAATAACAAAACAGAATATAGTTTGTTTAATCATATTGTTTTGTGCTGTGAGATACAATTTTGCTAATTCCTTACCAGAAAAAGTGGCAGGACTGTCAAGCATTCATTTTGCAAGCTCCCTGTTAATATCCATTTCAAGAGTGCTTGACCCTGGATTGAACTGAAAGCTCAAGATGCTTTAGTGGAGACTGCATGTCTCTCCAAGCTGCTGACAGTCACTGACTCAGACAAACTCATTCTCAATTGCTCTGCATCTTTCAGTGTTCCTGCACAAACAAGATGCAGCATTAGAAAATAAAAATGGTTAAGTTTTAAACCTCTGCAAGGAGAATGCAAATGACCATAGAGAGAAGACTCAGACACACCATGAATGGAAGCAGCGTTACGCCCCGTGTTGTAGAAGATACGAGTGTCAGTGACTAATATTTTGAGGGTAATGCTTTTCTGTGCAAAACCACATCAGCACATTCACAGAGCTCTAGTACAGAGAAAGAGTTTGGGCTATCACCTTTTCAAACGTTATGAACTCCCACTACTGGTTTCAGGATTGCACAGTCTGGCAGCTTTTCCTGTGTCACTAATGGGCACAAAGTCTCTAGGTTAATTATTCATTTGATGCAGGCTCTTTCTCTTCCTTTAATAAAGATATTAAGAACCAGGCACTGGCTGCATATCCACTTCATGCGAAAAAAGACAGTCCTTGCCTTCACTCAGCAGAAACAAGCAGATGGTGACCTCAGTATTAATGAATAGCTCACAGCGGGCAAAATTCCCATTGGCACGGTGGGGTCTGTGACACTGTAAAGAGCACACAGCATTTGATAAAGCCAGTGCTGAGCACCACCACAGCATCCTTCCCATCGTGCTTAGGGGAAATTCATCAGCCTAGGACAGTGCTCTAGATGTAACACCCTTGTGTTTCCCAGTTTGTGATTCCATTTCTCTCTTCCTTGCTTCTGTGTGAAGGCAGGCACGTCTCCTTTTCTGCAGACAAATAACACACACTTAGAGCCTCAACAAATGCGAAGCACCAAGAACATTCTAAGGATGCAACTGAACAGATCTACTTTACACCAGATTTGACCCAAAAGCAAACTGGGAACTGTGGATTCCACACTCCAGTCTAGTACTATGCTTAAACTGAGAAACATAGCAAACAATGAGAATTAAATGCTACACAAACAAAGCATATAACCATAAGCAATGCTCTGCTGGAAATGCAGCACTGCTTCTCCTGTAATTGCTGTTAATAAAAGCAGCCACGTCTCAACAGAATATGTCTTTTTAATAATGAATTAATAGTGGCAGGACCTCCTTACCTACCTACTGACATGTCAAGGAAAGGAACAGTAACGCTGTGCTCCTGCTTCTTCATTCTTATACTCAATGTTCAAATATCATGAGCCTCTTCTCCTGCCTCCTCTAAATGTCATTATATCACTGCTACTAAAACAATGTAAAAAAGATTATGTGTTTCTGAATTTAACCCACGGTGCTGGTGTTACCCAAGTATTGTGACTAAACTCAGTGAGAGACCATCAAGGAAGAAAAGGGAATTGTTGTTCAGTCAAAACTAATTTCACTCACAGTCCTTCTCTCATGGATTTAATTAATTCATTCTTTTACAGTCATTCTTTCATATCCATATATTCACAAGCAGTAAGTCTGGCCATGATGGACAAGGACAGTCGTTGACAAGTCCTCATAATGTCTTCCAGGTCCTTGTTACACTGGAGATTATGGTCCAATGTTTGGATGTGCCTTTTATGCCCTTGGCTTAAGGCTTTTCAACCTTAAACTGGTGATGGCTGTGAAAGACTGTCTCTTCACATTGAATCAACAGGCAACACTGATGATTTACTCACTGGTTTTGGTCTCCTTATATGGGTATATAGCTCAAATTCTTTATCTTCCTGCCATATTTTCTTTACACCAGAAAAGCCCAGCAAGAAGACACTTAAAGATGAGGCAGAGCTTCTTTCGAAAAGGTCCCATGAAGGGAGCTTTGCAGAGAACAGCAATCACTAACTAGCTAATTAGACATTGCTACAGCTCAGGAATAGCACATGACTTGAAAGAAGTCGGGACTGGGAAGGATCCTCCTGCTGCACTTTCTGATTTGTTAGTAATTCGAAATGGCAGTCTGTATGCTGATGCAGTCCCCAAGCTCTAGGGCCAGATGCACTGAACACTTGTAGTTCTGAGACCACCTGTCAGCGAAAGAATAGAAGTATCATTTGCTAAACATGGCAAGGGCACCTGCGGAGAAGATGCACTTCTGCATAACAAGTGACTACACTACATTCCCTAAAGCCCTAAATAATGTCATGATCTAAAAAATCAGTTATTAATTTTTCATGCAGATTGTCTCACTCGTATGTGATTGTGCAAGTCTGTGAATGTTATGAGTGGGTGTGAGAAAACCCAGAGCCGAGCAGCCATTGGAATGAGTTGGGAAAAAAAATCCATCTTAGTCCTAAGTGACAACATAAATACTTCTCTACTCCCACATATGGCTGAGAAATCTACCCTCAAGACATTAGACTCCATCTCCTCTCACAATGCATGTATCCTAGCAGATTTTGTGAAGCACAGGAAGAACCCTGCTGCCCACAATTTGTCAGTCAACCATACTGCTTAGGTCTCTTCCTACTCGCACCATCAAGAACTGCATACTTCAAACAAGCTGGGTCATCAAATGGGGACTGGAGCACATAAGCAGAAGAGTAGCTACAAAAAATACAGAGGCCAGAAAAGGAAAAAATATGAGTTTTCTGTAAGAGTCATTGAAACCAGACACAGTGTCGGTGTAGAAGGAAGCACCAAGACAGCAGAAGCTGCTAAAGGAAGTTATTGTTAATTCCATCATCATGCCAAAACCAACAGAAAGCCACAGCAAAGATGAGCTGAGGGTGTCCTTTACAGACAGGAGCTATAAAAATAATAAATGCCCAGAAATGACTGATTTGTAGGAAGCTAATACTGGTTAGAGATTTGATCTGGATCTGCCTAGATCTTTTTCTCTAGAAAGATAACATAGGAAGACAAAAGACTTCTCAACTGAAGAAGGGACAGGTTATACAAAAAAACCCATAAGTAACTCAACTTTTAAAGTGTAAAAAATTCAAAGTGACTACATGAGACAGATTGAAAATGAAAGAGTTTCATAAACAACTCTCCCCTCTGATCGTTGTGTCCCTGGAGACAGATCCTTCCTTATAGGCGTAGCTTTGGATAGCTCAGTGGCTTTCTGAATCACATCGAACTTTGCCAGTCTCCTCTGATCCCAAGTTCATCTGGTTATCTCTGGGTCCTGCTGGTTGTTCCTCTGAGTGGTCTCTGCCCCTGGGGGCTGCAGCCTTCCAGGCTGCACTGTGACTCTCCTCCTGCCAGACCTGCCAATGCTGGAACCTTCTCGCCCAAAACAGGCCCCGTAGCTCCCCAAAGCCATTCCCACCCCCTGCTATCCTTTCCAAGGGCTCTCCTTTTCCAGCTACTTTTTAGAGGGACACAGCATGCAATTGAGAACATGCACACAGAAAAAAAATACCATCTGTCACATTAGGGAATTTTGTTTTGTGTACGCATTGACCTGAGACAAGCTCTGTAAGCAACAACTGAACCACATGCAATCCCTCTGGCTGAGCTGAGAGGAGCAGTAATAAATTTGCTTCCTCTAAGACACATTCTTCAGACGTCCTAGCAAATACAACAGAATAGTTTCTGCAGACTTTATATTCTACAATAGGGTGAATTAATTTTGGAGCAAGCAAGCTGTATAGGCTTTGATGGAAGCACTTGAGGACAGATCTCCCCATCCATCCCCTCTTACATGGGTGAAGTTACGCCACAATTACTCTAAAAATATCAGCATATTCCCCATTGATCACATGATGAAAAATATGCTATGTTGTTCACTAACAGGCACGCATCTAATTTTGCATTGAGAGTGTCCCTATGTCATGGCTTGATAACCAAACAGTCTTCTCACATAGCCAAATTGGCACCCATCACCAGAACCGGAGCTGTACTATGGCTGTCATGTCACCCATCAGTTGCCTGATGGGGATGGGAGGCGTAGAGAGAGCAAGGTGACTGAGGAACAGGGTGACAAGTAATACACTGCCAGTAGCCCATTGACTCTTGTCTTCTGAGGAGCCCCAGAGAAGGCCACTGGTGGGAGCAAGCCAAATTAATAATTCTGGTAGGACAGATTTGGTCTGCATGATGGAAGCTTCTCACCCCACCCTATGGTGAGAATGAACGTGCTACAATTCAGTTTGAATTCTCTATACTGTATTCAGTCACAACTGCTCCCCATCAGGCGATGAATTCAGTAAAAGCAGCAAAGTGAGAAAAAGACTAGTTACACCAAATCACAGACAATCCTGAAAATAAAGTAAAAAAATCCTCCAGATTCAGGAGTCAGACTCTAACAGCCCTCAGAGGAAACCTGTTATTAATTTCCTGTGCCTAAGAAATGAAAGATGCCAACTTTTCTGGAGAGTTGGGATAAGGAAGCCAGTTCTTTTTTGGAAGTTGTAGCTGGAGGCGCACCTAAACAGTTCTTAAATTAGAAGACTAAACCTTTGGTCCACTCTGTGGGCAATTATGACCTACTTGAGTTTAAATACTTTCAAATTCAGGTTGGTCAAAAGAGATGATCATAGTAGGTCCCCTCCAACTGAAATATTCTATTATTCTATGCTATGCTATGCTATTTGTCTGTATGTGAGGTTGCAGATGTTTGAACCTGTTTCCAGAAAGAATCTCCCCCTTTGTAGGGAGTCACATCCTGATTTCACACCGTAGAACTGAATAGCAAAGGGACAGCAACTTTATTATCTGTCTGATTTCTGGCCACTGAGATGTCTTTGGCAAGCAATCTGGGTATTTTCATCTCAATTAAACCTTTTTCAACAACTGTAGGTATCTTCTTCCACTCTTTTAAAAAAAAAAAAGGTAGCAATAGTAAAAAAAAAGGTGTATGACAAGAATCATACAGGAAAACTCCACAGAGAGGATCACACAAAAATGGAACCTCACAAGAAAAGCAAGGCCATTCAAAAATGTCTGTGAATCAATGGCTCCAGCAAATGATCTGGAAGTCCAGAGTATGAAGAAATTGCTGACAGTGTTGAATTTGTGCTTAAAGATATGGAAATATGCCAATAATGTAGATGCAAAGAGGAATGACAGCTTGAATTGAGAAGGGATCTTCGTCTTTGTTTCCTCCTAGAGTCTCTACTGAGACAGATGTCTACGACAGCACCTTGTTCCAATTACAAGTTTTTTTGCAATACGATGACTTGCGTAGTATGACACAGGTTATAACTCTCAGATCATTTTATATAGAATATTCAACAAGCCATCACATCTGTAAGTCAGAGGAAATGAGGACCAGACCTCTAGCCAGTAGATTTAGAGGCAGATTTCTTGTATTTATCATTCTCAGTCCCTTAAACTGCCATGAGATACTCTGAAGAGTCTCATTAATTATGCAGCAGAGAGGTTTCATCAGCTCTCTCTCCTCAAATATTTCTATTTAAAAGTCTGTTCACCTCTATCACCTGATAATCACTACAGAAATTGGACTGCGACCTGGATAGCTACTGCCATCCCTGTTACTGTTAACAACCCTATAAACACTCAGAAGTATTAGACATTAGCTGCTAGTTTGTCAAAACATTTCCAAGACCAGAGATAAAGCTTCTGCCTCAGACAAACCTTTTACCATGACAGCCAGATGATGATACTGAGATGGTCTGCACCTTGCAGCAGGGCTGAAGAAGGCTGATTTTGATGGTCTGACAAGCAGCACCAGAGGTATCTTTCTTTACTACGGACTGTGACGCGTCAGCATTAGTCAATAACTAGGAGAGATGTAAAATGACCCATCAACAACAGAACTAAGAAGAGCTCAGTAAACGCAAGAAAGGAACACAGTGCTTCTTCGTGAGGGAAATTAACATTTTCATAGCATTTTACCAGAGTTATCTCTGAAAAGTTGAGAAATAAGGACGACTGAAACCTGCAAGACTTTTAGTCTCTTTTTCTTTCTTTGAAATTGAATATATTACGATACCACCAACCTCAGCAGAGGAAGTGTTTTACTAGTCTACCTCTTCAAACCAGCATAGCTTTATTAATTACTTAAGAGCTCAGAAAACTAGTCAGAGATACATACAGTTTGATGATGATATGCTATGTGTCAATTTTGTAATTTAATTAATCGTAATTTTCTATAACAATCTTTTTGACTCTAGCTAAGCAGTTGTGAATGTGGAGCCATAATACTCTACAGCAGACCAAGTGCCTCCACTTTGAGAAACACATAATTGCCATGTCAGGTGACAAATGCGACAGCAATATTGGTATCACAGCCAGAAGTGGCACAAGTGTCCCTGCAGCTAAGACTGCTTTTCTCTTGTTACCCTTTATACTGAACAGGAAGACAAGGAAAGTCTAAGACTCTCTATTTCTGGCAATGAAAAATTACAGACTTGTTCGGCAATTTCTTAAAACTCCAGCAAATTGTCAGTACAGAAATCAAGCAGGTGGCTTGGCTATCCAGTTCTCATTAATCTGCCCTCTGGCATGTGTCAGTGCTCTGAGAGAATTCTGTATTATGCTTTTATAAAGCCTTTCAAGACATATTGAATGTGTAAGTAATTTTTCACTGAAGGACGTTTGTATGGAAGTCCCTAGACCCGGCTAATTATTTTTTTTTGTTGTTGTTGTTGAATATTTTTCTATGGGGTCTGGCTGAGATGGAGCCAGTATCCCCACAGCAGCCCTCCCAGTGCCGAGTGTCACACTGGCAGCCAGCAGGGGGTTTATAACACACCTGCTGAGGGGGCGGAGCCGGGACAGCTGACCCGGAGTGGCTGTTCCATACCATGTGACCTCAGCTCAGCCATAAAAGCCAAGGGCAGGCAGGAGGAGGGGGGCGTTTGTTGCTGTGTTTGTCTCCAGGAGCAGCTGCTACACACACTGAAGCTCTGCTTTCCTGGGAAGTGGCTGGACATCACTTACTGAGGGGAAGCAGAGAATAACATCTTTGTTTTCCTTTTGTTTCTGTGCGTGCTCTTGGCCTTTGCTTTAATTAAACTGCTTTTATCTTGACCCACGAGTTTTTTGTCTTATTCTCCCTCTTTATTTTGCTGAAGGGGGAGTGATAGAGGGGCCTGGTGGGCACCTGGCATCCAGCCAAGGTTAACCCACCACAAATTTTTAAAGAATATCTGGCTTCAACAATGCAATTTTGTCATCACTCAGACTCATGTTACTAGATTTGTTTGCTCTTTAGAGGACAGTAAACAACACATACAATCCCACTTAGAAACTTAAATAAACCAGCTCCTCAAAGTTATTATGCCTATGTTCATTTGTTTATAAATTCCAAAGTATAAATGAATAAGAAACAGGATTGAACTAGAAAAAGAAGCTAGCTCCCTCAATTGAAACTCCAAAGAACATATTCCGGGTAATGTTATTTTTTACTTCCACAGTTGCTTCTTTATTAAACAGTTATAGCAGTATCTCAAAATAGTAAAATAACACCGAGAGGGAGGAGATGGGAAGAAGACTATGACCCCAGTATTTCCATGTGGGTGCATAGGCTATTTTTAGCCCAGCTTTGGACTTTCCTAAGTCTAATGTAACATCTATTTTTGTCCTCTTTCCATATCATTAACTGGGCCCTGTTAGAAGAAGCCTAATGGTATTGTTTAGAAGTGTTCCACTCCCATGATTTTCCTTATTAGAACCATTGCCCTCTGCAGAATTATTGGTGTGATTCTAATTAGCTTGCAATGTCTTCAATTGGAGAGTCCATAGTTACCCCAGTTAAAAAAAATCCTGGGTCTCATCACTTTAAAGATTAATAAAGCCTCAGTATTAATTCTCACTGTCTTCTGATTTCCAACATAAATTATATTTGATGTGGAGAAAGGAGAAGTGTGATGTCACAAAACCTGTGCCAATTCAAACGTCAAAGCACACACAAATAAAGTGCCAGTACAATAGCTCTGATAAATTCCAGTGTTTCAGAAAGGTCATCTATTTTGTTTCTGCAAGTGCATGGGCAGTTTGCCTGGCTTATACAGAAGAGAAAAAGCAGGTCATATTTTACAGTGCAAGAACCAGCTGAAGACAGGAATAACCATTTAGCACAGCTGCCAAGAAGAAACACCAGAATAAAACATTTCCATGATCTATTTCATATATTTCTCTGCAATTATATTTTCTTTAACAGGTGCACTGCAGGACAAAAGTGTTTTGTCAATTCACTGTAGATTAAAGTCAATAAATCAAGTATACCACAAATTCTCTTCTGCTTGCTTTGTAGATTTTAAGGAACTATATAGGTACATCTGAGGCTTTGCTGCCTCTCTCTCAAACACGTTTTGTCATCCTTCATAAAGGAAAGTGTGAACAAATTTTGTGCTTACTCAACAGAAGCATGTAAGCCTAGACCAAGACTGTCAGAAAGTTTATTGTGCAAAACTGTGTACTTTTAACTTCACAACAGCTAAAGGAAACACTACATATCCTACCCATCCCGAGAGCCCTTCAGCACCTTGGGTAGAGGTATCCTGGAAACGACGACAATGTCGCTGTCTTTCTTCTCCATATTCTTCATGATGAAATCTTTTAAGAAGTAATTTCTAGACTCACTTCTCAATTTCTCTTCTTTTTCCTCTAGTACAGGTTTAAGGAGGGGGCTGGAATCAAAGAATGATTTTTTTTCTTTTGTTTTTAATATATGATCCAAAGACTGAATCAGATGAACATTTGCAGGTCTGGTTTCCACTCCTCTACTATACAGTAAAAAGAAGTTTCAAAAGATATTACTTATATAGCTTCACAAAGCACACACAATTTGACATGTCGATGGACCTCCTTGAAGTCCGTCATGCACTGTCTTGCTTTCCACTGTTCAAATTCAAGTACAGGCTCCTCCCCACCCTCATCTCACATTATGTCCAGCTTGTCTGTCTCAGCTCCATCATTTTAGCTTTCCTCCTTGGTACAGGGAATATTTATCCTGTCGGAACTTTCTTGAAAAACACGTGGCCAAGTGTTTTCTGTACAGCCTGACAATGTGCCCTGAAAACTCCATAGAAAAAGAACTCTGAAAAAATTCACACATCTCTGTGCTTTTAGATGACTTGAAAAATTCTCATCTACATATCTTGTAATTCTTGATTTGACATAAAATGTAACTTTAGGTGTATATGTGACTTATAACCATGAATGTTCTGCTCTCACATAAAGAGTACTAAAAGCCCGAAAGAATAGCTCCTTTCACTATGACTCTGGGAACAGTAGCCAGAAGATGTACTTGATCTCTGTCCCATCAAGTGATCTCCTTTTGGACACAAATTCATTACACAGGCCTGTGAACCACACAAAGGTCTGAAAATTACAACAGAATTGGAATAAAAGGCTCTGAAGAGTTTATGGTGGATTTGACAGGAGGGATCTTTCAACTTCAGCTGTTTCCTTTAAACAATAAACTGCACATCTTGCCTCCATAAGGGGGCTGGTGCAGACTTTGTTTGTAAACAAGGTGCTCTGCTGGGCCTTGTTTACAAACAAGGGGATGTGAAGGTTGAAGGCTGCCTTGCCTGCAGCGACCATGAGATAGATGGTGGAGTTCAGGATCCTGAGGGGAGGGAGCATGGCAAAAAGCAAGATCACAGCCCTGGACTTCAGGAGAACAGACTTTGGCCTCTTTTGGTACCTACTTGACAGAGTCCCATGGGACAAGGCCCTGGATGGAAGAGGGGTCCAGGAAAGCTGGTTGATATTCAAGGATCTCCTCCTCCAAGCTCAAGAGCAGTCCATCCCCATGAGCAGGAAACCAGGCAAAAAAATTAATGAGGGCTACATAGATGAACAAGGAGCTCCTGGCAACACTCAAACAAAAAGGAAGGATACAGAAGCTGGAAACAGGGATGGCTAACCTAGGAGGAATATAGGGACACTGTCCCAAGCATGCAGAGGCACAGTCAGGAAAGCCAAAGCCCACCTGACGCTGAACCTGCTGAAGTCTTTTACAAGTACGTAAGTAGCAAAATGAAGAGTAGGAAATATATGGACACACTGCCGAATGGGGCAGGGGCCCTTGTGACACAGGATAGGGAAAAGACTGAGGTACTGAATGCCCAGGTACAACAGTCCATGACTTACATTTTTAAAAAGAGAGGAAATAGAAATAATCAGAAAACAGATCAGTCAGAAGAAAAGAAAGGTAACCAGATATTACCTAATCATTTATTTGGTACTTATCAAGGTACATTCTATATTATCACATTGTGCAATCTCTAATTTTTCAAACTATGTGACTGAGAAAACATTTACACTATGAACATCAGAAGGGGAAAGATTTAGTAACAAAAACAGAATACCAGTGACTTTCAACACAATTAACTTGAAAAGGTCAGAAATATTTTGGCACTATCACGCTATCGTGGGTACTTACCAGAGCCTTTGTCTGAAATCTAGGCTGTTGGAACCAACGCTGCTACTTTCTGACTCTTCTTCAATTCACTCACGGAAAATCTGCAGTTTACTTCAGGAAAATCCTGAACAGCTTTGGAACAAGAACAGAGAAGATACATCAGGTACAGGTAGGTAATGATGATCTTCATAGTACTGTTGTTCTTTCTGCACTTCATCAAATTTTCACATTTCTAGTGTCTCAGACAGAAGAGGATCAATTCAGATATGGAAAAAACAAACTGGCTCCTATTTTACAGCTACTACAGGTGCTTTACATCTTCTAAAGACTGAAAACAAAGCTGCTGCAGTCCAAATAACCTACATGAAAGAGACATTTGCTCAGAAGACAGCTATGTGTTATGTTATAGATACAAAAATCAGGGGGATTAAAAGAACAAAAGTTAATATCATAATGCTCACTTTCAAAAATGGCACATTAACAGGTATCCAAGAAAAACTAAAACCAGAAGATTAAAAAAGCTTCTCATATCAAACTGATGCATGAAGCACTCCCATTCTCAAGCTTAGGGTTGGCAAAGGGTCTGTCCACACAGCTGAGAAACACCGCTGGGACTGCCCTATATACACAGACTGACAGAAGAACTGTAGTTAATTAGCATTTTCGCTCCCATGCTGCCATAAGCTGCTTAGTCTTATGTATTACCTTTGATAACAAGATTTTTAGCAACGAAAAGTAAATTACATTTATTTTTATTTTTACTTAGAGGTATTTACCTGGAAAGGTTTATCTTCATTTCACATCAGACTCAACCTTGCAAGCATCTTTGACAGTTTGACAGTTTATCATGTCATACCTTCTATATATTTCAGAATAAAAACATACAGTCCCCAGCAAAGGAGGAATATGTGCATCACAGGTATTTATGTAGTTTGTGATTTTGTTTCTTATCTAAGTGCATTTCAAATGATGACCTAATCTGTATCATCACAGCATACACTTTTTATAACTTGCTGTTATTTACATTATACATTATAAATAAAATAAGGAAAAAAAAAGTTTGTCTTCTCAAGCATTGTCCGTTTTTAGGGCCATATTTCCTCCAAAGTTCACGATAGAGACTGAGGGCTAAATAAGACAACACTGGGATGTAGTTCCAGCTCATTGTCATAAATGCTTTAGCATTCACATTCTGAGCTGCGTAACAGCAAGAAAAAAGAATTTATGCATCAAATATTCAACCTTCACAGCATCTGTGTTAGAATTAGAGGTAAACATAAATTTGCCTTAATTAGTACAAAACAGCGTATTACACCAAACCTCACCATATGTATGTTTTCTCCACTTAGACTCCATCAGGCTTGTCACAGTTATCTTTCACTACCAGACAGTCCAATATGATCGAGGAAGTAAATATGGGAATCCTGACTGTTCATCCACCGCTTTGCTTGCATTCTCTGTTTCATAAACTCTAATACCAACAACTGAACTTGAAGATTAAAGTGCTAAACACCATCAAATACAGCTCTTACTCAGTGACCACATCTACCTTCAAAGGATTCTCCAGCCTTACCAGTCATGATCTCAGTCTTCTATGCTTTGTAGCTGTGGGTTATTAGAAAAAAACCTGAAATGTTTGACTATGCCTCTGCAAGTATTTCACTGAACACATTTTAAAATAAATAGCATAAAAGTGTTACCATATACATGGCTGTATTTAATTTTTCTGTAAATTTCTATAATTTCTAACTACCTGCACTTATTATTTATATTCATTAAAAATTTAAGATCTAATCGAATGTCTGGTTATAATAATAATTTACCCTATTATCACATCCTTTTTCTTTAAATGCTCAATGACTTCTGGTTCTACTATCTTAATTCTCAGTATCTCCTTTCCATGCCTCCTAGTTTTCTATAAACCAAACAGGTTTCCCTTACCCCGCCTACCTCCTCCTATATTTTCACGTTACTTTGTGAAAATATTCTACACAGTTCTAAAACTGAAAAAGTAGCAAATAAGTTATACAGAATGATATCCCTGCCAGCTCAGGTCACTGCATCTCTAGACTATTTTCCTTTTGGAAAGGAGTAAGCCTTTCAACTCAGCAGTGACAAATTTTCCTAGAAAAATATTATGGTTTGTTATTTTCCTCATTCTGCCTCCTGCTTTAGAATTGGCATTTGAAACAGTGCTGGTTTTGGTTGGGATAGAGTTAATTTTCTTCATAGTAGATAGTAGTAGTAGGGGGGCTATGTTTTGTATTTGTGCTGGAAATAGTGTTGATACCACAGGGAAATTTTCCTTATTGCTGAGCAGGGCTTACACTCAGTCAAGGCCTTTTCTGCTTCTCACCCCACCAGTGAGGAGGCTGAGGGTGCGCAAGAAGCTGGGAGGGGACACAGCTGGGACAGCTGACCCCGACTGACCAAAGGGACATTCCATACCATATGACGTCATGCTCAGCATATCAATCTGGGGAAAGAAGAAGGAAGGAAGAGACGTTCTGAGTTATGGCGTTTTGTCTTCCCAAGTAACCGTTACACGTGATGGCTACGCTCCTGTCCTGGAGATGGCTGAACACCTGCCCACCGATGGGAAGTAGTGAATGAATTCCTTGTTTTGCTTTGCTTGCATGCGCAGCTTTTGCTATACTTGTTAAATTGTCTTTACCTCAACCCATGAGTTTTTTCACTGTTACCCTTCTCATTTTCTCCTCCATCCCACTGCAGGGGAATGAGCGAGCAGCTGTGTGGTGCTCAGCTGCCAGCTGGGGTTAAACCATGACAGTCCTTTTTGGGACATGACATGGGGCTCGAGGGTTTTGAGATAACAACAGATTTGACTGGAATGTGCTAGATTGAATTTATAGCTGTTTTTGCTGTTTAGCAATTAATTGTCAGGCTTCTGTCCTTGCCATGAGGCTTGCTTGCCTTGCTGTATATTAGAGTCTAGTGCTCATTAGTGGCTGCTTTTTGCTTTTGCTGCTTGCTGCACTGCTTATCAGCTTACTGTGCTGTGCCTGGGAACATTTTGATAACAGCAGTGGCAATGCACCTGGGCTGTCAGATGGCCAGGGTACCACTGCTGTTTCTGTGCTGCTGCACTGGACAGGCTGGAACTCCAGTGTGAACTCAAGTCGAAGCAACCATGACCTGTGGATGAGGTCAGGTCTACTCCAAAGCATCTCTGGCCGTGGATAAGCCTGTGCCAGAGCAGATAGATCTCAAAGCATCTGTGGCCATGCTTATGTCTGTGCTGCAGCAGGTATACCTCTGAAGGGATTGAGGGATTGTGGCTCAAAGACAAGTCCACACTGGACAAGGTACACCTTGAAGCATCTGTGTCTGTGCATGAGGTCATGCTGGAGCACCTCAAAATGGGTGGCCATGGATAAGCCCATGGCAGAACAAGTAAACCCTACCATAAACCAGTGGTACCTAGGTACAGCAAAATTATAACCTTAATCCAGCCCCCAGAGGTGATAAATAGCACACCAGGGAACATACACAGCAAGTAAGGTATTGAATAACACAACTCTGAGAACAAACAAATCAATATTGTGACCAGCAACTATTAAACTAACATAACAAATGCTTATAACAAATTTATTTTAACACACTCTGGTCAGATCTGTCATTATCTCAACCCTTCAAGCCCTACATTGGGCACCAAAAAAGACTGTCATGGTTTAACCCCAGCAAGCAATGTACCACCAAAAGCCACTCACTCACTCCCTAGCCCTAGTGGGATGGGGAGGACAATCAGAAAAATAAAAGTGAGAAAATTCGTGGGCTGAGATAAAGACAGTTTAACAGGATAACAAAGGAAGAAATAATAAAAATAATCATAAAAGAATATACAAAACAAGTGATGCACAATGCAACTGCTCCCCACCTGTCGACCAATACCCTGCCAGTCCCGAGCAGCAATCGCAGCCTCCCAGCCAACTCCCCCCAGTTTATATACTGAGCATGACATCACATGGTATGGAATATCCCTTTGGCCAGTTTGGGTCAGCTGTCCTGGCTATGCTCCCTCCCAGGGTCTCATGCACCTCACTGGCACAGCACGGGAAGCTGAGAAGCCCTTGAGTTAGTATAAGCATTACTTAGCAACAACTGAAACATCAATGTCTTCTCAACATTACTTGCATATTAAATCCAAAACACAGCAGTATAGCAGCTACTAGGAAGAAAATTAACTCTATCCCAGCTGAAACCAAAGCCAGGACATAAACAGAGAGTAATATTCCATTTACATTATTGCTTCTTCTTTACTTTAATGTTGCACTAAAAATAAAACCTTACATAAAAAGTTCCTTATCAAGTTTTCATCTTTTCCTGTATGTAAAAATCTCATCTATTAAACGATGTGTAAATCTAGATAACAGTAATGTGATCGTGTAATTAACATCTGCGTTACAATACCGAGATTCAAAGGAAACAAATACAATTCACATGAGCAACCACAAAGGTAGTCTGAGAGCATGACTAAAATAAAAATAATATTTGCTTTTGAACAAAGGTTTTCAATTTAGAGTAGGAGACGGGATAGTGTCTCACGTGCTCCATCTGGTAGAACAGAAGAAAGTATACAGTGTTTTTTCTTCCCTTCTCTTTTACCCTTTAAGAAGTCTCAAGAAAAATGGATGTACTGTTGGGTAAGGTGTTCAATCGTGAAGCAATCACACTTTGCTTTCAGCATCATTCCTTTCTGCTGTAGATGCTCCTGCAGGTCCTGAATGTTCCCAATATACATTGTTCCATCACAGCAACAGCATGGACTTGTAGACTTTATATTCAGTCATTTTTGGCAGCTTACAAAAATTTCTTTCAGGAATGCAAATGAAAAGAAGGGAAATAGTAATTTGTAACATTTAATAATGCAATGAGAATTTCAAAAGATTTACAAAAGACCTGTCTCTAGCTGCAGGTCTTTGACCCTGACAAACCTCAAAGGTTGGGTGAAAACAATAAGGTATTTAAGCTTTAGAGGAACAAAAACCCAGTGTATTACGAAAGTCTTGCATAATGGAAAACGCCAGGCAATCTAAAGAGAGGTTTCACTATCAACTCTCCTAATAATGATTCTGCATTTCTCATTTTTTTCATAACTAAATTAGGAATTCAGTGTTTATTTTTACTTTCTGGCTAATGAGGTCTATTCTTCTGTAGAAGTGAAAAAAATGGAAAGTCCTTCAGAGACCTTATCAGAATAAGTAAGTTTTCAACTCCTAGCATATGCTTACAGTACAGATAGAAAAAACTCGTTTTTTTTGATCTGACATTTAAACATGCATCAGGTATAATAAATATGCTTTCGGTCATGATAACTGTCCAACAAAATTCTCTCTATTCTGAAACTCTTATTTTATACTCATCGATGGAGTTTGGTTGAGGTTTCTTTGAAGGAGCTAAAAGCTTTTTGAAGCATTAATATATTTTTGTTGCATGTGTACACAGTTCCCAAAACCCTGTACTGAGCCTATACTCCATGAGCTCTGTGAACACACATGGGTATCACACAAAGCCCTTCCCACTTCCCTTCAGTAATCTCACAAATGCTGTTATCACCATTTATTAATATGTTGCTACTTCAGTTACCCATTGAAAACACCATTCTGCATTTTCTGCTTATACTTCTTGACAATTGCTCTGGCTCCTATTACAGGAAAAAAAACAAGTATATTTGAAGTTTTTCAAATTAAATCCCAAATTATATGTTTAAGTGAAAATGACTTAGACATTAAAATGCATTCTAAAGAGCTCTCTATTCCTTTTGCATGATCAGTTCAAGTTTTATCTGAAAGCAGACAGGGAGAAGATAGTTAGTGCTGGAACATTTACTCTGACTGAGATAGCAAGATGTGTGCATATGTTAATACCACTGAAGAAGTAAAATTTGTGAAGTGGAAGGAAAGAAGCAGCACAAGTCTATGTAGAAGCTCTAGTTTTAGATAATAATTTAAGAGTTTAGGATTTCTGGCTCAGGGAGGCAAAAACAAAAGTTACAAGAAATGTCAGAACTGCTTAAATCTCTTCTCTCAGCTAGATTATGTTCAGTACACAAGGAAATTTAGGGCAATACTCTTGTGGTCAGGAGAATCAGTAAGCATAAAAACCACTGCAGACCCACAGAGTAAGCAAGCTCATCAGCTGCATCATCCGGATAAGCTCAGAAGCAACCTAATGTGGAACTATGTACAGTTCATGTGTGATCAAGCTACAAAAATTATCAAAACAATCTGGCTATATACAGGTTTTTTGGGTTGCCTGATGTCTTTCCATGACCACCAATACAAACTATAATTTTTACTATCTGAATATTTTTCAGGACTGTACTGGTGACCGTATTATGCAAGTCTTCATTAGTGACAATTTCTTGTAGGCTGGATGTCATCAAAAGGCGCTTTAACAACATGGTAAATACCCTTAGTGACCTTTTTTGAAACACAAGTACTTACAGGGAGCTGCTATGCTTACAGAGTAGGAACAAGCCACTGTTGCTCTCAATAACCGTCCTATGATGATTCAGCAACTTTTCCAGACTGTTAAGGTATCTTTCTTATACCTGCACAGATGGGCTTCAACGTGTGTCTCTTGGTTAAGGAAGACACTATTTTTGCTTTAAAATAACTTTTCTATTTTTTTCCTTCAAAACACTGAGTAGGTTGTTTTCCTAAAGCTTAACTTGCATCTGCAGTTTTATTTATGAAAAATCACTATATTAAAAAAATAGTCCTCTCCTCTAATTTCCAGTCTATAATCAGCTTCATGTATGTCTCAATGATTAAAGTAATATCTTAATGTTTTTAATAATAGTTATGCAGAGCCAATTCGACTTTAAGAGAAAAATCCTTCCCTCTATTGTCCTGTAAACATCACTGGAACATTTAAAAATCCTTTTTAAGTTATGCTACTTGAGCTGTCATTAACATCAACAGTTAGCACACAGATGTAAAGCAAGTTTTAAGAATACAGCACTGTGCAGAGGCATTCACGGTAGTGTTCTGGCTACCAAATAATTCTTACTGAAACTAATTCATCAGGGAGAAGCAACTGTAATTCTTACCTCCAAAATGTTTTTGTCATTTATTCACAACTTGACCCAACTTAACATGGACACCTTGGAAAACGAACTTGGAATTCTGCATTGGTATTTCCAAATATAAGACGACAAAAGACACAGTATTTAGATCAGTAGATGGAACCACAGAGCAGCTGAGGCTGGAAAGGACCTCTCAAGGTTGTCTAGTCCAATTTCTTTGCTCAAAGCAGTGTCAACTGGAGCAGGCTGTTCACAGCTGTGTCCAGACAGGTTATTAACATCTCCAGGGATGGAGACTCCACTGCCTCTCTGGGAAACCTGTTCCAGTGTTCGACCATTCTCACAGTAAATAAGCTGCTTCTTATTTTCAAATGCGATTTCCTGTGTTTCAGTTTCTGGCCATTGCCTCTTGTCCTATTACTGGGCACCACTGAGAAGAGTCTCCTTTTCTCTGCCCCGTCACCTATTTGTACACATCGATAAAATCCCCCTTGAGTCTTCTCCAGGACGAACAATTCAAGCTCATTCAGCATGGCAGATTTTTCAATCCCTTAATCATGTTTGTGGCCTTTCCCTGGACACGTTCTAAGACCGTATTTTTCTTGCGCTGGTGAGCCCAGAACTGAACGGGACTCCAGATGTAGCCTCACCAGTATTGAGTACGGGGAATAATCGCTTTTCTTGACCTGCTGGGAATGCTTTCCTAATGCAGCTCAGGATGCTGTTGACATTTATTGCTGCATGAGCTGACTCCTGTTCAGCTTGACACCCACCAGGAAACCCTCATCCTTTTCTGCTAAGCTCTTTTCCAGACGGTTGGTCCTCAGCCCTGCTCTGGTGCATGGGGTTGTTCATCCCTAGGTGCAGGACTTGGCATTACCCTCTGTTGAACTCTATGAAATTCCTGTCAGCCTGTTTTTCCAGCCTATCAAGGTCCCTTTGAATAGCAGCACAAACATAGAATCATAGAATCACAGAATGGTTTGGGTTGGAAAGGACCTTAAAGATCATCAAGTTCCAACCCCCCTGCCATGGGCAGGGACACCTCCCACCAGCCCAGGTTGCCCAAAGCCTCATCCAGCCTGGCCTTGAACCCCTCCAGGGATGGGGCATCCACAACTTCCCTGGTGTGTCAGCCCCTTCTCTCAATTTTGCATCACTTACAAACTTGAGGGTGCACTCTGCCCCCAACATCCGAGTCATCAATGAAGATGGTAAACAGGATTGGTTCTAGTAGCAGCCCTTGGGTACACCACCAGTGACTGGCCTCCAGCTGGACTTCATGCTGCTGATAAAAAACTTTGAGCTCAGCAGTTCAGCTGATTTTCAGTCCACCCCACTGCCCACTTCTCTAGTCATAACTTACTTCATAAGTTTGTATAGAGGATGCAATTAGGAGACTGTGTCAAAAGCCTTAATAAGATCAAGATAAACAACATTCACAGGTCTCTTCTCATCTACTGAGCCAGTCAACCTTTCACAGAAGGCTGTCAGGTTCGTTGAGCACGACATACCTTTCCTCAATACATGCCAACTACTACTCCAAGTCACCTTCTGTCTTTAATATATTTAGAAATGGTTTCCTTGATTATTTGCTCCATGCCTTCCCAGGGACTGATGCAAACTGACCAGTTTGTAGCTTCCCAGATCCTCTTTCTTGCCCTTCTTGAAGATAGGAGTGACATTTGTTTTCTTCTAGTCCTTAGGAACCTCCCCCAAACACAATGACCATTCAAAAACAATTAAGAGTGATTTTGCAATGACAGCAGCCAACTCCACGAGTACTTGCTGAGTCAGGTCCACTCATAGACTTGTGTATGTCCAGTCTGTTTAAATCTTCCCTAACCTAACTCTCCTCCACTAAGGGTAAGTCTTCTTTGCCCAAAAACTTTCCCACTGGTCTCACAGTCCAGTCTCAGAAAACACATTTCCATTTTAAATTCAAGAAGGTATGACTTTGCTGAACCTGTCAATTGTGACTGAAGATACCAGTACTCAGAGCAGCTGTCTGAGTTAACCTTGAATGGGGACTTTGCTAATCCTGTCCTGTTTATACCAGATTCATCTGAATGATGAATAAAATGATCAGAAACTGAAATAAAGTGTCAGTGAGCCTTCTGGAATATGTTCATTGCAAAACCATTTGAGTGGATGAGAACACAGAAGGAAAATTGATCAGCACTTTTGTTTCCTCTGGACTGAGGAGATTATGATCAGGAATTAAACCCTCACTGCTTAATAGTGCTGAGAGCATTATCATGCTCAAATTATGTTACCTCAGTGGGCTCCCCACTTGTGCCATGGAGAGGAGTACCACTAAAGCAAGAATCTTGTCCTTGTTAGGAAAGTAATACAGCAGTATTGTACAGAAAAGTCATATGGCTTAAATTAAGTATTTTGAGAATAGTAAGGTGTGCCAGAAACCAGATCCCTTCTGTTTTAGCAAACTGGGAAACAGCCTTTGCCTCAAAAAAAAAAAAAAAATCCTTCTATGGGTTTTCTGTTCTGCATCAGAAATTGTTTTCATGTTCTCAGAATAATAATTATCATTATTCAAACAGCTAGCATCTAAGTAATTACAACCAGGGATAACGGAGCATGCTGAAAACTTTTGTCTGAAAAGGCATCCACCATCAAGGCCTAACAGGTCAAAAATGACAGTTAGGAAACAAAGAGAAAACATTGGATTCTACCATACCTTATCCTTGGAAGAGTCAGAGGAGAATGAAGTACAAACATGGAGAAAGATGCTGCTCAGTCCAAAACAAAACATCCATTAAATATTTTTAACTCCTCCCTTAGAATTTATTTTCTAGAGAGACAGTTGTCACAAGTAAACAGACTTGACAAACTTTCCGGTTTTCAAACAGAACATTAACTTAGGATCTCTTCACAGGACACAATACTGCTTGCCAAGTTCATCTGCTAAGATGTCATTTTTCTTTCTGGGGAAAAAAAGCAAACAAAAACATCCACCATGGTTATGATGTTAATCAACCTATCACTTCTAGAATACATTGGCTTGCCAGCAGAAGAGGCTAAAATTATGAACTGACTTGAGTAACGTTCCCCATTCCAGATAAGTATCTTTAATTAGCCTTTAACCACGATTAGGTAGTCATATTTGCATGGTCCAAATAGCCTGCATTGGGTTTGATAGCCATTAGGAGTTTAAAAAGATCAAGTGTCTTACATTGATCTTAGTCTTCAAGACATATCGTCAAAAGGGCAACAACCAGTAAGCACTCAAATGCAGAGTCAGCTTAACAGCATTTTTTTCCACCTGCATCTACAATTAGGACTTCAGTGTTGTGCAAGTATGTTTAGGGTTAAAATGAATGAAGGTTTAATTAGGCAATGATGAGTTTCACTTTACTAGGGCTAGATTGCTGCTGTTACCCTCACTGGTGTATTAAAACTATCAGAAGCATGTCTGGCTACATTCCACTGGACCACAAGCAGCAGACCATTGAGATGCAGACATACATGATGATCAGGACTTTTTCCACAGCTTTACCATCTTCCAGCACTTCTGGACTAAGGCACAATTAGAGCAAAACTCAATTAGTTTGTAATTACCCAGCAATAATGATTATGTTTTCTTTTTCTCTGAACATCTGTCACAAAATGTTTTCATCTTCACTGAACATGAGTCAAACACCTGCTTCTCTGAGCTGCGATGCTGTGGGGAATCATTCTCCAACAGGGGTTTAATATGTGCTGAAATGGGAATGAGTATCTGTGCCTTTAATTAACAAGGAAAAATGTAATAATACAAAAAAACAGCTACCACCTCTTGGAAGACGAAACATAAACATAAGCTCTCTTTCAAACTACATGAGATGAGCCACTTGAAGCCATTTCAAAATAAGGATCAAGAACCAAGGACAAGGTTCTTTATCTGAAAGAAAGTGCACCGTCATTAATCTTTTGGGTTTAAGAATTTTTCCTCCTCTTTTTTTAATTGACACACTTAGCTCTCTATAAAATCAGGATACAAATATATCAGAATAGTTTAAAATCTTTCTGCTTTTTGGCCATTATTTGAGATGTACAATTCAGTCTAGATTTCCTGTTCTCATTTCTAATATACAAACACAACTTCATTTTTACAAGAAATAGTCAATTGTTTGGATTGAAGATAGAACTTAGAAAATATTAACATTGTGTTTAATGAAAAACTTATAAAACTACAAATGCAAATAAATGGTGACACAGTATAATCTCAAACATGAATTTCAGCTGTTTCACATATTTTAAGGGTTGTATGACACATGGGCAGGTTGGAAGCTGAGAGTTAGTCCTGCCACTGCTCTAAGCTGATGTCAGGGCAAAGGCAAACAAAGATCACCACCTGATGACATTCTTATTAGTAACACATCAATTAGTATTAGCCTCTGCTCAGAATATATATGCTCAAATTAGGCTCATTTCCCAGCTGGTATAGTCTTATCAGCGGCAATTTCTAGAGACCAATATGGTTCCTGAAAATAAAGGAAGAATGAGAGAACCACAGTATGCATCAATTATAATGCAGTTGAATAAATTATACTGGAAAAGTGGTGAGTATGAGAGAGACTGATAAATTCAGTAAATAAATTAACAAGCTGCAATAGATGGTTAATACTCTACCTACAGGAACAGCTCAGCAAACATAGAGTTTTTACATATTTCATGTCACAAATCACAATTTATTTTAGACATTTTTCTTCACTAAAAACTAACAACTTGCTTCAGCCACATTCACTCTCTGTAACCAGAGAGCTATGCACAGTGTCTTTGTGCTTAAAGGAAGGGGTATTTAAGTGACTGACCCCTCTGTCTCCCTCCCGCTCCTTTATCCCCTTTCTTCACTTGAGTGAGTGTGCTTAACACGAGATTTTTATTGTAGACCTCTTCATAATACACACAAAACCCCAAGGCCCTCATTAAACTCATTTCAATGACCCTTTCAGATACTATATTGTGTAAGCCTAGTCTTCCATCAAGACTGTAATTCTAGCATCATGGATGCACAGCCTACTGATACAACCATAGAGAATACAAAAATTTGGGATTTCTTCTCTAACCATAAGAATATATGTATCTGTGCTGGATGTGAGGGTTTTATTGTACAACAAAGAACTTGCAGTTCAGGGCTCTTTAAGACCTCATGATAGCGTTATTTCTAATTTAACGAAGAAGGAAAACTAATATTGCCTTCAAGAAAATAATTGAGCAAGCTCCAAGTTCTGTCAAGATGAAAATATAAAGCTACAGGGACCTTGGAACCAAAAGGATCAGGGCTCAATCCATCATTTACAACTGCCATCTGCTCATCTAGAGTAGTCACCATTGTTTGTGAACACCTGGACAATAAGGGAACAAATCTGAAAATGAGTGACTTAAGGTTTCTTATAAAAGCACTCAGTCTGCTCTAACAACATTCTCTCAAAACAAAAAGCCTAAAAATAAAATAGACAGAATAATACATATACGCATTCTAGAACATGGATAAATAATCCCAAGTCAGCAATGGCCAAAAAAGAAAAATGTCACTATGAATTTGGGAACTATATATTTTGGGAGAAGCACTGCTAGCTATTCCATCTCTTGACTAACACTGTAAGGGAAAGAACTGACAGAGGACTGGTCTGCCCTTCTTGTCCTAAACCCTCAGAACCAGCAGCCACGAGAGCTACTAGAGTCAAAGAGTGTAGTAGTGGCTGGTAACTGGATCATCCACAACACCACATACTGAAGAGTGGAATAAACATGTAAGACAACTATTGAGAGAAGAGCAGATGCACAACTCTCTGAATATTAAACCCTTAATAATTAAAAAATACATACCCATCTGGTATCTGAGGTTTTCCAGATGTTTTGCCACTGCGTGCATTCCACGGGGGCTGGGTGTGCATTCCCACACCTAACGTCAGAGAATTGAGACCCTTCAGTTCATCAGTACACTTCAGCCATTTACACACATTGTAGAGGAAACATCCTACTCTTACTTCTTCATTATAGACTTCATCAGAAATAAAGAAATCTGAAGCAAAGGGGAAAGCTAGAAAAAAGTGAAATGCATCTGGGAACAGCATGTTACAAAGGTAAATCTGTTAGGTCGAGACAATTAACTTCTCTCTTACTTTGTTTATTCCTATTCAGTTGTCATTTTCTCCCAAACAATAAACGAATGAGGTAAGAAATCAGTCCCTTTTCAGTACTGAAGGAAGGAATGACTAGCTAGAAAACATATTTGTTCAAAATGCTTTGCAAAAGGTCTACAGAGAAGTCTATGTTATTCTCTTGTACTTGTTAATGAGCAAAGCTGGTGAAACTTTTTGAACACGCTGGCCTTACACTGAGCATTGTTTTCTTTGACCATTCACAGCATTGCACTCTACTACATACCCCGTTTGAAAATTTCTGGTGCAAACTGGATAACTTGTCAGTCTCTCGAAAGAGACAAATTTTGAACAGGCTAATTCAAACCAGGTAAAGATGAGGGCCATTATGACACCTGAGCGGTGTATATTTATCAGGATTTTTAGGAGCTTTGGTTACAAATTAATGGAAACTTTGCAATGATGAAACACAGAGTACACGCGCATGTGTGTCAGGGGGTTCTGATACCAAAACTTCAAAAGTCTGTTCTAGCTGTTTCAGTCCTAAAAAACATACGTATCACAAAAAGATGATGAAAGGCAACACATGCATGAAGCACATGACAAAGATACAATTTTAGAAATGCCATTAAAGACTGCGAAGACAAAGGTTACTGCCTTTCAAAAGACAATAGACTTCCTGGAAAAAAAGTTGCATGCATGAATGAATTCCAGAGCGGTAATAATAAGAAAGGAAGCACAATAATAACAGAAGGAAAAAGCACTTGGAAATTAGGACAACTCGTCTGCTTATGTAGCATACTGTTGTTATATTGTTGTATACAAATACAGTCTTGACAAATGTTAGGAATTTGGAAAAAAACCGTAAGATCAGAGTAACATAAAATTAATGTATCCTCATATGACTAGTAATAACGAGAAAACAGTACAGCGTACTGTTCTGACGCACACTTTGAAAACTAAATCTTCCCTAGACAGAAAGTTTGAAGACTCCAGAGCAGAGACTTTTCTCTGAACTCATGAGTTATCAATTAGATAAATTATTATTTTCTTAATTTAAGTGATTTGGGGAGTTTACCCAAAGCAATTTGTTTGGCTGCTGGGTGGGACTCAACAATCTTTTCAGTCTGTCTGCAATAGTAAAATATAGTTTGCCTTCTTTATTATTCAGTTATTGAGCGTGTGCCATTGTAAATAAGTGACAAACCTCAAACCAAAACAATATGGAAACCTGCTGTTAGTCACAGCTACTGTTCTTTAAAAAAATCATACCAGTTAACATGGACAATGATTTCACAAATCATTTGTTAGCCATACAGTGCAGTAAGCAGTGATACACTCTGCACATCCTATAACTGAAACTAAAATGATTAACATGACATATCAATGTATTGCCTTAGCCACATGTCATGGTTTTAACTCAGCAGGCAACTGCTTGCTGGCAACCCACCACGCAGCCACTCGCTCACCCTCCCCTGCCCACGGGGGATGGGGGAGAGAATTGAAGAGGTAAAGGGAAAGAAAGGAAACTTGTGGGTTGAGATGAGAACAATTTAACAATTGAAATACAATAAAATTGAAATAAATAATGATAATGATAATGATAATAATAATAGAACATACAAACAAGTGATGGACAGTGTAATTGCTCACCACCCGCTGGCAAAGACCCAGCCCATCTTTGGCAAGCAATCCCATGAGAAAGTGAAATCCCCAAAACCACAAACTTCCCACCAACCTTTATCTATATACTGGGCATGACGTGAATGATATGGAATATACCATTGGCCAATTCAGGCCTCAATGATAAACCTGAGCTCATATCCTAAGCCAGTAATTGTGGGTCGATTGCTCCAGCCATGTTCCTAGCTTCTGGTACACCTGCACATTAGCAAATCATGGGAAGCTGAAAAGTCTTTGATTGTTTTAGCAACAACTTAAAACAAATCAGTATGTTATCGACACTCTTCTCATACCAGATCCCATACTAAATCCAAAACACAGCACTATTCCAGCTACTAAGAAGAAAATTAACTCTATCCCAGCTGAAACCAGGACAGCATAGGCAGCTCTTCCTACTCTTTCCAGATGGATATACTTAAAAGTTTTGTCATTCATGTTATATACCACCCAATAGCGGTTATCTGAAAACCTTAAAATGCAAAAATATTAACTAATATAACAGAATCAAGGTAACTTTGTATATAAGATTAAAAATGTCTGGAGATAAAATTTCATATAGTTGTTCTGATAGGCAGTCTGTACATTGAAGAGTCTGTCCAGTTCAGCAGATGCTAATTAATGCGGTAACCTAGCAGTAACTTAGATGAGCTACTTAAACCAACAGGGAAAACTAGGAAAAAAAAAATTATAATCCTGTGTTTTTCTTACTCTGGCATTCAGAGTAATCTTTCATGCAGTTTTAGTTTTAGGAATTTAATGGGATTTCTATTTTTTATTATGTTGGTACTAGGTTTTACTCCTACTTTGGAAAAGCTTTACTCCTAGAAATTTTTTTGTCTGTTATTATTATTGTTTCAGGATTAAGAAGTCTGAACAATAATTTTTTTTTTTCTTCTGAGAGCTTAAAACTCAAATATGTGATATATAGAAGATGAAACCTGATTAAAAGTAGATGTGTTGATAATTTCATTTCATTTAATTTTCCGGTTTCATTTTTTGTACATACACAGGCTTTTTAGAGATCTGAATGAACAGAGTAGCACACCATTCTACATATAAGACAGAGAAAGGGAGGAAATCAGTTGGAAACAAGTAAATTAAGATAGCACCACTGGTAGAGAAGTTGCTGGAGAAGATATTACATAAATGATCAATCAACACTGCTGTGCGTTGTACTAGCACCATGCTTAGAAAACTCATTTACAACTGCCTTCCAAGCACAGACACTATTGCCCTGTACCCCCGCAAGTTGGATAAAACACTGAGGCAAAAGAGTGGTAATGTTGGTAGGAAAAAGTGTATCACATAGAATTACTCCAGACTACTTTTTGTGGACTCCATATGTCTACTGTCAGGGGGGCCACCACTCCTTCTCTGACAGTAATAAGAGCCAGAAATACTTGCAGAAGCTTAAATCTTACTTTCAGCACCAAACTGTTGGCTGTAGTAAGCTATTTGCCACAGAAAAGAAGTTAAAATCAACCTTGTGGTTTTGTAGGTCAGCAAAGCAAATTACAGTTATCTCAAAAATAAAACAGACTCAAATCTTCAAAGAATGATATTCTTTTTTTCAGCCATTGTGTATGGCTTTATGAAAAGGAAATGCTTCAAGAGAAACTTTCAAGAGAGACCAACATCAACTAAACACTGCACTGTCAAAATCCAGACCATTTTACTACAGAGGTAGCACAGCAGAGCACCTGCATTAACAGGATGCATTGTGTTAGAAAGGAACAGCGTGTTCTCGAACCACTATCCATCCAGCATGAAGGTATGACAAAATAATGTATGTCTGTTAAATGAATCCTGAAGGGGCAGCCCAGGAAGGGAAGAAGAAAAAGACGACCCCCAGTCAATTACATCAGCAGATAAAGTGAAGACTGGAACACCTTCATGTCAAGTCAACCATTACCTTGGTCGCATCCTCATCTTCTAGAGGCTTCTTCAGGCTCTTCAACAGATTTTATCCCTTCCTATCAGATACATAACTGTCTATGGTGGATGCATCTCTCTCCATAGCATATTCCTGCAATGTGGTACCTCAAGAATGAAAAAGGGCATGAGTAAGCTCTAACCAGTTCAACAAAAGCTGACAAAAGCCTATTATTCCAATGGTTCTTACCCTTAATCTCCTACACTCACTTTTAAAAGCACAGAAATGAAGGATATACAATCACTTTTACTTCCAAAACTGTCACTGACTAATATATACCAACCCAATCAGCAGTGGCATAGATATGAACCTGTTTCAGTTCACATTGAAATAGATTTAGCATACATGTGGTCAGTTACTAAGTCCCAAGAGAGAGAATGAGAGCAAACAAGGTACACAAGGTAACTCCTTCTTAAATGGCTGTGCTGTTTCAGAACCAAACATACTAATATACAATCAATAACGAAGGTCATCAGCATGTAGGAAGGAACTAAGAATACTTCCTGAATCCAGCCTCTGATATTTAGGCTCTGCTTTGGGAGGGTTTTTTTTAAGAATTTCTTTTCACACATAGATGGCAAATAAACTATATATATATATAACTAAACAAAATATTAATGCAACAGAAATAAAACTAAAGACTACAAAATCGTATTGAATTTAGCATTATAGGTGAAATATTTAACCGATTTTATGTTTGCAATTATTATTCATATAACTGTAGTTTCTAGGGATCCTACTGAATGATGAGAATCCCACCGTGACAACAGTGGTGGAAACACACACAAAAAAGGAGGCTCCTGGATCATAAAGTTTATAATCTAAACATCAGACAGAAGGAATGAGCAGCATACTCAGAAACATGAGAACACAAGCTAATATGAATCAGTGTAATAAACAGTAATCGTAACACATAAGCAGCCATACAGAAATGCATTTTGAGCAGGCAGATACGTCCTACAATTTTTTTAATATTTAGAAAAACATTTCTTCTGTTGTATATAAACAAAAGAAAAAACAAGCCAACAAATCCATCAATCCTAAATCTATCATGTGAAGGTTCATTAGTGCTAGCTTCTGTATAATCTCTAGTGATGCACAGGTTAAAAAAGTGGTCAAGCCAGCCTAGCAAGATTTGTCTAACAAGATTTGTCTATCTTTGCTGAATAACTGAATTTCAGTCGTAAGCAAAAATCATTTTAAGAAACGTTAGTGCACAATGAACTCCATCTGAGGCAAAAGGAAACAGTCACTTTAATCTCACAAATTTGAACCAATTATGTGTAACAATTTTATTCTCAAGTGAAAACAAATAAAATGTTATAGATGCTACTAAGTGACCACAGATTTAAAATTAGAAACTCATCACAGTTCATTCTCCAGCAATAAGCTGAAGTAGTAAAGCAAACTACTCCCATCAACAAGTCAATTGCTTTCCAGCATCTTGGTGGAACATAATGGATGCCCGATTCCTTCTCATTCACAAAGAAGGAAGTATGATGTCTGGGTTTTTAGTCTACTTCCATTCTTCCAGGTTGCTGCTGTTTGGAAAGATATCAGCAAACATACTCGGCTTCTTTAAGAGGCAGATCTTCTGTGGACAGCCAATCACACAGCAATCTCTACATTCGGCGGATTCTCACAGCTGAGACGTAATATTCTTGTGGCTCCACTTACAGTGAAGTAATTGAGAATTGTGTAGCTGTATTATACGAAAAACTTACCCAAAGAAAGAGAGCAGGAACACTAAAACTAACCTAAAATAAAGGATTCTAAGACTGCAGAGAAAAAAATTACCTGTTTCTTATGGTCCTGTAAAAAGACTGCATTCAGATTGTGTCCCTGTTGCTTGCATATTAAGCTGCAGGCATTAGTGTATAATCAATGCTAGCATTCTCTATCCATTTTTGGCTATGGGAATACATCTTTCATCTGGTCAAGAAACTTGCCACAGTGTGAGCTGTAAATCTTATTAGATAAGGAACTTCTATGCCTAGTAAGCCCCCTAAACACTTATTAGGCACATCTGATCACGGTGTTTTCTCTTTGAATCCTTGACTATACCAGTTAGGGAAAACAAAAATGCACTTTGTAAAAATAATAACCTGCAAGAAATATAATTTCACATGTTATTATGAAAAATCAAACATGGACACTTGCTGTCCCTTGGATTCCTGTTCAAGTAATGGCCACTAGCCACAAAAAAATCAAAACACAGTAAGCAGAAAAGTTTGAAGAAGGTTCATACAACCATGGTAGATCAGGCTCAGATGAAAGTAGGCAGTGGGGTTAATGGAAGAGCATAAAAATGTCATAGTCTTCAGGAAACATCAATCTAGATGATTCTATTAAAATCTTGTGATTGGAAGATGTCTTTAAAACAATTAGAGGAAATAGGATGAGGTCTGGTATACTTATTGAAGAAAATGTAGGATAGTTGGGACCATGCTGAAGAAAACCCTTCATAAATATACTAAAATAACAACAAAATCTTGAGTCTGTATAGAGTGAAAAAATCATGCAAAACTGCAAGTAAAACCAGCACATATATGCGTCAGCAGATATTATATATAATAGGTACAGTATAGTTCAGTTCCTTCCTCAACAGTGTCTCCTTAGGAACCAGCCTAAGAGTGTGAAGTAAATTTTGAGCAAGGGTAAAGACGCTTTGGTGCAAACAATTGGCATGTCTTTGCATTAATCCAAACTTTCTTGGACTGCAGTCACAATAGGATTCCACTAACAAGTAAGTTGAGTCAAAGGAAACAAGCATACAAAATAAAGGAAGGTTCCACTTGAACAGCAAACATCATCAGCATTGTTAGGTATTTGTACATGGTATCAGAAGGGGTAAAGACCAGCAAACACACCAGTGGAAGGGGTTTTTCAGATGCTTCAAGCAATGCTGGAAGACCTCTGCCTTACGTACTTCAATTTGAAAGAATATTGTACACAGTGAATGCAACCAGTGACGCAGGCAGAGACACTAGCCTTTTTTTTTGCAGACTTGGAAATTTTATAATATCCTCTTATTTGTATCACGCAGTGCCACATTTCATGCTCTTCAGAAATGAACAGGATACTATGAAGTCTAACCCAACCTGTTTGCTGTTGATAGTTACACATAACTTCTTTGCTTCAGTCTTGCTCCCAATAAGCTTGCAGGTACATATATAGGGGACCTTGCCAAAAGTCTGTAGACTGCAATGAGAGTTCTAGTGGTGACTTAAGGAAATGAAATTTTTGTCAGTTTTAAATCCACTTTTAATTCAACATGATAGGTAAACCAAAGTTTGTGCCCTCTGACAGCCTGCTCCCAAGCCACCCAAATATGAATGAGACTGTAATATAGTAATAACCAATGATCAGAATATGACCAGCATGATGTTTATACACGACTGGGACTGGCATTAGGCAAAATCAAAAGAGGGGTTGCAAATTTTATGTATTTCTGGCAAAGAGCAGAATGATTTTGCTGGCAGAGGTCCTTACCCCAGCACTTAAAGGTTTATTTGTAGATTTATAAACTGACACAGCAATTTAAATTAAAAGAACAACATCAAGTCTTATCAGACTCTCTCTGTCCCACCTCCCAAACTAATCAAATTCTTTTTACCTGGATTCTTCAGAGACTTGAGAGAAAACATTGCAAAGAAACTTATCACCTGGAAAAGCAAAAGTTCAATTCACTGTTTTGGAAAAGTTCGAAATGGTAGGTGCTATTCCATTGGCATAAAGGAAAATATCCCTCCCCTTATCAAGAATTTGTAATGAAAATTTTCTATTTTATATTCTATTATGTTCCTAGCTCAGAAGAGAAGACCCTAATTTTATGTTTCCTTGGTATGCAATTATAAAACCCATTATGAAGGAAACTTTCACATTGTGAATCTCTCCATAACAACGGTATCATCAGTTATCTTTTCTGAAAAATTGTTAAAGGAGAGAAATCTTTCTGGTAATTGCAAGTTTCCTTAAAATTCAACAGTAGAAGGAATAGACAAAAGACTCCTCTGAAGGTAAATATTTAAAATTTTTTAAATAAAACATGAACCTTCATGAACAAATCCATAATACTCTGCAGTTCACAGGGACAGGACATTGGTAGAGGAGGCCTGGGAATCCCGCTGCAGGCTGGACTGAAAATCAAGGACAGAAGTTGGGTTGGTATAACTGCAGTGATAGCAGCAAACTGCTGCTGATAACCCCAGTCTCCAGGTACACCATCGTCACAAAAGACTAGTTAACAGAACTACTCAGAATAAATTTCTTAGCCCAACTGGTAAGAAGCAAGTAGAATATTCAGTTTCCAGAGATTACATTTACCTGGTGAATAAATTATTACAGAGAACATGACAATGTAAAATAGCAAAGAAGGAAAGAATACTGTTCTTTTCCATGAACACAACACGCATGCACAAACACACACAAATGCTTCTTAAAGAGGAAAAATTTAATTAAACATTAGCTTGTTAAAGGGAGTATGAGGACTCTGTTTTATGGATGTCGGAGTGGTGGTTTGGTCTGAGGCAAAAATTACGTGACTGGATTGTTGCAGAGCTACAAGGCCAATGGAAGAAACAAGATGTATACTTGCTTGCTTGAAAGCATTCTGGCTACTGTCTTAACAAGTTCACAACTTTGAAAATATTCAGTTTTCTCTCAGGTATTTAAGCTAAAAATTTTTATTTTCTGTTATTTCACCTCTCTGTGAGCTGCAATAAAAATCTAGGGATCTCATTTTCATTTACCCACGGATCCTTTCATATCACCTGGACTTCACCATAACTGAGAAGAAAGTCTCTAATATTAATCTTGTTTAATATAAAACAAATTCAGTTTTAATGTCCCAAGGTCTCAGGATTCCAAGACATAGCTAACTGGTAGTCTTAAAGGAAACAAATCTCTAGAAACAGATACATTTAGTAAGCAGCCTGTTGCTAGGTTTCTTCCTCTGAAAATTACTGCATTACAAGCACTAGAGGGTCATATGGTCCAGGGGAATACTGTTATAGCATCTGCATTAATACATTTCTTTAACAATAATTTTATAATTTCATACAATTTCATGATCATTTTCTCAGATAAGATAAGCTAATTATTCATTAGGTACTTAGAATATGTAAGGAGGCACATGTACCTTGCCAATATTTTGTCAGATACAGTCTGTTGAGGAATTGCCACATTAGATAGCTTATGACTTCTGTAACATCAGTGTTTTCAGTTCTCTCGTTACTACATCAGAAGATCAGCTACTGCCTTTGGGCTCATCTTAGATGTTTTGTTATTTATCTTCTTTAGTGATATTTTCAATTGAGTTACCTGACTGTGGAGGAATTTTCATATGTTAATTCATTTATGAATACTATTTCTGCATCACACTCTTAGAAATGAGCTGGAAAACATGAGCTCTAAAGCTGTAAGTAAAAAGCTTCAAAAATAAAACATTTTCTGAATCTATAAACATCAAATAGATAATGTAGTATTTGTGGAGAAATAACCAAATTAGTTTTCCCAAAGATAAAATTCATTTATTGGCCACTCTTACTTATTTGCCTTTATCCTTTAATCCATCTTTAAATCCCATTTGGTATCGATGCTCGTTTTTACTGGTATGTCTATTTAATACTACTAACAGGCAATTTACAGTTTTTTTTCCAAAGCAGTTTTTAATTTTGATTTTGTTATTCTTTTTCAAGACACGAAATAGTTTTTCAGTTGAGGAACACATAACTGGAAGGGATCTACAAGACCAGTCCTGCAAATGTCAGAGAGAACTATTTTCTTAATTCTTTTACATACCAATCAAGTTCCATCTTACTCACCACTATTTCAATTGGAAGACTCTTGCTGAATTTCATGCCGCCAGACATTTACTTTTCAGCCTAAAATGTATTCATGGTCAAGTGCATCCATTCGTTATGTCAACACTGTCCTTGGTCTACTCATAAATACAATTAAATATCATTTTAACTTTTGCTTTGTTAAGGTCAACAGCCATGCTTTTTTTAATCTTTACTCATGTGTCATTTTCTCGGTGTCTGAAAAGTAAACATTTTCTGTATTTCCACATGGAATTGCACTAGAACCTGTATAATGTTACTATTATTCCTTCTATTTGGAAATAATATCTTGATACCCTGTACTTTGTGTGTGTACACACACATAATCCCCTCCAAATCTCCAAATTTGTTTCTAAAATTGTTCTCTTAACAGAGAGCAGACTAGCAACAGATTTCAAAACACTAAGAATTACTAACAATTTTATGTCATCCATAAAAATTCATCCTTGTGTATATTTTCCTTCTTGTCCACTAGATTTTGGGTAAATTGTTAGATTTTCTTAGAGTACTCTAGATTGATGGATTCTATAGATGGGATAACCTTAAGTATTTTACTTAAAAGTACATTCAATGCCAAAATGACAAATGGCCATCTATAATACCCTAAACATATTTTTGAAAGAGAAACACAGAAAGAAAAAGAACAAACAGTGCTAGAGAGTAAATGTAAGAAATTGAGCCACTGAAGTCATCCTGCTGAAACCCGCTGTCCACAGAACTGAGCAACACTGTGCCACTAAGCAGCTGTTGTACTGTATAACGAGCATTTAAAAATTCAATGAAACTCCAGATACTTCTTTTTGGTTGGATTTGTGGTTTGTTTGGGTTTTTTTTTTTTATTTTTCAATCAAAGGCAATGTCCAGAAACATTATCAGTACTAAAGAATCTGTTCATGGCATTTTCTACAAAAGTTCCTAGCAGACAGTGACTATTTTATTGTTGGATGTATCCTTTATTTTATTAATGATGAGAAGTAATCAATGGAATGCTAAAAATAACCTTGTAAAGAAATCTAGTTTGAAATCTGAATCTGTTGTTTGAAGCAAGTTCAGTGGTTACGGTAACACCAGTTGAAGATTGACTCTTGCCCACTGTGAAACAGGCATGGCTCTTCTAAAAAGGTCACAAATTTTTCAAATATAGGCACCATGTTTTAAATTTTGCACATACAAAATATGTTAATGTCACTCAAATTACACAATGTGGCAGTGTTATAAGTCTGAACGTTATTGTCAATTAATGGCAGAGAAAGGAGCCCAAAGCTCACGTAAGACTAATGACTGAGACAAATCCTGAAAAGAGACGAAAGGTATAAAACAACAGTTTTGCTGCTGTATGTGGTTTTGTGTGTGCATGTGTGAGAGTGCATATAACAAAAAATGTTTGAGTAAGTTCATATAATAGCCCATCCATTTGTTCTTAGCTTCTTATCCAGTTTCATTGCTAAAGGCTTTGATTTTAACTGCATGTTAAAATGCAAATTCAAATCCCATATAAACCATTAGTGTGTTGACTGGTTCAAACCAATCAAAAATGAGAATTACTGACAAATGTCTTCCTTTTAATTTAGTTGTCAGCCTCTGGGTATGTAGGATACTTGACTGTCTCAATTTTCTCCTTAACTTTATAGGACGGGTACAGGCCTGTTCTTCCTAATTTCCTGTTGATGCCTTTTGAATAACCATCCCAGTGGTTTCCAGCAACTCCAATTATATCTCCAGGTTCCATAGGAATTTCATCAGCAGTTCGTGGATGATGAGCATAAATAGCAATCTGGTTGTGGGCGTTCTGTCCCCCAAAGTAGTAGATATCATCCAAAGAATGGAAATATGCTGAAGCATCTGGATGCAATGTCTGCATAATTTCATAGGCAACTCGACAAACCTTAGAAATAAAAACAGAAGAGAAGTCATAAATAATGCGTGTGCCTGCAATATACCACAGCAGTCAGCAACAAACGTGTAACAATTAAATTTCAAATGAGAATCAGGTTGTGGAAGGTCCAGGTCAAAAAAAACCCCAACAAACCCACAACCCACAAACAAACAAAAACCAAAAAACCTGCATATTTGCTAACAAGAAGCATACAATTTTGCAACATTTTAATTAGCACTCTGGTGATCAGATTTGCTCAATAAATATATAAATAATTTGAACAGCCTAATTTTCAGTAAAAATTGAAAACATCTATATGAACACGAGCCATCCTGCTTTTTAAAATGAACGCCATGTAGCCAATCAAATGTAAAAAGCAAATAATTTTATTTTTATTATTAATAAACTGTATTTTACTTCTCTTTAAAGCTTTAGAACTTGTATTTTCAACATCTATTCTGCAACAATGAGGCTTTATATTTACTTTTCTAAATGAAGCTCCAATGTTCACAATCAAAAGGTTCCAGAAGTCCAAGGCTTTAAAATGTTGTGAATATTAGAATAGTGATAGAATTATGACTGTTGGCAACTTGGAAGACAACTAAATGAAAGTGAATTCCACTGTATCACATCTTATGAAGGGAATTTTTTTCAGACTGAAAACAGATCCCCACATCAGAATCATGCTGTATCTCTCAGAAATACAAAACACTGCAAACGTATTAAAGAAAGCTCTTTTCAATAACTGGCTAGAAAGCTCTTCTCTGTCAGGTGTCTGATTTGGCCACTGGGACCTTTCTTACTTCTTAATCTACGTTACTGTATCTTTCTCTGATCTTGCGCAAGCTTGATAAACTCAAAATACAGCAGACTTCTTCAATATGAAGAAGCATTTGAGTTTCTTCATAATTTTCAGTATATGGAAATATAGTAAAGCTTGGTTTTACTTTTCTCCCTCTGAAGAGACAGTGAATAGAACTTTGATCAGTCACACCAGACATATTTGTACTTTCTTCGCTTCTTTGAGGGAGGCATTTGCTTCAGAAATGTAATAGATTTCCTTTTATCCCTCTCCATCTGATCTTTGAAACAACTTTCCAGAAGTAGCTTTCAGAACATCAGGTTGAAGTTAATTATTTCAAAGTACTTGTTATACTCCATAATACAGAAACAAATTTGATTACCCACACATTGGCAAGAGATTACTTATTTTATAGCTTCTGTGATTGTCTTTGATGTTTTGTTCTCTGCATGTGTGCACACCCCAGGAGGAGGATGGATACACACACACACACACACACACACACACACACACACACACACACTCTGTAAAGGTTTTTTAATCTTTTTGGTAGAAATGGTTTTTAGTGAGTTTACGTGTCCTGCATACATGACATAAAACATGCAACATCTCAGT